>KK114632.1:317395-360982 GCA_000611955.2 Stegodyphus mimosarum
AAATATTAAAAAATATAAAATTTTGAAATATTAAAATATTTAAAGATTGCTTTAAATACGCTCTCATGGGGGGGAGTCGTATTTAAAGTAATCTTCATTAATCTAATTATATCAAAAGCTGTATTTCTGGAATTACACAAGAGAAGTTACAAATTTTGAAGGGCAAATAATAATAAAATAAAGTGTGGCTTTGTCTGGTACAATTCTATAATTTAATAATAATAATGTTTCCATTAAATTTTGATTAATTTTCCTACTTAAGAGAAAATAGTTTTTTAAATACATATAACATTATTCCTGATACATAAATATGTATTTGAATTTAATGGCATATGGGTAACAATCCACTAACTGTACTAAAATGTGAACTTACACATTTCCAGAGAACTGTTAAGTTTTTCTCAAAAGAGACTACATAGAACCCCAGAAAACCTACCGAAGTTGCTAGGTATTCTGGAAAGAGAAAATTCTATGAAGCCCTCAATAGTAAAAATTTTTACCTTTATTTCTGTTTAAAAAAGACGTTTAAACAAAAACATGGCTCTATTAGCACGCTACCAAGTAAATTAAACAAAATGTCATTTTTAGTTTTGCATTTTGAGGGGAAAAATTAATATGTTTACATTTTGTACACTTTCTTAGAATAATTAATTAACGTTTCAATATTTTGTCTGAGAATAATAAAATTTGTTATAAGAATTTCAGACCTACTCAAAGTGTATAAAAATGTATTAGAAGTAAAAAATCAGTCTTTTCTGTCTACACCCAGACAGCTTTAACCGGAAATAGTATCTTCCAAACATGGCTTCTACATTAAGAGGAAAAAAGGATTCGCAATAGGGGGAGGAATATTCATTAAAAGATATTGCTAATTATCATAGAATTTTTAACTTCACAGTTAAATCCTGATAAAATACCATATACTAGAATTATAATAAATTTTATGAAGGGAATCTCAGACAACTGAAAAGTATTTAACACGAATTCTTAAGAGCCAGAAACTTTTACAAAATCTAATAAATATATATACATTAGATTCATTTCTAATAGATATAAAATCAAAAACTTCTTTAAATGATGCATTTTTTACAAAATAAAAATTTAACTATATACAATTTTGGGCGGAAAAACTGATCTCAATTATTTTTAATTATGAAAATTATATTCTCAACTTAGATATATTTTTAATGCTAAGTTTGCATTTCATGCGACAAGAAGGAAAAAACTGAAATACAGAACGCATTAGTTTCCTGAAACATATTAATCAGATATATTTTTCCTTAAACTGAAATTAATTTTTAAATAACGAAATGTAGTTAAATAAATTTACTTTCTTTTTAAGTATAAAACGATTTATATTTAACAAAATGTACATCTGAAATGAAAAATCTCCAAGGACATGAAGTTTCCGTCAGAATATCAATGAATAAAACTTTGTTATTTCATTATTGCTATTCTGGCTTAAATCTATTTCTAGACAAAATACTAAACTCCACTTTTATTTATTTATGGTTGTTAGAATAACCTAGAGTCACTTTTGCATAATGAAACTCGGCAGCATAAAAAATAAGCGAGCGCCAAACGATATATTGGTAAAAAAGGATTCTATTTATATTTTTTGATGTAGAAGTCACTTGCATTGCTTCATTCCTTTCCGGTCACGTTACATTCTTTTTTGGAATATGCTCCTCATAATATTCCTTAATAGGTAAGCGGTATGCCTGAAGGTATTTAAAACTTAAAAATGACTTTTTTTCCCCATCACTTCAATTTAAATGTTTGTGAAGACTGTTAATTTTGTTTTACGTTCTATTTGAGCTAAGCAATTATTAAATAAAGATTTCATAGTTATTCTAACGTATGATTTTTTTTATAAAACTGTGCTAATTATCAGACAGTGTACTTTAAATGCCTTAACTTTGTTAAAGGCACGACATAGCAATCGTAAATATGCTTTTTTAATGCAGAATAATGCCGGGAAGGGGGTGATAATTTAAAAGCAGATTCTGCAAGTTAAATTTGTACTTGTTATTTAAAACAAAAAAATCTTGGATAAAACAGTAAACAATGATGACAAAAAGAAAAGTAGCTTTTCTTACATCTTTGAATTTTTGTTTTGGAAAGTTAGGAGGAAAAATTAATGCTATACAAATTGACCATAAGTTTTTATAACAAGCTAGACATATGATTTTTAACTTTAGTCTAATTATGCATTCAAGTTTTTAATTTAGCATAAATTCACAAATTAAGTATTTTTAATATTAGTCTGTCTAAAAAATATTGATTACAAAAGCAAAAGCAAGGAATATATTTTGGGTTAAAAATACTCATTCTACAAATTTTTACAATAAATTGTTGAAAGAAATTGAATAAAATAAATAGAAATATAATAAATATATTAAAAGAAAACTTCTCAAAAGTTTTGTATTTTTTTCAAATTAAACAAAATTTGTTAGGCCTACAATCTTTGCATAAAGAACACTCGTCACAATGGAAAAAGTGTACAACGAACTTAAGATTAGAGTTAGAAACTTTTATTAAAATATTAGTGGTATAAAATAGTTATAAAAAGTTTTCTAACACATTATATAACCTGAAAACTATCAGCTCAGGCAATTAGCTGCAACGACAACAATGATCAATAGTAATAACAATAATAATTCTAAATGGGCGAACATAAACAACAAGTCCAGCGGATAATTTCTCTTTGAAAATGTTATCTTCAGATGAAAGTAAGATAAAAATTATTATTTTGTAGTCGAATGCATAATGTATGACGTTAGAAGCATTTTTTATGAACTACATTAACGGTGTAAATATTTATAAAATCTATCAATATATACTTCAAAAATTATACAAATATATTATTAAAAATGAAATTTCTGTTTAATATTATAATATGCATATGCTACTTATTATAATTTGAAACTTAAAAGATATTTTACTCAAGATTAATGTCTTAAAATTGGCAACCAGTTTTCCCGAGGAAGAACGGGAGTAGCCATGAGGTTTGGCAATCTGCCAGCCGCGTGATGGTTTTTATGCGGTGATAACGTTAACATATAAACGCGAAAAATGGAGACTCGAACTTAAATGTTTCCAACGTCAAAACATGCAGTAGAACTCCAAATATACGGACTTGCTAGACTTATAGCTCATTTAAATATTAAAATAATTCAAATTATAGAACTATCTTTTTCTACAAGCAAATGCTTTTACGCTGTAATATAAATAATTAGAGAATTTTATTTCTTCATTTATTATAATTTGTTTCAACAAAGACTGCATGCTTAAAAATTTAAAGTAATGTTAATTAAGTAAAAAAAAAGCTTCACAAAATGATATTATATCCTCAAAAACAAATTGACACTACCGTCCTTACGTTTAATCTAATTATTGAAAGGAATTTATGGCTAAGAAATGACGCATGCGGTACACAAAGAACAGAATGTCCATATACAATATATATCTGTATTTTCAGTGATATTTACGGGCCGAATATTGATATTCATTTGACAAAAATTGTGGGCTAGTTTAATGTAGGATGTAATCATCTAAATTACTTACTATACTATATTAATTACGTACTATGATTTTTTCATATTATTGAAGCCAATAACTAAATAAAAGCACGTAGGTTGATTAACAATAAGGTTAAGTTCACTTAGTTAAGAGAAAAGTCATGTAATTTATTTTCCAAATATATGATTGAGATAACTAGAATTTCGTTGTATTATAGAATATAATATTTTAGAACTCAGCAAACACATAAAATACGTTTTAAAACAAGAGGTGCTACTTCAGTCTCTTCAGGAAAATTGCAAAGAATTTACGTCAGATTATAATTACTTTTAAGTGCTTTTTTCCGAATTCTGGTAGATTTAACATATTTCAAGCATAGTAACCATTAACAGCTCATTTTTTCTAGCTACGATTTAATGAATATTATACTAATTACAGCAGTTTTTTTGAATAAATTAATATAAACATTACGAAACATATTCTAAATGCGCGCAAACGAAATTTGTAACTGCAGACTCGAATATTTTGCCCTTGCATCCGAAAATGCCTACATATTTTTTCATAGTAGTATAACTAGCTAGTTATTATGACTATCTAACTCTAAAATTAAGAAATCCTTAAAAGTACATTAAACGTAGCTTTTTGTTTTAATATACAGAATATTAGACCCTTGCGACAAGACACTGGTAGCCAAGAGTTCAACTTCTTTTCAGTAACCGAAACAAAAACTATTATAGTTTTCAACATAATGATTATGACTGACCTAATAGTTGTAACAGATTTACAGTTTAAAAATATAAACAAATCTTAAATTTAACTTTAAACTTCAAAAATTTAAACATTAAATTTACGTTTCTCATAGCGTTTTTTTTTTGATAATGCAATTAGGATTACCATTGTCTTGTTGCAGAAAGCAGAAATGATAATCAAGGAAAAATTTTATAATGAATGCTTTTAAACTTTTTCAAACAATCGAAGCGAAACAAAAATATGACCATTAATGAAAATAAATCTAATTTTTAAACAAGTAAATATAATGAAATTACTGATCACACTGCACGTGTCAATTAATTAACATACTGCAAAAATTCTGAATTTAATGTGAGAGCTTATATACTTATTAAATCACAATAATACAGAATAATTTGTATTATTGTAATAATTTGTAATAATTGCTCAGGGAAATAGAGTCTGAAATATTTGCAGTAAGATTTTCATTCAAGCTCTTTCCTTGCTTAGAACTCTATTTAATACATACATTACAAAGCATTATTTTGCATCAGGATTATCAAAAAAGCAGTATCATTCTCTAATTTTGAAATCTTTTTATATGGAAATAATAATTAAAACATTTTACTTTAAATTAAAAAATACTTTCTTTTTCAGAAAGTTAAACATTTCTTGTATGTAAAACAAATTCATCTAATTATTTCACAAATCACTGAACACTAATAATTAACTTACCATGCAATTTCAAATAACTACATAACTAAAAGTTAAATATCAATAACAGTTAACGACGAGCATTTAAATTTAGAAAGTGAGAAATACGTCGTTTTTTGCACAGGAAAAAAACTGTCAGTATTGCTTAGCATTCTTTTTAAATATTTAATTAATGTTTTATTTACTTTTGCTATCAACAGTCTTCTAGTTTTTGATACACATTTTGCTGCTGTATCTATACGCAAACAAGTATGCTGCCGGATAAATCTAAATCAGCATCAATCGCAACAAATTAGAAATAATTAATTGAAAATCACTATTCAAATCGATCAGATTTTATCTAGTGTTCTTTCGAATTCTCTGGTTACGATGGAAAACTTCAATGCGCTCATCTCTTCCTGCGGTTGATTTCACCATGATAGCTCTAGGCAGAGACCTCATTTCTTTTGGTAAACGAACCACTATCTTCCTACGACCGGTCTCTATCCCCTCCACCGTATGTCGCTTCACCTCGCCTACCACAGTGCAACCGAGGTCTGACAACTTCTTGATTAGCGCCGAATCCTCCACGTAAGATGGAACAGGATTCAAATTCAACAGAAGGTCCGAGTTGCACAAACTAACAGCATCATATTGTCGATTTTCTATCTTGAAACCATTGTCAAGGCAATCCTTCGCAGCTTCTGGAGTTGCAAACGTAATTTCGTATCCATCACGTTTACGAATCATAGACACAATCGGATTCTCTCCATATTTTTCGGCATAAAGTGGTTTCAATATTTTGGCCAGTTTTTCAATGGAGGTCCTTAAATTCTCCACAAAAACCGTACGTTCCAGCACTGGGGAATCATCTGCTGTTTTCTCCGGCTGCTGTTTCTGTTCTGTTTCAGTCATGCTTCCAAGAGAAAATTAAGTCAAATTCCAATATTCAAAACGAAACGTTTTTCAATAAGCCGTTAATACAAATCAAAGTTACTCCTTAATTGCAACGTTTAGTTTGGAGAGTCAAAGAACGGCGACTAACTACGTAAATAACAAACGAGTAGAAATAAGCAATCAGAGCGGATAAAAATCCTTTACTAAATACAACGCGTAGAATCAAAGCATCTGTTTCTGCATTCAAGAGCGATAAGACTTCCTTCGTGTTTGTTAAACATGCCACGTTGGCGCCAGTAACCTTGGTCAAAATATCAACCAATGAATATCGCCAGCTGTGTTAAGAGCTGCTCTATGAACCCAGCCGCTACTGTAAGATTTTGGTGCGTTCGTTATTATATTGATATGACTGTTTATATGCTGCGCTTTCTCCAATTCGACGGGCTCGACGAGCTAACAGGTGTTTTCACGTGCAGGATTTTTACCTCTGATGAATAACTCGGTTTTTTCTCAAAAATTTAATTCTCTTTATGTAATTACACAGAAGTGATGTTCTAAAATGTGTATTTATTGAAACATTATTAACATAGAATACACTATAAACATAGAAAACATTATTGAAACATAGAAAATAATCGAACACGGGTACATTCAGATGAGGAAAAATCATCCTTATTTATGTGTTTTAATTTTATGTAAATCAGTTTTATCTATTATCCGCTTTAATTACTCAAAATTCAGCATTTAATTTTTTTATTTAATAAAGGGAAAGGGGGAAAAGGAAAAGAAGAAAGGAAAGCATATGGGTTCAGGGGGCTACAAATCATACTCATAACATCAGTTTAATTGAATCAAAGAGAAAGAATAATTAGACTCTGTTGTAGTTTAGCTACTCTGTTGTTTTTTTTTCTGGTTTTTAAGTTGGGGGGGGGGAATCTGAGAGATTTCAGGTTTTAACGGTTGTTAGCCCAAAGTTCTGGTTTGTTAGCCAAGAAGCACTATTAGTCTCAAAACGGTATTTTCCGTTGAATCACTATAAAAGTATGAATCACTTTTCAAATTGTTGCCACCAAATGTTATCACCCCGTCTTATATTTAAAGAAATGAAATAAAAAAGTCTGAAAGCTTTCAGATTTTACACTTTGCCCAAAGGGACTTTTTTTAAAGTTTTGTGCGTTGCGTTAACTTTATTTATTAAATACCATGTTAAACCATAAAATTCAATTTAACGGCAATATCCCAAAATAATTTTAAAATGTGGAATTTAGAATTTCCGATACACAGTCTCGCGCGCTAGAGATAAAAATGATTTTTTTTTTCCTGTACAGTGTCGCCAATGCTCGCTTTGAAATCGTTGAGTTTGTTAATCAAAAATTCGTTAAAGTGCTACAAAATATGAAATCGATAATCAAACATATTCCAGATTCCAAATTAGAGCTTCCAGATATCCATATTCGGTGGCAGATTACGTTATTCAAAATTTGATGGACCCTAGGTACCATTGTTTTATCACATTGCGAGAAACATATACACAATTATGCAGATTCTTCATTATTTAATTCTTTTATAAAATGCATTTTAATTGCAATTTGCATAATTTATTTATTTCTTTAAATATAATGCAAATATAATGCATTTGGTGGGAACAGTTTGAAGAGTGATACTCCGTTTATAGCGATTCGACGCAAAATGCCAAAATGAAATTAATAGTCCTCCTGGGCTATCTCCCTTTGGGTTAATAAAGAATCAACATGAACGTATGCATTTTTCTCGCATTGTGAAAAAGCAACGGTACCTACAACTATCAAATTTTAAATAACATAGCCCTCCACCGGAATATAAGCACCTGGAAGCCCGAATTTGAAATTTGTTTTATTGTCTATATCGTATTTTGTAAAACATTAACGAATTATTTATTAAAAATATCAACACTTTCAAAGCGAGCAGTGGGAATAAAACGCTTTTATCTCCAGCGCGCAAGACTTGTCTACCGGGAATTCTAAAGATATGCTGCTGTTAAATATTTTTCAGCCGAAAGTGGCGTTAGTGCAAATTCTCTTGAAACTTGTATGTGTCTGTAAATGAAAAAAAGGGCCCGTTTGGGAGTAAATATAAAATCTAAAAGTTTTCATATTTTTTTACGCTCTCGCTCAGCTCGCAGTCAATTTAGTCTGCTGCTCACTCACTCTTGTTAACCAGTTTGTTTTGCCTTTTAAGCATCATTTTCTTCCCACTTACGCCATTTACAATTCAATACCAAAATCACAAAATGTTTCTTTAATATAAAAAAAAAATTTAGAATTCCTGTTGCAGTGTCAAGTGTCGGCATACATTTTTTACATTTTTTTTTTATTCTTTTCTCAGTTAATCATATCATTTTTCAGTTTTTTTATTAAGATGGCTAGAAAATTATTTTTTGTCTTTAATTATTAACGTTTTGTGTGTTAACTTTTTTTATTGAATGTCATGATCTTCGCATTTACGCCTCATAAAGCTCAGTTCAACAGTAAAATCATCGGATATTTAAAAACAACATATCTTCAGAATTTTCGATAGATAGCCTCGCGAGCTGGAGATAAAAATGTTTAATTTCCTATAGTATTGCTGCTGCTCGCTTTCAGATCTTTGAGTTTATTAATTAAGATTCATTAAAATTTTACAAAATATGAAATAGATAATAAAAACAATCCGAAATTCAAAATTCGGGCTTTCAAGTGCACATGTTCGGGTAGATGACTACGTTATTCAGAATTTGGTGGCGTTTCTAGGGGCCGTCGTTTTTACTTCCTTGCCCGAATTAAAGGAAGTATTGTAATCTCGAAACATTTCAGGTATTAAATATCAACAAAAATATCCATTTCAACTGCTTTCGAAACCATTTGGACGATGTTGTTGCGTGACATCTGTACGTACGTATGTACGTACTGTTTTTGCCAGAATGGATTGTCAAATGGATTCAGAAGATATTTTTTTCTTGACGTCTGAATGTACGTACGTATGTCTCGCATAATTCAAAAACGAGTAGCCGTAGAACGTTGATATATTGTATGTGGGACTGCTGTAACATGTAGTTTGCACCTCCCTTTTGCATTGCAATTGGCTGCACAAATGGTCATGTGATGATAGGTCAAATGGTCATGTGCATTTGATAGGCCGCACAAATGGTCATACGTGTGTCATGTTTTAAATGCGTAGTTAGACAGATGGATGTATAAACCAACAACTTTCAGACGTGGTCGTTTCGTAACATAATTTTATTCCATGACAATTTACGTCAGATCATTTTTGTAGACAAGGTATTTATCCAATTATGGCTAAATACGATAATTTTTATGTACACTGCCCCCATCCCCCGCGCCGAAAAGAAAGGGACAGTTCTATACCTCCCGTTCTACTCGGCCGATTGACGAAATTCAAATTGCGTTTTCCAGTCTCGAAAGCCCGACTTAAGATATATATTAGATTTATATGTAACTTTGTTCTAATATAGGTATTTTGACCCAAAATCGGACTTTTTCTGAAATAACATATAAATTTTTTTCTACATTTCGATTCTACTACTGAAACTATGGCTAAATGTTAAAGTTTGTAAAATTTGGTGCCAATTTTACGGAGAAATTCAAAAAATTAACTTGGCGCATTTTTTTTCCGTCTGAGCCAAGAATAATTCACTTGGCGAACTTCTTAATATATGGTAGCCTATTTTCTTTTCCCTTCCATTGTGCAGGAGTGGAAAAAAAGTCGTATCGTTCCTACCTTTTTACATTGCGGATGAGCGGAAAAACGTCACATTGTTCCTACTTTCAAATAATTTTAACAAAGTACGTAAGCCACATTTTCGTTATTATCGCTTTTAACAAATATGCCAAATTTCAAAATGCGCCAATATATAACGTATATTTTCGGAAATTTTGAATAAAAAGCTCTAATTTTTTTGCAGGTATGCTTAGAAATACATCTACTTTAAGATGATTGTAAAAATTTTACAGGTTATAATTCAAAATTGTTTTCAAAAAATTTATAAAAATTATTTAAAACTACAAATTTTAGAAATAAATAATAAAAAATGGGTGAATTTTATTTTGAATGAACCTAAATTTCGAACTGTGTAAGAAGGAATTAAATAAGTTTCATAAAAAAAGATATATTAATAAATATATACCAAACTGAATTAACATTGAGGAGCTAAAATTTTGAGAGCTAATTTTCTAAAACCAACTCCTGCGATTTTTTACAAAAGTTTGGCAGAATTTGAGTCGTAGAATCGAAATATAGAAAAGAATTGGCATATCATGTCAGAAAAAGTCCGATTCTGTGTCAAAATACCCATATTTGAAAAATGCTGTGTATAAATCTAATACATATCCTAAGTCGCGCTTTGGAGACATGAAAAACGCAATTAGGATTTCGTGAATCGGCCCAGTAGAACGGGAGATATAGAACTGTCCCCCCCTTTTAGTTCAAAGGGGCTTTGTCCCTGTAGGGCTATTGTTTTCGTTTTGCGATTGTACGTTGGAAACATTAAAAGTCTGAATTACTTTTCAAACTGTTGCCACAAAATATTGAGGCCCTGTATTATATTTAAAGAAATTGAATAATGAAGAATCTGCATAAATGTATATACATTTCTCGCATTGTGATAAACAATAATACCTAAGGCCATCCAGTTTTGAATAATGTACGTGCCCACCAGAATATGGTCATGTTGAAGCCCTAATTTGGAATTTGGAATTTGGAATTTGTTTTATTATATATTTCATGTTTTGTAAAACTTTATCGAATTTTTGATGAACAAACTCAAACGATTTAAAAGCGAGCAATGGCAACACTCTACGGGGTTAAAAAAATATTTTTATCTAAAGCGCGCGGAACTATGTATCAGAAACTCTAAAGATATACTCACTTTAAAATTATTTTGCGATACTGCTGTGCAACTGAATTTTATGGTTTAAGTGCGAAGAACATGATATTTAATAAATAAAGGTAACACACAAAATGTAAAAAAAAGGCCCCTTTAGAGGTAATTTAAAATCTGAAACCTTTCAGTTTTTTTTTTTCGCAGTGTACATGGAGAGCAAAGGGGAGACAATCAAACTTAGCAGCGCAGAGGTTTTGCATTGGAGGAGAAGTTAAGAAGAAGTGACGTAATTGCTCCTGAAGCAATAGGTAGGTGCATTACGTAGGTGCATAAGTATAGCTAAGGTGCAATTGGTTAGTTTTAAGTTTTAGTTACCTTTTTCAAGCAGCGTTATGTAACATGGAAAGATCTCGAATTTGGGAGAACAGATGAACTTAGGGGTAGAAAACAAAATCTAGTCAATTTTGAGTTTGCCAATCATTTCTTAGCGTAGCCATCGTATTTTGTTACATCTTACACATATATTTCAGCTCTGCTACCTGGCTCGGTGAGTTTAGTTTATATATTCTTATATACTGGTAAATTGTGCATATTTTCATTTAAACTTGATGAATTATGTGGTTTTTATGTTCCGGTTAAGGTTTTTATGCCTTTAGTCAATCTGCATACAGGCCCCGACTTAGAGACACAGGGCCTCTAGGCACTTGACATTTGGCCCCCTTTCCATCTCGAAGCTATTTTGGAAATTTAGCAAATTAAAGCCCTAATTCTAGTTTCATTGCGCGCGGGGCTGTAAGTTATATTATGAGCATCCTGTTTCGGCAAAATGTAGTAAAAATATTTATTATAATAATATTTTCGATAAAGCTTCTTGATAATGCAAGCCAGGCTTTTGAGCTTATGTAAAGATTCCGCCACTGGGTCCCCTAGGCCGAAATCAGGCACTGTCTGCATGCAATATAATTGTAGAATTATCATCAATTAAAAGTTTAAGTGGCGAGTTAAGCCTGATGGACCGGCATTTGTTTACATTTGAAGTTCAGTAAAACAGTGAGTTAAGACAGTTTCAGCACCTGCAGTTTCTTTTTGTGACTGGGACCAAAAGTAAACTTTCAGTTCTGTGCACCGAAAAATCTGCCTTCCTGTCCGCTGGTCGAAGTGCTTGCTTTTGCGTAGAAACTCTAATTTTAATTGTGAACGTTTTTTAAAAACTTTTTAACTGTATTTGGTGTTTTATGTTTTTCTGTATTTTACAATTTTAACTAAAGATTTTTTGAGGTTTTATGTATTTTTGTTTTGCCGCGAAGTGACTGAATAAACTGAATGAGAAATATATTTCGAATGAAATTCGAGGAAATAAATTTAAATGAAATGTAGCAAAAAATGTGTATAATTTAATAGGCCATACAAGTAAGTCACGTGGTGTCTACACCGGATTTTTACCCATTGCGAAAAACATTTATACATTCATGCAGATTCTTTATTATTTAATTTCTTTAAAAATGATACAGGGTGATAATATTTGCCAATAATAATTGGATATCGATTGCCTTGATAAAGAAATTTCTCAAGCTAATTTTGTTCATGTATTAAATACACATGAATAATTTTCTTTAAAATTTTTCAAGAGCTTGTAATTAATGCAAAGAATATTTAATCAAATATTTTACTACTGATTTTATAAATGAGAAAACCGATAAACCAAATTTCATTTCCTTTGTGTGTAAAAAATTATTAATCTTAACCATTGCGTCTAGTCTAGATAATAGTAATAGCTATAAATAATCTATTAATAGTATATCACTGAACGAATAATAATAATATTGTACACATTATTATATATAAATGAGTAAATACGAAGTCAAAACAGTTCAAAACCTTATCCAGTTGCGTGCTGATAACTACAAAAAGTGGTGGTGGTAATGATGCAAAATAAAATGAACTAAAAAAAAAAAAAAATCTGAAAGGTTTCAGATTTTAAATTACGTCCAAAGGGGCATTTTTTAAACATTTTGTACGTTACTTTTATTTATTGAATATCATGTTCTTCGCATTTAAACCATACAATTCAGTTAAAGAACAATATCGCAAAATAATTTTAAACTGAGCCTATCTTTAGAATTTCCTACACACAGTCTTACGCGCTGCAGATAAAAATGTTTTTTTTTTCTGTACAAAACACCGTTGCCATGGCCCGCTTCGAAATCCTCGAGTTTTTTCATCAAAGATTCGTTAAAGTTTTACAAAATATGAAATCGTTCATAAAACAAATTCCAAATTTCAAATTTGGGCTTCCAGATGCCTATAATCGCGGCAGGATGACGGCATTCAAAATTCGATGGCTTTAAGTTCCGTCGTTTTAACACAATGCGAGAAACATACATACATTTATGCACATTCTTCATTATTTAATTTCTTTCAATATAATACAGGGCTGCAATATTTGGTGGCAACAGTTTGAAAAGTGATACAGACTTTTAATGTTTCCGACGCAAAATCGCAAAACGAAAACAATAGTCCTTCAGGGACAAAGCTCCTTTTGGACTAATAAAAAAGATTAATAAAATAAAAAAAATTTTTTTTATCTTATTTTGCATTAATATTATACATATGTATACGTCCATATTTCTTATACCTACAATTATACGTATATTATACGAATAAGTAAAATACAAATCTCTATACAGTACAAATCTAGACTATTTAAAATAATGTTTCGTGAGAATTTCATAAGAGAGACTTTCATGCTATAGAGAATTCATAGTTCCCTATTTTTTGCAAACAATATGCTTGATATTTTTTTCTTTTCATTACAAAATGAAAGCTTACTTATTAAACTGAAAAACATTTGACGCAATTTGATTTCATATTATTCGGTTTTTCTCTACCATTTCGATTAATTAGAATTTTACCTTATATTCATGCATGCTTATATCAATAAACTAAAAATTCCAGAAAAATAAATGAGTGTTAAAAGTATATATTTGTAAAAGTACGTATCAGTAGAAGAATAAATTTGATAGATTACTTGCTGTGAAATCACAAGGAAATGAAAATATTGAAAACTGCGCGATGGCTGACCTCTTTTCGCTAAGTTATTTTGTTTATTCAGCAGACGATAAAATTTGTGTGAGCAGCAATTCTTTCCTGATTGGCCAGTACTTTATGAGCAATGCATTTCAAGTTGCTGACTTTCAGCAGCTACATTTTGATTTTAAAACATGAATTAATAAACTTGAAATCATTTCAGAGCGAGATTCTTATCACACAGTGGAACAAAAAGAACTAACGTAACTTACATTCATTTTTACTTTCATCCTTCGAAAAATATTTCGAAATAAATAAACGAGAATTCGAAAAAGCTTAATATTGTGCAAGGACAGACTGAAGTATGGTCTTGAATTTAAAATATTTAATACTCTAAGTAAATATTAATGTTACTTATTATTCTAAATAAGCATTCGAATGTTCTGAAGATGACAAAGACCTTTTTTTTTAAAATTTTTACTTCATTTCTGCGGTTTTTAAATAAAGAAAAATGTTTCTGAGGTTATTTTTGTGTGGTTACCGCATCCAGGGGTTATATGAGGCGTCGAAAATAGTGCAACAAATTGCGAGCTGACGCCGGCCTAAATCCAAGCACCAAAATATCAAAGAAAAGTGTAATAATAGCTTAAGATAAGAAAATATTAACCTTAAACCGTAATAATATCTATAATGCACATTTAGGTGATAGAAACAGGAATAATTTCAAGTAGTTCGCCCGGCAATTTTCCCTCCACAGCTATGCATCTAATTAACTGCACTTTGAGTTAAAACTCAAAAGATATGAAATTTCATGATAAATTTATCACAGTCTCTCAGAACATTTCACTAACCTTATACAGGGTGTGTCAGTACAGCGGTGAGAGACTTTCAAGAGAGATAGCGTACACGTAGACTATGGGAAATCACATAGCAATGCATGGTCGGAAACGCTTTCCTGGCGCGGTAGTGACGACACAAAACGTAGAAAAGGAAGGACAAAAACAGTGCGACAAAACGTGTTTTATTATGTTTAGAATACCAGAAACCAACAAATAATTGCCACTGGTATATCAGAAACGACTCAATTCACAGTGAAAGCCAAATCCCACTCTTTATTGATTTTATAGTCAAACTCACGAAAACGTTTCACAGAATCATTGAAAAGCCCAATAACCACACAATGCCAATTGTTAATTACAATGTGAATTTGTTGGAAAATCGAAAAAGGCTTAAAGCCATCCGAGGCGTCACCTAACAAACTAATAAATTACCTTAAATAAATCCTACTAAAATAAATCCTATTAAATAATAAAAATGTAAATGAAAGAAAATGAAAAATGAAGTTACTCAGAAAAAAAATTACTGCAATTTAACTTCTAAAACTTATTAAAAATAAATCCTGCAAATACTGAAAATGAAATTGAATGATAATGGAAGAAAAAAAAAAACGAAGCTACTCCTAAAGATATTAAAACGTAACTAAATATACTAACTAATAACTTAAAATATATAAGAATGTCTTATTATCAAAATGTAAATTTTTGAACCTTTTTTCTCTCAGAATATTATGTAAATTCCCTAAACTAACTCGCAGGCTCTTAATTAAAACTTTTAAAATAAGCTTTTTATCATTAAATTGTCTCTCCCTCTGCCCCCAAATCATTCGGCCTACCTCCTAAATTAGTATGGATCTGAAAAGAGCTTAGCCCCTCCCCCCTAGCACACTGAAGATCACGCAACACTCAATAGGAACTCTCCTCCACAGCCAATAGCGTTCGCTCCTGCACTCCAACTTCCTGGCGCCCGTTCCAGCTCACGTTCATTCAGCTACGGACTCTTAGACTTGACACGCGCACTCCGATTGCTTCTTCGGAAGAATTCGATTTCACGGACACGCCTTGATCCTCAACTTGAAAATCACCTATTCAACTAATTATGCCTCTAAGTTGCTTTCTCATCGCAACGATATGTTAAAAATCGGAAAATGAAATATTTGCTACACTGGGATAGGATCTTACCAAGGCGCCCAAGGAAATTGAACTTTCGTTCAGCGAGGACCAACAAATTAGAACAAAAACAAACAACGATCGTCATTAAAGAAAGTGTTCGAAATTACGTGCAAGCCTCACTTCTCTGGCGCATAGAAGATTTGCATCACGAATGAATTCGAACACTTTCGATCATTGTCTCTTTATGTTGATTTTTCTTTATTTTTCCTGTTCTCCGAATAATAAACATGTTTACTCACTCCGTTCGTGCCCTTTTTTTATTGATTTTTGTGTCGTCACTACCGCGCCAGGAAAGCATTTCCGTCCTTGCATTGCTATGTTATTTCCCATCTTCTATGTGAACTCTTTCTCTCCTTAAAGTTTGTTACCGCTGTACTGATATACCCTGTGTATAACTGAATATATAACTTATATATAGCCTTATACATAATCTGAACTTCACTTTCGATCTGAGGAGGTTTAGTTTAATCTTCGTACAAACCCGGTCCGCTTAGAAAGCCTATATGAAGACATTTTTTCCTTTACGTAGATACTTTATATGTGACACTCAACTATGAAAATAGATTTAATCTAATTGTGTTCGTTTGCTTCAGATCGCAAGAAAGTTGAAAAAGTTTGCCGATTCATGCTATGGAGTTTTATTTTAATTCTCTTACATAAGCTCTCCTGATTGCATGAAATAAAACCTAATGGTAAGTGTAATATTGTTGCGTGAATACGGCTTCGTAATGGATTGAATGCTCACAGAACCGATGATAGCTTAATAAAATTTATTTTTATCCAAAGAAACACTTCACAGTTCTGGAACTTTTCACGAAAATACTTTTCATCGTAAGTATCACAGAGCACAATCAGTAGTTATACTTCAAACCACTAAGAACCTTAAACGCAACAGAATGCAAAGCGAAGCTCTCACAGATATCTCAATACTCTGAAGTCGCTCTGAACTAACAACAGAGAAAGTGATGCTCTTTCACGTCTTACATAGTTTTGCCCCAGCCATCGATAAACTTCTAGTACTTTTATCAGGACTCGTATTTCTTTTTATCGGTTTGGCGAATATGACATGTCCTGACTGGACAGTGAGTTGACTGCAAGCTATGTCCTATGGAGTAGCAAAGACGACAAGATGAGAAGGGTTAAAATTACCCTTTATATTTTTTTTTCACGTTTTGACAGTCGCTCCCGCACTCCGGGATACAAAGATCAACCATTTGTGGTCGGAACGTAAAAATATAAGATTACTAACTAACTAAAATTTAAATAAGAGCTAGCTTTTAATATTTTACACAGATGACTAACACTAAGACTGGCCTTTTAAATCACTACGTTTGTAGTACGCAAACTGCGGAAAACTACAATACGTCTTTAGCTTTCAAGAGGATTAAATATCTGGCCTTAAAGTCGGACAGTAACGGATGGCAAGCTGGCGTGAAGACTCGTGGCAAGATGGCACATTCTCTCTCCTTCTACTACGCTCTTAGCAAAAAGCTAGAACTTAAATACTTAAGCGTTAGCAAGTACAATTTGCATAAACATATTCACGCGTTAGTTCTGGCCGGAAGTGGAAAATAAGTCATGATAGTAGAGTTTTAAAATAAAACAAACATTATTCAAACTTAAGATCCTTACACTTTCTGCTTCTCGAAATTATTGAAAGGCATATGAGGGCCAGCTACGGTTACAGCTAATACAGGAATTGATTACAGTTATTCAATGGCTATACCCATCAGGGTTATAACAGACCAAAATGTCATCAAATGGGCGCCAAGTTTGGCGACATTTGGCGGTTTCTCACAAAATTTGGGAACAAAAATTAGTTGTCAAAACCGTTGCCAGTTTGGCGATATCTCGCCAAATTACCGAGACACTCATTTACTCAATGTTAAATAGGCTTGCCCCTGCATTGTTATTTTTCCGGCAGATCATCTTTTCTCTCATGCTTTTCATGTTACATTATACAGAAAAATACAGGAATTTCACATATAATTTTGCTAAAATTATCTATCCATGAACAAAATTCGTAACACTATTCGTAAAAACTTGCAGTCTGTAGCTTAAGTTTCTTCTTTTTTAAAGTTTATTTTCTGTACTTGATAGCCATTTTTCAGGAAAGATCTGCGGAAAATTCCCACATATTACTATCGTAATTAAATTCCGTTAAAATTTTAGCAGTTTCCAAAGAGAAGTTTTTGCTATTTCCCAACTGATATATTATTATATGTGAAAATATTTTTTCACGTAATTAATAAAATCAAAGGTGGCCGTCGTATTCATTACACACAAAAATTTCTGCCAGCTTTAAATGTATTCGAATTTAGATTGGATGTATATTGAAAGAAAAGGAATCAGAATGCAAAGTGAGGGAGTCGTTTTTTAATTGTAATCAAGAAAATACCAGTTATTCATGACTTTTGAGGAACTTTGAAATTTCAAGGCTAAAACTGTAACGCTCGGAGGGTTAAGAGGATTAAAGTTGCTTCGATACACTAAAGCAACTCTCAATTAACCAGACTGCAGTTTACCGGATCCTAAGTTTATTACACGGAGTGCACTTTGCGTAATTCTCTCTCTGCCGTATTATTAATTTTTAAACTTGCTCATTTTTCACGATTCCTGCTTCAAAGTAACTTAATGTCTCCTGCTTCAAACTAACTTAATGGAAAGTGACTTAATGTCTCTACAGTGGCGCCCTAACTAAAAAAAAAAGGTGGTGGATGAGGATTCTGCACCACCAGGATTTGACTTTTGGTTCCCGTAATCCCCAGTCGTCCTTTAAAAGTGGGAGTATATAAGGTATTTCTCTCGCTTTCTTAGAATGCTTTCGTGTTGTAATGGCCAGCACTTTCGGCGCGTATTCAAGAGGTCCGAGGTTCGAGTCCCGACGAGGACATTGCTCATTTTTCATGATTTCTGCTTAAGTATAACCTAATGTCTCCACAACGCACCAAAAAGATTGCGCTGTTTGTGCTTTGTGTTGTGAAAATCTGGTGATTCGAACTTCAAGTGTAGGAAGAGCTTCCAAACCAAACATGAGAGGTCATATACTAACTCCGAAGAAAAAACCTAAGCGATCAACATGGCTGTTTCTAGGTATCTAACGCAAACTAATATATTTAGTGGCGTAGCTGAACAAAGCCACTGTTTGAATGTAACTATAAAACTTACTGCTTTATTTAAATGGGAAACTATTCGCAGACAGAGAAAACTGAGAACTCATTAAAGAAACACTGGCAAGTTGTGGTGAACGTTTGTTCAATGACTTACTAAACAAACAAAGGATCTCGTTTCTTATTTGGAAAATGCCTGCTTCCGTCAGGTCAATGGAGAGACGTGTAACAGAAATGGCAAATTATGTTTTTGTAAAACAAACAAGCTGGTTACGAAATGTTTCTGCCTACAGAGTTTCCGTAAATGTGAAAGATGTGTCGCAGTTAACTGTAGTGACTCGGTATTAGGGCGATCATGTTTATGAAATATTTCTCCTGCTTGATACCACTTCACTTACAAGCTTTCACTAAACGCAGCGTTTGCTTCCACATGATTTTGACGCTCGACTGCGGTTCTTATTTCAGTTTCTTTTGTGCTTTGAGGCAGAGTCAGAATGGCCTTGGAATATCCTCTGAACAAAGACGAAGCGCTTCGTTTGGATAGCGCAGTGAATACTCACAAGTGCCGAATTTGTAAATCAGAAAATCGCGCCCTGTCTTAGAGGTTCCTTTGCATTCGCCAAACGTGGTGGTATGGTGTGGATTTTCTACGTCATTTATTCTAGGCCGTACTTGTTCGAGGAATTAAGTTCCACAGATCCAGTGACATGCTCCATCACCGGCCAGCGACATGCATTGCTGTTAGAGAAAGGAATGGTTCCGTCTCTGCAAGCACGTGAGCGCCTGCGCATACAAACTTTATGCAACATGGAGTTCATCCACACATTGTACGGTGTGTTACGAATGTTCTTAAACTTTCATTTTACAGAAGAACGTGTCATTAGCTGCACTTCGCAATGCGTAGACTCCTCGATCCTTAGACCTCAATCCAAGCTATTTTTGGCTTTGGACACATTTGAAACATCTGGAAACTCATGACAATCCAAGAACTTTATCTGATCTTGCCCTCTGGTGACGCTATTTATAACTAATTTGGTTTTCGCTGAAAAAAATTCTCATTCTTTCATTAAGTCAGCCACAAAATTTCAGAATTTTTTTACTTGTACGCAGCTTTAATTACGGCTTTTTAATTATAGACACCGTGCATGTATATACTTGTGGGGGGGGCGATTGCAACCAAAAAAGGGAGCTGCACAACTACATGCTATGGCAGACCCGTACACAAAATTTCAGCGTTCTGAAGCTACTGGTTTTTGAGTTATGCGAGATACAAACATACGTACTTACATATGTATGTAAGATGTCCCGAAGAAATGTCTTCTGAATCCATTTTTCAATCAGAAAAAGAGTCCTTTATTCTGTGCTTACGTACAGATATCACGCAAAACGTCGTTCAAATGCATTTGAGAGTGGTCAAACGAATATTTTCTTTGAAATATGATGCCCGAAAATTTTCGCGATTACAATATTTCCTGTACTTTGTACAAAAAAGTAAAAATAAGCAAATAAAAACAAATGAACAGTACAAAGTTCATAAAATCCAAGTATGGAACAAATTATACTTAAGTAAGCGCCGATATTTAAATAACTTACATAATTGGCTTCAAATTTCTTTGACAGATATCCATGAGTAACTCTTCCCAAAACTAATACTACTCAGTTTAATTATAAGAACTTTGTTCAATATTTCAAAATATATTTCATATTTTATTAATTAGCAATTTTTTTAAACAGGCTAATTTCACCGACGTCTTTAAGCGAGAAGGTTACACAGAACTGAAATTGAAACTTTTATTATCGGAAGTTGTAGGTTTCAAAATTATTTATACAGTTTTCTCTGCTTAATATACGTGGTATCTATAATTAAAAAACTTTACTTCAAAGTTGCCTTCAAGCGAAATCAGTGATAAAAAATCTGATGTGTACATCACATGACTTCCTTGTACGTAATATTAAATTATACGCATTTTTTCCTGCATTTCATTTAAACGTATTTCCTCGAATTTCATTAGAGATATATTTCTCATTCAATTAATTCTGGTCTCTCTACGCAACAAGGCAAAAATACTTAAAACCTAAAAATATTTTTATTAAAAATTGAAAAATACAGAAAAATATGAAACACAAATACCGTTAAAACAATTTGAAGAACAATTTTTACAATTAAAATTGGAGTTTCTACGAGAAAAAAAAAATAATAATTCGGCCAGCGGGCTAGAAGGCAGATTTTCGGTGCACAAAACTGAAAATTTACTTTTGGTCTCACTGGGCAAAAAGACACTAAAGGAGTAGAAACTGACTTCATTTGTTGTGGACGCTATGCTGAGTCAGTATATCGGATAATTTAATACCTTAAATGATAATTCCAGAATGGATTAAGAATGATTTAATTCGCAATAATAAAAGAAGACGTTATCTTTGTAGTTCCGAAGTTTAGTTTCTCTAGATTGGCAACCAATTCACTATTCTGCTAAGTTTCAAACGTAAACAAATATGGCCAAAAAAATTAGGCTTAGCCTCACTTAAACAACTTTTAAATGGTTGATAATTCTGCAACTATAACAACCATGTTAACTAAAGGCATAAAAACCTTAACGGGAAAATAAGAAAATCATAATTTAATCATTTTTAAAGCAAAAAAATGTACAATTTACAAACATATAAGAATAAGGAAACTGAGCTGACTGAGCCGAGTAACAGAGTGGATATATATATATATATATATAGGGGCGACCGATTGCAAATAAAAAGAGAGTTGCCCAACTACATATTATAGCAGTACTATATACAAAATTTCAATGTTCTGATACTACTCGTTTTTGAGTTATGCGAGGTACGTACATACATACGTACATACGTACGTACGTACAACCGCCACGAAACAATTTCTTCTGAATTCGTCTTAAATCAGTTTTATAATTCGTTTGAGGAAAAAGAGTCCTTTATTCTGTCCTTACATTCAGATGTCAAGCAAAAACATTGTTAAATTGCCTTCGATGGCGATCAAAATGGATATTTTCATTGAAATATGTTACCTGAAATTTTTCTCAATTACAATACTTCCTTTACTTCGTACAAGGAAGTAAAAATTGTGAAATTTTATGGCTGGCTTAATGAAGGGTTGCGAACGTGTTTCAGAGAAAAAAAACTTATAGAGCTACCAGAGGGCGTTTTAATTTGAAAATGTGTAGTAAAAATGTAAATCTTTGTCGACGTCATGCAGCGGTTGTTCTAAAATCATTCTCGGAGACTTTGGTTTCAGTGTGCTTGTTGCTCATAATGACGACAAGTTTACGAGATCGCGCTTTGTTAGTAAAATTATTTTATCCAAACAGCCGGCATTTTCGTAATGTGTGGCCTCCCGATCCCCAGACCTCAATCCATGCGATTTTTGGCTTTGGAGATATTTGAAACATCTGGTAAATCGTGACAATCCATGAGCTTTACTGGATCTTAAAGCCAGCATTTCACGCCACGCGCTGAACATTTCCCAGCACACACTTCGGTCAAGTGTGGAACATGCCATCTTACGATTTCAGATGGTAGCTGAAAATGATTACCATCACGTGGAACATGTTTTTTTGTAACAAAATTTTCAAAACTCTAAATCTATCGTAAAGGTGTGGCGAAATGAATAATTTATTAATATAATGCCCTCTGGTGACGCTATTTGTAACTAATTTTGTTTCGTGCTGAAAGACATTCTCATCAATCTTCATTAAGTTCGCCACAAAATTTCACAATTTTATGATGAATGGTTTCGTCTGTAGGCAGCTTTTTTGATTATGGACACCCTGTATATAAATATATGTGATATTTTAGCAGGTGGACATAGGAATGATGAAGCTTGGCAATCAGGTCACATTAGTATCCGGGTGTTGTCCCACCCTGTATGTCCGTAGTGTTATACCCACCCTGTATTTATTCTTCTCCTAAACTTAGTTTATACGTTTTTGAATTTGCTGTTGAAATATCTATCACGAAAAATTTCTTAACTTTTTATGGCAGCAGTAACTTTAAAAACAACAAAAAAGGATTAACAAATGAAATTTCTTCCATTGTTTTTTAAATGACTCGCTGATCATTTTGAAAAAGGCCCAACTGCAAAATCGGGCGAGATATTTGCATAGTTAACAACCGAAACATTTTGCAATACCAAGGAAATAAATAGCTAGATAACAAACTACTTTTGGTTAAATAACGCTTATATAAATCTTATGTTCAGAAATGGAAGGATAGTCATGAAACAATAATACATGTCTTCTGAACGGTGAGTAAGAGTATTGTTTGAGGATCTACAAGGTGAAGTAGTTGCACAATCAAATATTTGAAGAACAGGTGCTCTGTAGATAAGATTGGAGTAAGAATGGGTCATTACACTTAAAGCGTAGTTACACGATATCAAAGCAGCTCTTAGTTTAATACGATGTGTCTACTTCAGATAACAGTTATGGGAGTTATGTTTTATGAATAATTTTATTAACGTTTTTTCATTAGTAATGAATACAAAGCTGATGTTTTATGTTTTTATTTGGTGTTGCTGGAATATCTTAATCTCTCGGATAAAAGTAAACGCACGAAACTATCTTTAAAAAGAGTAAATATGTTTTGAGGGCACACTGAAAGAGAATTCATAATTATTTATCATTTGCATATTTTGATTATTATGGTAATTATGTAAGGTTCCTTTATGTTGATTAACCAGCTATTTTATATTTCGCATCTTTACTGTCACTTCTCCCTTCCATTTTCGCTCCAGAATGCAAATTAGTTCGCGTGTATTTAGAGTGAGGGTGTCAGGACTTTTGTTCTTTGCAGTTGCCTTTTGAAACATAACTGGAATCCTGAGTAGGAAGAGGCAGCTTGCTCAAAACTATGTTCGTGCGTGTGTAGAAGGTACAACAAAGAAACGAAGGGTTAAATTTACCCTTTATTTCTCACAACGTACAGCCGTTCCCGCACTTCGGGATACAAAGACCAGCACTTATGATCAAAAACGTAGAAAATAAGAAACAAACTAAACTTAATAAGAACTAAACTTAGATGCTTTAGAGAGAGTAGTAACTTAAAGATTGGCCTTTTAACCATACGTATGTAGTGAACGGAATGCAAAAAACTACAGTACGTCTTCAAATATCACCGAGAACTAAGTTTTGGCCTTAAAGGCAGACATGAATAGACTGAAAAGCACGCGCGTGGTAAGGCAGCGAGAAGTCGCTCTCTCTCTCTCCCTGCTAAAAGCCATATCTTAAATACACTCATGTCCATAAATTAAGGATAATTCGGAGTCACGCGGAAATCGAACTCTAAAATAAATATATCGCCTGTAAAATCACTACACACATCTTCAAGAATCATATGCAAATTTCAGGAAGTAACCAGATGACACCGATGGTACGTCCCAATGACGAGAGTGTAAGAGAGTGATATATAAGGAATACAGGCAAAGAAGTAAAATTGTTCGCAGGCGCCTTATAAGCATTTCAGTGCAATAACCGAATAGTTATGACACAAAGGACGCATTCGGATAATTTTTTACGTGGTAGAATTATTGGCCATCTGGAATGTGGGCGTACCCAACTGGAAGTATCAGACGAACTTGGAATTGCCCAGAGTGTCATCTCCAGGCTTTGGCAACGATTCCAAGATGATGGTGATGTGAGTAGATGTTACAGCACAGGTCGCCCCACAGTTACAACGCCGAATGATGACCGGTATTTGGCAGTTACTGCCAAAAGAAACAGGCGGAGCACAGCCTCAGACCTGTGTCGTCAGCTCTCTTCAGCCACTGGTACGACAATTTCAAGGCAGACCGTGTACAGACGCTTAGGGCAGATTGGTCTATACGCTCGTAGACCTGTCAGATGCGTTCCACTTACTGCAACTCACTGTCACTTGCGGTTAGCCTGGAGTAGAGAGCATGCATTGTGGACACCGCAACAGTGGGCTTGTGTGATGTTTTCCGACAAGTCCAGGTTTAGCTTGCAGTCTCATTCTCGCCGGACCTTCGTATGGAGAGCTCCAGGTACCCGTTACTACCAAGAAAACATCATTGAACGACACCGTTAACGGTGATGCAGGAGTGCTCGTTTGAGGTGGAATTATTCTGGGTTCCAGAACTGACCTGCATGTTCAAATTGGAACCACGACAAGCCAAATCTATCCAGACGTCATTCTGGAACAACATGTACTTTTGTTTCGGCGCCATGGGCGCACAATTTGTGTTTATGGATCACAACGTCCGTCCTCACCGTGCGAACATCGTAAGCGAATGCTTTCAATCGGAGGATATCACCCGTATGGACTGGCCAGTATTCTCACCGGACTTGAATTCAGTACAGCACGCGTGGGACATGCTTGGCCGACGAGTTGCAGCCCGTCAACCTCCTCCTACATGTCTACCGGTACTTCGGAGAGTATTGCGTTTTGAGTGGTGTAATATCCCCCAAGATCAGATCGATAATTTGATACTCAGCATGCCTAGGCGTTGTACGGACTGTATTGCATCGTCTGGGAGACATACAATGTATTAACAATCATACCAACCATGTAATATTGGTTTTTTGTAAATAGGTTTTTTTTGTAATTTGCTCCAGGGAGAAAAAATCGCTAATTGTTTTAATAATATCAAACATATAGCATCTTTTTTTGCTCTTTACCTTTTGTTTAATAAATAAGCTTTACAAATAAGTCAAATTTGTTTTGCTTCTAACTCTTTCTTTGCCTGATTTTGCATTATCCTTAATTTATCGACATGAGTGTATATGGAGGTGACTTGTTAACACAATATATGTTTGAGGTTTATAATGTATATAGTGTACGTCCATCTACAAACCTGCCAATCACTTATGATAAATACGAGCCCAAAACTGGAGTAATAGACATTTAAACTGACGGCTCCGCGCAGGATAATAATTATGGTTCAGCATTCGTAATGTTTTACTATCGAACTGAGATTGACTGTGAAAAGTATAGACTGAATTATTATAACTCAGTTTTCCAATTCGAATGCTGTGCATTCAATAAAGCTTGATGTGGATGAAAAGAAACTTAAGCGTTCCTACTCATGTTAATATTTATACAGATTGCTTTTCCTTGTTACAGTCATTCTCTAGTCCGGATTCTGAAAACCCATTAATTAATGAAATCGAAGAAAATATAAAGAAGAAAAATTGTATTTTAGAAATAAAAAGAAGAAAAATTGTATTTTAGAAATAAAAAGAAGAAAAATTGTATTTTGTTACATTGGGTTAAAGCATGTGGACTTTGGGGCAACGAGAGGAAGGACGTGCTGCCTGAGGAGGCGGCCATGGTGGGAAATGAAAATTTTATAGAAATATCCGGTTCAAAGAAATATGCAATTAGAGTAATGCAAAAATATTATCTTGATAAATGGTCGCAACAATGGAATAGTTCAATAAGAAATAAAGGCTTATTGGAAAATACAAAAATAACTCAAAAAATGCCTATATATAATGACTAGCTAACACCCGCCCGCGCTATCTATTTGAATGTGAACCTAAACTTCTTATATGGAACAAAATGTATAACTTCGAATTGATAATGAATGTAATTTTTTTTAATTTAAAGTCGGGAAATATAGTGCCAGTCAATGAATCAAAGTCAAAACTCACACACAAGAAAAGAATTTTGACTTAGTGCCGCCTGTGATGGTATAACAAAAATCCTTTTGGACAGGATTTACGTAAAATCCGTTCTTAGTGCGCGTCTACATCGTGGACTGAGTAACTATGCAATATTTCATGTCAATCGGGTGTATAGTTTCGGAGATATCGTGATGAGTCAGTGATATTTCCCTTATACATTCTAAGACAAAAAAAAAAGACGCACCAAGAAGGAGTTATCCGAATGGGATGAAAATCGGTGGAAGTGATGTACATGTACAGAAAAAAAAAATGATTACAGTTTGAGAAAAATTGGATGATTTATTGAACTGATAGAGCTTCACAAAGTGAAAAAGTCAGTAACGTGCTTGTCCACCTCTGGCCCTTATGCAAGCAATTATTTGTCTTGGCATCGATTGATAGAGGTTACGGATGTCCTCCTGAGGGATATCTTGCCAAATCCTGTCTAACAGGAGCGTTAGATCGTCAACATCCCGAGCTGTTTGGAGGGCCCTGTCCATAATGCTCCAAACGTGCTGAATAGGAGAGAGATCCGGCGACCTTGCTGGCCAAGGTAATGTTCGGCAAGCACTACGGCAAGCAGTAGAAACATGTGCAGTGTGGGGGCGCATTATCTTGCTGAAATGTAAGCCCATAGTGACGTGACATGAAGGGCGTCGACGTACCGCTGTGCTGTAAGGTTGCGACGGATGACAATCAAAGGGGTCTTACTATGAAATGAAATGGCACCCCAGACCATCATTCGTGGTTGTCGGCCTGTTTTCCGGAAGACAGTCAGGTTGGTATCACACCGCTGTCCGTGGCGTCTCCAGAATCGCCTTCGCTGGTCATGGGGACTCAATTCAAAGCGGGACTCCTCACTGAAGATTATTCTAGTCAGTGACATTCCAATGCCAATCAGCCCGACACCACTGCAAACGGGCTTGACGTTGTACAGAGGTCAATGGTAGTCAGCGTAAGGGGCGCCGTGACCTCAGCCCACTTTCTGTGAGCCGTGTGTGAATGGTCCTTGCGGTCACTGAAGCAGTAGTTGCACGGGCAATCGATGATAATGATGCATCTGGGGCTGTGAGTGTCACTCTGGCGATTGCTCGGTCTTTACCTTCTGTCGTTTCTCTAGGCCTACCGCTTCCTTCTTGTCGCTGTGCGCGGCCATAGTTCACCCATTCCTGCCAACATCGTTTAATAGTGACATCGCTCCCGCTCAAATGCCGAGCTATTCGCCGATAAGACCAACTGGCTTCTGGCTTCTTTGAGCCCAACTACACGACCTCTTTCAAACTCTGACATCTCCTCATATCATTCGCGCACCTGTATGCGAGGCATAGTTTCTGTCTACCAGAGTACACGGAATGAAATTCGTGAAGAACTTATGACCTGGAATCGTAATTTCTCCTCTTAAATTTCCTGCCAGTTGCGCAGATCAGATGCTCTGTAGCGACAACCGTTCATTCATTGGCAGCCAAAATAAATTTCCTGCCAGTTGCGCAGATCAGATGCTCTGTAGCGACAACCGTTCATTCATTGGCAGCCAAAATGTAAAATTTTGCATTTTCCGTCGAAACCTGTACGCACATCAATTTGTGTCCAATTTGCTTTATATTTTCTCGGTGAGTCGTGGTGCCAAAGAATATGTACTGTTAAGAAGGAAAACTTCGTAGAAGCAGAAGTGGCTCCCTTCCAACGAAAAGGGAAATAACTGCGCATGTGTGAAATATCTGTCACCAGAAAGCGCCAAAGCTCGAAGCTGAATGTCGAAGTTGGTTTGGACAGGTTCGACAGTTAGGTTTAGCAAGAGTTTAAACAAAGAATAGGTTCTTTGGTTTCAAGTAGCGATATGGACAATGGAAGTTCAATAGCCAGTGAAAGTGAAACTTCACCTAATATTTCATCATTTCGGAGTTTAAATTATCGCGACAAGTCAAAGAACGATTCATCTTAACCCGTGTTCCTCAATTTCCTATACACGTCGCGAAGGGGGAAAATGTCGGCTAGGTACCAAAGAACCGGCATATCACAGAGGGGAAATTCTCGCCAACAGATTCCGTCGCCAAATCCCTTGGCGAATGTTCCCTTTTCTTTGTAGCGGCGTTGCAGACAAAGTGGTTTACATTACGTCTATGGAGCCTTTCCTTCTTTACATAGAGGTTCTTTGGTGGTGCGTCGTTTGCTTTGTTTAAGAGTGTATATATATAGATAGGCATACTGTTGTTATAATGCAGCATTAATAACTAATAATGTCAGTTATAATGTATGCTGTCCGCCTGTGATGGTATAAAAATAATCCTTTTGGACAGGATTTACGTAAAATGCGTTCTTAGTGCGCGTCTACATCGTGGAATGAGTAACGATGCAAATTTCAAGTCAATCAGGTGTATAGTTTCGGATATCTTTTTATGAGTCAGTGATATTTCGCTCATATATATATAGATATAGATGTAAATCAGTTTGTAACAAATCATAGTTAGGTCGCTATTAAATGATCATAAAATATACCAAACATTAAAATTATTAAAATAAACTTCAAGGTTTGGAAGCACAATTAAGTTCATTCCTTTTATTAAACATCCTAAATATAGTGAAACCTAAGCATGACGTCAACTTCTAGTTCCACACTCTTTTGGCCTTCTGTAAAGGTAATTGGTTAGGGAAGTGATGTTCAGTACTAGTGCTTATTTTGCAGGGATCTTAACTTCTTTTAACTGTTAATACTTGGAGCTGCGAAGACGATGAAACGACTTGTAATTTCATCTTAAACCTTTTAGTGATCTCAAAACTCAGAAGAAGGTATAAAATAAACCTTCATCAGCCTCATATTTACACAACCTGTGTAACAACTAAATACAATCTCCGCAACTTGCAGAACAAGAGAAACAAAAGTTATTAAAGTAAAATTTAAAGATTAAATTTAGAAGGAAAATCGCGTCTAGCTTTAAACTCTCGCGAACACTATCAGGAATAAAACTTATTGTTCCCATGAACATTTGCGCTAAAATTTTTAATATATCAATCCAGAATACCTAAGCTCCTGAGTTGTACTTTTGGCGATAGCAAAGTATATTTTCAAATATGTCTTATTATTAAACACCTTCTGGTCTTTACGACATTGTTCCATACTTGTAACTTTATCGTTTGGCTGACGGAGCACTTTCCCATCGCATTTTGTTGTTGTGCATTTCTCATGTTAATCTGTACAATGTTTAGTCTCTGATAATTGGTAACTGGTATGTTCCACTGCGCAGCAGAAGAACGCTGACTTGCAAATCTACTCGGTGTCGTAAATGTTCCTACTTCTCTAATAATAAATAATTATATCCGTTGGTAACACATTTCTTTACTACGCTGAACTATGCATGCGACCTACGCACAGACATAATGTAGTGAAATCTTCCGGAGATTACTCACTTTTCCAGACGATTTCCATCTTACATGGAGGTGATCATCTTACAGAGGTGATATTCAGAATTGTTTTTTTCTATGCTTTCGGAAATACTTACATTATTTCTTACGTATCATGACAAAGCAGTCGACAGCCAGTGCACTGGAAAAGTATACGTTAAGTTTCTGGTAGAAGTGTTTGCTATCTTAATGTTACGTACTTTACTTGACATATCAAGAAAACCATGAAAATCAGATGCAGCCAGTTCGGGCAAACCTCAGTATGATTTTGCACGAAGGTTTGAGGCGAAGCGCCTATGCTCAGTGATCTTATCCACTCAGATATTAGTACGCATTTTTAGAAAAAATATTAGATGCTAAAATGCTAAGAAACTTACCATAAACGATGATACCTGTCAGAACTGCCCTTTAAAAGTGATAAATCGAAAGTTTGCTACAAGGAGTTGAAAAGAGGTTATCTACGTATTTTAGCATTCAGATATAGCTTCCAGAGAAAGCGGTCAGCCTATTGTATTGGTTTATGACATGGAAGGCCAATAAAGACAGTCTTACTCATCCAACGAATCTTGGTATTTCACGTATTAAGGATTTTTAAATATTCAGTTTAAAGCAAGCGTGAAGCCTTATGGGCTAGGGCCTTGTTGAAAATCGTCTGAAAGACTTTCAGCTTTTTATGCTCATTTAGCAACTTTTATTAAAAAAAATTCTTTGGTTACAGAATTTTGGTTTAGTGGTGATAGTATAGTGTATAGAGAATTATAGTGGTGATAGTACTTTCAGCTTTTTATGCTCATTTAGCAACTTTTATTAAAAAAATTCTTTGGATACAGAATTTTGGTTTAGTGGTGATAATGTAGTGTATAGAGAATTATAGTGGTGGTGATAGTATAGTGTATAGAGAATTATAGTGGTGATAGTATAGTGTATAGAGAATTTTAGTTGTGATAATATAGTGTACAGAGGGTATTGGTATACTGGTGATAGTATAGTGTATAGAGGGTATTGGTGTTATAGAGAATTTTTTTGCACTTTTACAAAGAATGTTACACTTACAAACGATGTTACATTTTACAGAGATTTTTCTGTGAAGCATAAAATTTTGTTACAGGTATAATTATCAAGGATTTTGACACTAAACGTTTTGACAAATTAAAGCACTGTTATAGAATATTTTACCAAGAGTGGATACTTTTGACAAAAGGTCTGAAATTCTGAGAAGAGTTTTACAATCTTGAGAAAGTATTCCGGAAATTCTGAGAAAATTAAACGCTTTAGAGAAATTATTTAACAAAATTCAAGTAATATTAAAAAAATAAAAATTAAACAAATAAAATCATAAACTAAATAATGACTAAATAATAAACTTAAAAAAATAAAAGTAAGAAAATAATATTACAAAAGTAAAACTATTATCATTAAGATTATAAGCCACTTTTGTGACTCCTACTTAGATTAATAGCATTAATAGCTAAAAATTATAAATAAAAATGAGAATTATACTACTTTGAGATATAAGGTATTTCTCCCGCGTTCTTCCGCCTTCGTGGTGAAGTGGTCAGCTCGCTAGGCGCGTATTCGAGAGGTCCATGTTCGAGTCCCGGCGAAGGCATTGCTGATTTTTCATCTCTCATGCTTTCAAAAAGTACCTAATGTCTGTACAGAGATTGTCGTTGTTTAAAATAAGATAGTTCTTTAGCGTCTGAAGCTTCTGGCGAAGAGATTTATTCATGAGAATCCGCTAAAACAATTTACAAACATTGTTTGTTGTATTGGGTCCAAAATATAGATTTTTGGTTATTTGAGATTGGAAAAAGTAGTGGTTTAAGGTAGCTGGTAAGCCACAGATGCCACTGTCTGTGTTGCGTAGCCCAAAACTAAATAAGTAAGCGACAAAAGGTCCATGAACTATGAGAAGATAAATCATTGCACTATTTGTAGAAACTAATTTACGTGAGGGGATGGGTAAGAAGGTAAATGTTCTTCTTCCAGTGACTTCTTGTGACAATAAAAATTTCCGTTGTGACAATAAGATCTTTTTCTAAACGAGATTTTAGTAAGAAATTGGATTAGGCAAGAAAATAATTGATGTTAAAATTCTGTTTGCAGTCTCTCGTGCCAGCTGATCAGCTATTTCATTGCTGACAGTGTCTACATGGTCACGTGTCCAAAATGAGTTTTGTTTTATACTTGTTGGAATATGCATTAACAGGTTTTGACTTCTTTCAACAGGAGACAGGAGACCATCAATAGAGCAGCTACACCATCATTTCGACTTTTCAGCTTTTGTGCAGTATTGATGGGAACTATCTACCAGACCTTTTTTCAACAGTTTACACGGAGTTCTTTCACTGAAACTCAGTGGTGAAGATCTTCAAATCTTCTGAGAAATTTAAGAGCATCTATAATATTAGACGCTGAACATAAAGCGCTTAATGGAAGAATTCGAAAACATTCTTTAAATTTCCTGCGGCGATGTTGGTGGTCTAAAATTAATACAATACCGAATAGATACAGTATATCATGGATAAATAATCTTTTGCTAATTTCCCTGCACGAAACAAAAGGATCTTGGAAAGTTTTCGCAATCGAAAGACATTATTGAATCGTCCTTGGGGACACATGTTACCACTACCGCAGAAAAAAGTGTTATAGCTTAAAGTGTTATACCTTGAAAAGTGTTATGTAAAAAAGTGCTATACCTTAATATCTCGGGTGAATTACTATTATTTATACGACGTCACATAGATATATAGCTTCAAGAAAATCAAAAATACATTCGAAAATACAGTGAGAAATGTATGATTTTATAACGTAGAAAGTCAAGACAGATTGTATTCATCCTGATCACGATAAGACAGAATCACGAAGGTTGGGACAATTTGTTTGGCAATTCATTTGGGTTTAGATGCCATAATTATGAAATCTGAGGCCAAATTGCATTATTACGAAAACTTTGACAAACTCTTGCAGTATATCTAAACGCTTCAGCTTTGCGGTATTTACCTTGCATATCTTGCAATTATTATAAGGCAGACAGTAGATATTGTAGATGGTAGACAGGCTATCCAAGGTTTATCCTGCAGATTTTTTTTATTTTAAATTAGAACTAAAAATAAGGGGTGATACATATACATGCGAGAATATGGTATCTTATGCGACTAGGTAATATTATCAGATTGGCCTTGGAAGAAAATCTCAAAAATCAGAGCATACTGTAAAAAAGAAGAATTCGTGAATCTAAAATAATTCATGTTATTAAATTATTATTAACTACGTAAGATATGTTCTCCCTCCTTTCCGCATGCCTTCGTGGTGTAATTGGAAGCATACTCAAAGCGTATTCAAGAAGTCCAGAGTTCGAGGCCCGGCGAAGGCATTGAACATTTTTCACATTTACATTGTAGAGTCATTAGGTTATGTGGAAGCAGGTGTCATGAAAACTCAGAAATGCCCTCGCCGGGAATCGAACCACGGACCTCTGGAATACGCGCCGAACGTGGTAACCACTACGCCACGAAGGCACGCCAAGAAGGAAGGAGAAATACCTTATATAATCCCCCCTTTTAAAGGGCGACTGGTTATTAGGGGACCCAATTACCCAATCATGGTGGTGGAGAATCATCATCCGCCACCATGAAAGTTCGGGTGCCAACTACCATTAGTTCGGGCGCCACTGTAGAGTCATTAGGGTATTTGGAAGCAGGAGTCGTGAAAACTGAGCAATGCCCTCGCCGGAATTCAAACCACGGACCTCTCGAATACGCGCCAAGCGTGCTGACCACTACACCACGAAGGCATGCCAAGAAAGCGAGAGCAATACCTAATAACCTGACAAAAAAATGCTAAAGACTCCAAACCGCTACTAAAAGAATATTTTAATATTTTCGTTTCTGCTGAAAAATTTAAAAATCTTGAGAATACCGAAGACGCTTACTCAGCTTTCTGCAATTGTTTTAATCAGTGAGATTCTGTATATCAAGAGCGCGAAGTACTTAACTGCCTGTGACAGCCGGTGGTGTGAAAGAGATTTGGATGCTGAGCTCTAGCATCAAAATTTCAAATTCCAGGTATTTTGAAAGAATTCTAATTCTCTTTCTGTATAAGGAAATTCTTTCATGAAAATGAAAAGATTATTTCTTGAAAAGACCAACCACAGCTTAGCGAGTTTTACACTACATGTAAAGGAAGTATAAAACCGCAGGTTCTAAGAAAATAACATCACGATTTTTGACATTCTTCAAAAACACGAATCATCATAGTTTTTATGGATGTTTCACAAGTTTTGCTATCTGATGCTGCTCGTAACAATGAAGATTCAACTATCGGAAAAGTAGAAATGGAATTCCGTTTCCGATTTTCTGCCTCACTTTCTTAGGTTAGAGAGCAAAGATATCTGATCTATGCTGTTTTTAAACAGAGTATAATTTTCTAGGCATAAAAAATATTCATTTATAACTATTATTTTGTCATCAGATTTAGAATGGGCTTTTGTGGATAATCGTTCTTTGCTTTACTCCTCAAACAACATAGAAAACTATTTTTGTATTTATTAGCACAGCGATTCTCAGCCGGTGGTACGCAAAAGAAAAATAGGTGGTCCGCAAAGAAACAAAACATTTTTAACTATTAAATTTAAAAAATCCTGTGAAGGTAACGGACAATTGATAGAAACTTTCTGTAATTGAACTCTAACTGAAGATTTCAAAAATAACACGCTTGTTAACTTTAGGCTGAACTGAAAAAAATAATTTATAGTCATTTCAAATAGAGCTTTTAATTTTTATTCCCTTTTTGCACAACTTATTTGTGTGAACAAGGATTTTCTTCCAGATTTTCTTCTTTCTTAAAAAAAAAAAATGCAGAACAAAATTAAAAGTGGATCGTAATTTACGGTTAAAGCTAAGTGAAATATGACCAGACATAAAGAAATTGATCTCTCTTAAACAGGCCCAAATTTCACAATAAATTTTAGAATTAAAGTGCAGAGTGTTTATAAAGTCCCGGACCCATTTTGATGTTTAATAACTCATAAAATAATGAAGATATAGGTTAGGTTAGGTATAAGTGTAGGGGGCCACCTATTATTTACCCTGGGTAAGTAGGTATAGGCCCCTTACGCTAGCCATCCAGATTAGTAAAGCCTTCCTGGGACCCACCGTGCCGTTTTGGTGTAAAGGTGCTTCTGTTGTCTAGAGCAAACGACATCACAAGCTCTGCCACTGCTGGCGGCGTCACTGTCTTATGCCAATGTCTACTTTGGCTGCTATTGCATGTTCATTATACCTAGCCGTTCATTGTTTGTAGATTCAATCTATGTGTTTAATTTGGTTGTTGATGAGCACATTGAATTTTTGGAATAATTGAATTACTCATATAAGTTCGTTGACTAGCTGGTGTGTTTAAGTGCTTCTTACGATTTATATGACGATTTGAACTATTTTGAAATGTTTTCATTATTTGCTGTGTCAGCTAAGGATTCAATTAATCATTGGAGGTTATTCTTTAATGAATGAGTTGGAGAATCACTCTGTGTTGCACAGTTCTATACCCTTTGATGCCAGAGTGTTCATTATTTGGGATATGCGCTTCCTCATATGGTTATTATTGAGTGCGCATCTGAGATACGGATTCACATCTTGGTCTTGTTAGGTGCAGATTTGCTGTTATGGTGCATGTGAATAGGTAATGTTCTGGATCTCCCCTCTGCCCATATACACAAAGATCTGAAAGTGAGAGATTCCTCTTGTAGAAGTATGTGGGGAAAGGGCCGTGGCCACAAACTTATTGCATTTATTGATGTAATAACTTATATATTTACCTTTTCAGGTTTAAATATCTTTACTTTTGTAAATATCGTCCGCGCGTGTGGTTAATTTCAGATAATTTCATTTTCCAGTCTAAATATCTGTACTTTTCTGTAATGTTTTCCGACGAAGCATCCTTTCATCTTTCTGGCATTGTTAATCGCCATAATGTGCGCATATGGGGATCTGAAACCCCCCATGAATACCGTGAGGCACAAAGGGATTCCTCAAAGGTTAATGTGTGGTGTCGACTAATGCACGACCGAGTCATTGGGCCTTGCACCACCTCATTGGGGTACCATCGTTCGAAGTTCTTTGAATGACCATTTTACCGGAAGATGAGTTGGGATAGGAGGTCCATTCCTTGGTCACCCAGATCACCTGATATAACGTCGCTGGACTTTTTTTCTTTGGGGATTTGTAAAGGGCAACGTTTACAGGAGGAGAGTGTCGAACGTGGATGACCGAAAAGCCAAAATGACAACCGCAATAGCCTCTGTGGATGCCGACACGCTTGCCGGTACCTGGCGTGAAATTGAATATCGACTCGATATTCTCCGTGCGACGAAGGACGCACACGTGGAAGTTCATTGACAAGGGTCATGAAACTTTTTGAGTCTTTCTAACCATTTATGTTATTAATTTTAATCTATCTTTATTATTTTATGAGTTATTAAGCATCAAAATCGGTCCGGGACTTTATAAACACCCTGTATTATAACTTAAATCTTGGTAATTAAAATGGTAATCATTTTTTAATCTAATATTTTTATGTGTGCATTGTAGGGTTCTACTGTCAATGCGTCAACTTGACGCTAACATACTACGCCTCTGTTTGGGCGGTAACTGAAGCAATAGAATCAAAACTCAAGAATTCAAGATATTAACAAGTAGTGGAATTAAACTACAGGGCTCACACAATCCTGTATTCTACAGCATATAGATGAGTTTAGTGGCTGCAAGATAATAGCTGTTTAAGCCACGTCTAACCAGCAATAAATGCTAAGCTGAAGCTTGCGTTACCAATACGCACAGAGTTTTCCCAGACTCTCACTAACTTTCACTGCTAGAACATCGATATTTAAACTTTTTCTCCCACTGGTAGAATTTGCATTTCTTACGCGCGCTACCAAATTTAAATATTCTAGCACTGACACTTAGGGAAATGAACTTAAAATTGAATTTAACTGGTTATTTAAAATAAATATAAATCCCTACAGCATATTTAATACAAATAGCCAACAGGTGGTGCATATGGTAAAATATATTTTGTTTTAATACTTGTGTTGAGAAACTAAAAAATAGTCACTGCAAAATGTAGTGGTGGAGCTAAAGTTTTTCATTTTTTGTTTAAATGGTTCGCGTTAGTCAAAAGGTTCAGGAAAACCGCTATATTAGCGCACACGAGCTCCTTTCGCAGAAGGTCAAGGTTCGGCTTTAATTAGCCATCTGTACCGTGAAATGCTCTTGCTTCGTATTGGCATGAGATTTATTTTTCACTTTGTGAAATGGGCAACGTCTATGAGCATGAGAATCAATTTAAGGCATATTTCGTTATCTGGTGCCCATCATATTTTGCTTCATTAATGCTTGAAAATATGCTTTGAAATAATAAACATAAATCATTTTAGTATCCTATTACAGATATTCGTATTTGTTATGCTGAGGATAAGGTAACTGAATATAAGATAATACGCCTAGGAAATTTGAAATCCCTTTTTAAATATTCCCTTAAATATCTATATCTTTAAAATTTAAGGTTAGTTATAATGTTAATTTATAATTTATTTAAATGATAGTGTTAATTTTTCAACAAATACTGAAGGTAGAAAGTGAAAACACATATGGATCAAGAAATCTGCAAACAATAAGGACAATAATAATAATAATAAAATATAATCTGAAAGGTTTCAGATTTTAATTGTCGCCCAAAACGGTAATTAAGGTTTTTTACGCTCTCGCTGAGCTCGCGGTCTGCCAGTCTGCTCTTGCACGCTTTCCTGTAAACTCATTTTTTTTGTCGTTTTGTAAGGATCTCAAGTTTGACTAACGTTTATTTTATTTTAAAACTTTACTATCATCTCTTATTTTCCACTTCCGGCCAGAATGAACGCGTGAATATGTTTATTCAAATTGTACTTGCTAACGCTTAAGTATTTAAGTTGTGGCTTTTGGCCAAGTAGAAAAGTAGCTTTTTGCCAAGTAGAAGAAGAAAGGAGAGAGAGAGTGAGAAATCTTGCCACGAGTCTTCACGCGAGTTTGCTTTCAGTTACTTTCCGTTAAGGCCAGAGATTTTAGTCCTCTCGAAAGCTAAGGACGTATTATAGTTTTCCGCAGTTCGCGTACTACAAGCGTAGTAATTTAAAAGGCCAGTAAGTCTTAGTGTTAGTTATCTGTTTAAAGTATTAAAAGTTAGCTCTTAATTAAATTTTAGTTAGATAGTAGTCTTATATTTTTACGTTCCGACCACAAGTGGTTGGTCTTTGTACCCCGAAGTACGGGAGCGACTGTGAAAGCTTGGAAAAAATAAAGGGTAAAATATTTTTACCCTTCTCATCTTGTCGTCTTTGCTACACTCCATAGGACATACAGGGTGTTTATAAAGTCCAGGACCCATTTTGATGTTTAATAACTCATAAAATAATAAAGATAGATTAAAATTAATAACATAAATGGTTATATAGACTCAAAAAGTTTCATGACCCTTGTCAATAACTTCCACGTGTGCCCCTTCGTCACACGGAGAATATCGAGTCGATATTCAATTTCACGCCAGCTACCGGCAAGCATGTCGGCATCCACAGAGGCTATGGCGGTTATCATTCTGGCTTTTAGGTCATCTTCGACAATCTCATCCTGTAAACGTTGTCCTTTACAAATCCCCAAAGGAAAAAAAATCCAGCGGCGCTATATCAGATGATCTGGGCGGCCAAGGAATTGAACCTCCTCGCCCAATCCATCTTCCTGTAAAATGGTCATTCAAAGAATTACGAACGATGGTACCCGAATGAGGTGGTGTACCATCTTGTTGCAAAAAAACATGTGACTGAAGCTCTCCTAGTTGTGGAAATACGAAGTTTTGCAACCTGTCTAAGTATACGACTGATGAGACCGTCTTTCCTGTAAAAAAGAAAGGCCCAATAACTCAGTCCTGCATTAGTCCACACCACACATTAACCTTTGGGGAATCCCTTTGTGCTTCAGGGTATTCATGCGAGTTTTCAGATCCCCATATGCGCACATTATGCCATAAGCAGATGATATTTAGAAAAGTACAGATATTTAGACTAGAGAATGAAATTATCTGAAATGAACCACACGCGCAGACGATATTTACAAAAGTAAAGATATTCAAACCTGAAAAGAAAAATATATAACTTATTCCATCAATAAATGCCATAAGTTTGTTTATATCTTCATTATTTTATGAGTTATTAAACATCAAAATGGGTCCGGGACATTATAATCACCCTGTAGTTTGCAGTTTACTCACTGTCCAGTCAGGACACGTCATGTTCGCCAAACAAGTAAAAAGAAATACAAGTCCTGATAGTTTTAGCTTTAATATTAGGCATCGTTTTCTCCGCACTTACGTCACATACAATTAAATAAAAAATTTACAAACTTTTTAAAAGCTGCACACCTTAAGCAGCATATTTAGAATACCCGATATAGTGTTACAGGTTGTCATACACATTTTTATATTCGCTATATTATTCATTGAAAAACTAGCCGCTGTCGCGTCCGACCATCTAAAATAGTTATCGCAAAAAAGAAAATGTGTGTAATGATTTTAATCAGTCCAGACAGTGTAATTTCATAAAAATACTGAATATTTCTAATTACACATCCCATGATTTTAATGCATGTTTATTTAAATCAATCACATTAAAAAGTAGAAAACATATTGAAGAACTGTGTTTGTTGCTCAGTTTATTATTCAAATACTTCCAGATTAAATTTGAACGTATCGTAGGTTTTAATGAAAAGCAACGCTCAGTCGCGGGGAAGATAAAAGTAATTTATTTCTGGTCGCGGCAACACATTGTTCTCGTAGAGCCAAATTTGTTAGCTAAAATGGAAAGATAAATATCATACATTTTTTAGAATGGCAACGTCTCGCACGCTGGAGATTATAAAAATGTTTTATTTCGGACGGTGTTGTCACTGCTCACTTTCAAATCGTTGAGTTTCTTAATAAAAAATTCATATAGTTTTACAAAATACGAAAGGAATAGATAATAAAAGATAGTCGAAATTCATTGAAATAAATAATAAAACAAATTCGAAATTTGAAATACTGGCTTCCATGTGCACATGTTCGGGTGGAGGACTACGCTATTCAAAATTGGATGGCTATAGACGTAAGGTTTTAGTTTAAACTAACAAAGTTTTATTTTTAATTTCCCTTTCCTATGATGTCTTATTTCAACTTCCCGTTAGAATGAGCGCGCGTTTCAGCTTTATGCTAATTTGAAGTGGAGCCAAGTTTTGGTATTTAAGGTTAGCGAGAAACTTCTCAGTGTGAGATAGCTTTTAGTCTCAGATCACTGCTGCGCTGTTCGACGTTCGCCTGACTAGCTAGTATTTAAATTATAAGCCTTAACGCTGTTACGCTATTACTTATTGAAATAATCTAAGTGCTAGTATTAGCTAACTCTTGCTACGCACCATTAATCATTTAGAGGCCAACCTCGCGTTTATAGCTCTGTGAGCAACGACTACTTAAATTTCTACTTAACTTTAGTTTAATTTATTTGATTGTTCAAATTAGATCCAAGTGCGGTTATTATTTTCTGTTATCCCTCCCGAGTTGGGAAGTGGGCTGTAAATATAGTGGTTTAATAAAAGAGGATTTTAAATCCTTCTTACGTGCAGTTATTCTCACACTTAACCACAGTATTCTACCACAGAACATAGCTGCATTCAGTTCCCTGTTCAAGATCAGGTCTTAAGACTACTTCACGAATATGTTCGCCAAGAGTATGCATAGAACATCCAGTCCTGACATAGATACCGGCTTTTTTTCACACTGCGCAAGAAACACAACATAAATACATGCAGATTCTTCATTATTTAATTTCTTTTAACATAATATAAGGGGATAATATTTGGTGGCAGCAATTTGAAAAATGAAGCCCCATTCATAGTGAACCAATGCAAAATCCCATTTCGAGACTAATAACCTCTTTTGGGCTAATAATAATACTACCTTGCTGCGGAGTGTGACAGCCGAGAATTTTTTTAATTGGCCATCCATACAACAAAACCGTAAAATGCGTTTTTTCGTATTACCGAGTAATTTCGTAAGCATAGGAAAAGAGCATAAAATCAGTCTTAGAAAATAAAGAGACAAACAGCTTTTACTTTACAACCATTTATTGAAACATATTTCAATGATACAACGATGATGCGGTGAAGAATAATATGCATGCAGAACCAACTCATGGGAACACTTTCACATTTACATGAACATACTTATCAAGTACACTTATTGTAAGATTGCCTGTGGCTGATACAATATATATAGGTAGCAAGGATTTATGCATTAAATTGTAGACTCATTTTGCAAAGAGAAATTGATTCCTTCATATGTTTCACGAAAATAAACTGATACAGGAGACAGGTATCTAACTGAATTTGCTCTGAAATATCATGACATTAAATTTCCAAGTTTAGATACAGATAACATAGTCAGAGACATTATATAACTCTCTTAACACTCCATAGCTATTATCTGTAATTTTTCTACAGCAATGAGCCATTAAAAATGTTTCAACATTACAAGTCCTTCAGCAAGGCCAGCAAAAGTTATCCAAACTTACTACTTTATGAATTCTAGTACATAGACAGAGCGATAGTGTAGGACGAAATAAATCAAACATACCAGGTTCAAATGAAATTTTTACTCTCATGATGAAAACAAAAAGAAAAGAAACGAAAATCTGAAAGGTTTCAGATTTTAAATTACGTCCAAAGGGGCGTTTTTTTAACGTTTTGTCTGTTTGTTACCTTTATTTATTAAATATCATGTTCTTTGCACTTAAACCATAAAATTCAGTTCAACAGCAATGTCGCAAAATAATTTTAAATTGAGTATATCTTTAGAATTTCCAATACACACTTCCGCACGTTTTAGACAAATATGAAATAGATAATACAACAAATTCCAAATTTGGGCTTCCAGAGGCGCATATTCGGGTGGAAACGTACGTTACTCAAAACTGGATGGCTCTAGATACCCTTGTTTTATGATATTTGGAGAAATATGCATACATTTATGCAGATTCTTCATTATTTAATTTATTTAAATATAACACAGGGCTCTAATATTTGGTGGCAACAATTTGAAAAGCGAACCAAAATTTATAGTGAACCAATGCAAAATGCCAAAACGAAATGAATAGTCCTTCAAGGCAAATGGCCTCTTAAAAAAGCTTTACTTTCCTAATGGCGGGAAAAAATATAATCTGAACGTTTTCATATTTTACATTACGCCGTTTTCTTCATTTACAGACACAGAACTCACTTTTCTAGAGCATTTGGGTTAATGCCACTTTGGGCTGAAAATGTTTAAAAAACAGCATATTTTTAGAATTTCCCATAGACAGTCTCGCGCGCTGGAGATAAAAAAAGTGTTTTATTGCCAGTGCTCGGTTTGAAATCGTTGAATTTTTTACTAAACAATTCTTTAAAATTTTACAAAATATGAAATAGACAATAAAAAAATTTCGAAATTTGAAATTCGTGCTGCCAGGGGACTCATATTCGGGTGGAGGGCTACGTTATTAAAAATTTGATGGCTCTAGGTACCGTTGCTTTTTTCACAATGCGAGAAAAATGTATATATTCATGCAAATTCTTTATTATTGAATTTTTTTGAATAAAATACAGAACGATAATATTTGGTGGCAACAATTTGAAAAGTGATTCAGATTTCCATAGTGATTCAAAGCCAAACCTTGTTTTGAGATTTACACCCCTTTGGGCTAAAAAAAAGTTAAAAAAAATCTTTGCTTTCCTAAGTGTGATCTGTTAGGTGTTATTATTAACTTATTCTGTTAGGTTAACCTATATTGTTTCTTCATTCGTAGTTACATAAGAATTGCTCAAAATTCTTTGGAGAGTATTCTTTATATTCTTTTTTGTGGGAAAACTGAAAGTTATATTGCGATTATTTTAAAAAAAAAATAAATTTTACAGGGTGCTATAAGCACATTTATACAGTGTTTTAACAGAGCACAAAATAAGCTATGGAAAAGCTAAATGCAGCAAGTGTTCAGGAGTATCGAAATTTTATTGCCCAAACATTTTGACACTTCAAAAAATGTAAAAGATATCGACTGATAAATAGCATTTTTGTCGGAATATTTAGGTGTTAGGAGAGCTGAAAAGTACAGCTTTATTGAAATTTTTATTTTGGAAATGAATCTTAATAATAAATAAATAAATTTTAAAAATAAAAAAGTAAAATAAAAAAAATTATATTACGCCCAAAGGGACTTTTTTTAACGTTTTATGTGTTACCTTTATTCATTAAATATCATGTTCTTCGCACTTAAACGATAAAATTCAATTCAACAGCAATACCGCAAAATAATTTTAAAATGAGCATATCTTTAGAAACTTCCGATACACTGTCTCGCGGCTTGAAATAATTTTTTTTTCTTTCCGTACAGTGTTGCCATTGCTCGCTTTGAAATCGTTGAGTTTGTTAATAAAAAATTCATGAAAGTGTTACAGAATATGAAATCGATAATAAAAGAAATTCCAAATTCCAAATTAGGGCTTCCAGATGCCCGTGCTCGGTAGTAAACGCACGTTATTCAAAATTCAATGGTTCTAGGTACCATTGTTTTATGACAATGCGAGAAATATATATATATATATATG
>KK114632.1:364581-383896 GCA_000611955.2 Stegodyphus mimosarum
TAGCAGCACTTATTGCGGCGCGTGGTGGCCACACAAAATACTGATTCTGATCTCTTGTTCTTGTCTGTTTGCTTTGAACATTTAATCATTTATTTGTACCACTACCACTCAACTGTGTATTAAATTGCATTCAATTATGACGATTCCTTCTTGGTGTTGCAATTTTCACAAACGTGAGTGTACATGCTTCAGATGAGAAGGATAATTCCAGTTATGCAATTTACTGCCATCATCACGAAAGGGAGTTTAAAACACATATGTCCTTTCTTTGTCGTGGTCATCGTCAGATTTCCGCCCATTCACAGACATTTCTTGGAGTGGCATAAGCGTTTTTCTGCAGGGTGCCACCTTGTGGCGAGCGGTGTCGGTTACAGACATATCTGTATGGGAAAGGAAGGCCATAGATGTTCGTGGCAAACTTCTGTTTCTGGTATATTTGTGATTTGGATTGCGGCGTATAACTGCCCTCAAGTAGCTGTTGCGCAAGACTGTTTGAACCTATGGATTACAAAAGAAAATATCAAGTTTAAACTATCAGTTTTATATACATTTTATCAATATGGGTCTATTGCATAGGAGAAAGAAAGAAAAAAAGAGAAAATTAGAATATCAGAAGGCTCGAGGTTAAGTTAAAATACGCAGGGGAAAAAAACGATCGTGACAAAATTGTCTAATGTGAAGAAAAGGCTTTTTGTAAAGACCATGCATTTTTTTTAAGAACTTGTGAGCAACGCGGCTACTTTGCATATGGCATTGAATTTTATATAAACCTTATACATGGTGGTCAGAAAAAATTTCGCAGATATATAACGCCTAGCAGCCTATCCTCTCAACCAATCAAAATGAAATTTCAGATTTTATTATTATTTGAAGGCATGCGCTCGAGATTGTGATAATTTAAAACAACAGAGCTCTTTCGGTTACAGTTACAGTGAAAAATTTCGAAATTTTCGAATGGCAACACTTTTTTTTTCCTGCGCAAATTAATCAGTGCGTCGATAAATCATAAATGGCGTTGGAACGATACACATGTAATGAAAATTCTCAGCGTAAAACATTTGCAAAGAAGAACATTGCAAAGGACCAATGACAACACAAAGAGAGGAAAAAATTCTTTTATTGAAATTACAAGCTTTCAACGTGCCAGCCTTCGCAGACGATTAACGCGTTACATGCATTGAGATTGTTGAGAACAATGACGAAAGCACGAGGAATTCGCAGAGAAGGAATCTCTATAACTTCACGTTTTATGGCATCTTTCAGTTCTGACAAATCTCGTGAATTTGATATGTGTAACTTAGACTTCAGATGATTCCAGAACCAGAAAGCCATTGGAGTGAGTTCGAGGAGACCACAAAACCGCAAGTTACGGGATATGGCAATGCCCAAAGTGTTGTTGTAGCCCTTGCTGAACACATGTGGCAATGCATGAAAGAGCACCATCTTGCATCCATACAATATAATTAACGACATTTCGCTGTTGTAATTTTCGAATTAATTGATTCTGCAGCATTGTATACCGAGTACATTTTCACCCAGTGGAAGCAACCTCTTCTAAGAAGTATGCAGTGTGTCAATACGTCTCCTGTCTGTTTGTGATCGGTCTTTTAACATGCTCTTTGTAAAGGTTTTACACCAGCAATTTTCATCATACGTGTACCGTTCCAACACTATTTATGGTTTTTCAATGTGCTGATCACTTTGCGCAAGAAAAAAAAAGTTCATGTTTGCCAGTGGAAAATTTCCAGATATCTTCACTATTAACTGTAAACTCGAGAGCCTATTGTTTTAAATCATCATAATCTCGAACACATACCTTCAAATAACAACATCTGAAATTTCCTTTCTATTTGTTAAGCAGAAACGCCTCTAGAGGTACACTGAAAAAGACAGTTCTATATCTTCCGTTCTACTGGGCCGATTGATGAAATTCAACTTGCGTTTTTCATGTCTCGAAAGCGCGACTTACGATATGTATTAGATTTATATGTAGCATTGTCCTAATGTAGGTATTTTGACAAAAAATACTACTTTTTCTGAAATGACATGCCAATTTTTTTCCATATTTCCATTCTACGTCTCAAATTATGCCAAACTGCCAAGTTTTGTCAAAATCGCACGAGTCGTTTTTAAAACATTAGCTTTCAAAATTTTTGCTGATGCATGTTAATTGAATTTGGTATATATTTATTAATATCTCTTTTTTTATTAAACTTACTTGATTCTTCTATTTCACATTTCCAAATTTAGATTCATTCCGAATACTATTTGTCCTTTTTTTTAAATTTATTCTTAAAATTTGTATTTTAAATAATTTTTATAAATTTTTCGAAAAACATTTTGAATTATAATCTATAAAATTTTTAACTCATCTTAAAGTAGATGTATTTCTAAGCGTGCTGCAAAAAATTACAGTTTGTTATTCAAAAATTCCGAAGATATATGTGAATTTATATACTGGCGCGTTTTGAAATTTGGCATATTTGTTGAAAGCGATAATAACATCAAAAGTGTATTCTAAAACTTTTCTAAGATATACGTGAATTTACACATTGGCGGGTTTTGAAAATTGGCTTACTTTTTAAAAGCGATAATAAGGAAAATGTGGTATACGCACTTTGTTAAAATTATTGAAAGGAGGAGCGATGTGACTTTTTTCCTCTCCTGCACAATGGAAGGGAAAGGAAAATAGGTTGCCATACATTAAGAAGTTCGCCAAGTGCATTATTTTTGGTGCAAACCGAAAACAATGCGCCAAGGTAAATTTTTGAATTTCTTCGTAAATTTCGCACCAATTTTTACAAAATTTAATATTTAGGCATAATTTGAGTAGTAGAATCGAAATTATGGAAAACATTTGGTATGTTACTTCAGAAAGGAGACTCATTTTGTGTCAAAATACCTGTGTTAGAACAATGCTATATATAAATCTAATATATGTCTTAAGTCGCGCTTGTTTGATAGTGGTTGCAGAAAGTAGCTGTGGTGTTTATGTATAAAACTTTGGTCAAGCTTTTTAAATCGAAAGAATACTAATTTCATACTGTGTTATTTCTTCTATTTCCTTCCGTTACTAAAGAAATATCTTTAAACTTGAAACAATTTTCGAGTGCGATCTTATTCTTTACGTTCTGCAACGTTGACTTGGAATTGTAAGTCTGTTATTCTTTACTATGTTAGATCCTTTTTTGTTTTTTCATTAATATTTCGATACTGAAATGCTCCATTGCAGCAGAAATGTGGAATCAGTTTTAATTGCATTGTTACGAAATGTCCAGCTGTGGTAAGATAGCCAGGAAAAGCAGGGTTGCCATATTTGGCAAAAAATCCCCTATTTGGCGATAAAACTAGCCATGTGCCATAGACAGAGCGAGAACATTCTAGAACGAACTCTTACCGGTTTTCTCGAGAATGTTCTAAAAGGGAGGTCAAAAGCTATATTTCATGCCTGTACGCGGAATAGAATAGTGTGTTACGTTCAGGAGTAGTGTCTTCATTAATTTAGAAGTCAAAGAAGAAAAATCAGGGTTATATTTTCAAATTTTCACAGGACTAGTTTCGATGGTTTTTACCGAACCACCAGCCTCAGCTGCAAAAGCGCAAATGAACGAGATAAGATATAACCATCTTCCATTGGTGAACTGGATTTTCCAGAGGCATTTCACGTTCAAAAAAACTTTCTGTTCTAGTTAATGACCCTAATTCCAATCCATCTTTGCCTTCAGCCTTTAAAGAAATTATGTTTTAGTTCTGGTTTCATCAGCAGATGGCGCCGGTAGCTTGTCTCCTGTCCAGGCTTTTTTATCTTATCTTATCTAATTATTATATCTTATCTCGTTCATTTGCGCTTTTGCAGCAGAGGATGGTGGTTCGGTAAAAACCGTGGAAACTAGTCCTGTGAAATTTGAAAATATAACTCCAATTTTTGTTATTTGACTTCTAAATTAATATTTGTTTGGCGTGTTATTGTATTTTAATTAGCAGTGTCTTCAGTTCAGAGATTAGTTCGAGAGTGACTGAAGTGACTTTCGAGTCGGAAGCTGTACTCTAGTTCTTGGCCGTGAAGCTGTCTTCACCGTTATAGCCTGAAGGTTGGGTTGCTGATTGTTTCAGCGTGTTTATTGTAGTTCTTCGACGACAGTAAAAGTTCTTTGGAACTCTCCTATGTGTCTCCTATGTAATACTGACGAATAAATTATGTTTTGATTCTTCATCAAGGGATTATGATCAATCACTCCAAATCCACGAACCCGTAGAACGCAACAATGTATTTAGTTACAGATTTGAAAAAGATTGAAGCTTCAAATGAGAAACATATTAATGGCGATTGCAGAATTTATGTTTTTTAGACAGTTTTCTAAACAATGCATATGTAATTTTAGATCTTACCTCGGAATTCATGAAGCAGTACAGCAGACCAACAAAAAAACCCTAGAATAAAAAAAAATCACACGCAATTACATAAACCTGTACATTTATTGTAAATGAACGTATGAATTATATATGTACATCAATATTATAAAATTATTAAATGAGATCATTTGAGAATAAATTAATCGAAAATTATCTTTAAGATACAGACAAGGTGCCAAGGGTTCAAAAATAGGGTAATAATTTTACTTCCACTATTTTTAAGAAATTCAGAGAGTTTTTAGAAATATTAATTAAATCAAACATTTTCAGTTTTCTTTGCTATTTTCTAAATTTTTGGTAAAATTATATACACAATATAATTGTCCTTGAACGTCAGACCCTTAAACGGAAATTTTCATATGAGATATCGACATGAATTGTACTGCCAAAATTATATTGGCTTATAAATGCAAAGACAGAGGTATATGTAATAAAATATTTGACTAATTATGTACTTAACATTTATACTACTGCTTAGTAGCTCACACATATTTTTTTGAATTCATTAATGTGCCTACTTTGAAATCGTTAGGGTTAGTTATTTTCTCTCTCCTTCCAGCGTGCCTTCGTGGTGTAATGGTTGTGAGGATCTTAAGTTTAACTAACGTTTATTTTATTTTATTTTAAAACTTTACAATCATCTCTTATTTTCCACTTCCGGCCAGAATTAACGCGTGATTATGTTTATGCAAATTGCACTTGCTAACGCTTAAGTATTTAAGTTGTGGCTTTTTGCCAAAAGTAGAGTAGAAGGAGAGAGTGAGAGCCCTCTTGCTACGAGGCTTCACGCGAGCTTGCCTTCAGTTACTGCCCGCCTATAAGGCCAGAGGTTTTAATCCTCTGGGAAGTTAAAGAAGTATTGTAGTTTTCCGAAGTTCGAGTACTACAGACGTAGCCATGTAAAAGGCCAGTCTTAGTATTAGTCATCTGTGTAAAATATTAAAAATTAGCTCTTATTTAAATTTTAGTTAGTTAGTAGTCTTATATTCTTTTACGTTCAGACCACAAGTGTATTGGTCTTTGTATCCCGAAGTGCGGGAACGTCTGTAAAATCGATAAGCAAATAAAGGGTAATTTTAACCCTTCTTATTTTTGTTGTATCTTCTACAGACGCACGAACATAGCATTTAGTAAGCTCCCTGTTCCTACTCAGGACTCCAGTTATGTTTGCAAAATCAGCTAGATGAAACAGTAGTCCTGATATGGCTAGCAAACTCGGCGCGTATTCGAGAAGTCCAGGTTCGAGTTCCGGCGAGGGCATTGCTCATTTTCATATCTCCTACTTAAAAAATTCTAATGACTCTACAGTGGCGCCCGAACTAAAAGGTGATGGATGAAGATTCTTCACAAGCAGGATTTGGCAATTGGATCCCTTAATCCCGAGTCGCACTTTAAAAGGGGGAGTATATAAGGTATTTTCTCCCTCCTTCCGACATGCCTTCATGGTGTAATGCTTAGCACCCTTGGGGCGTATTCGAGAGGTTCATGTTCGAGTTCCGGCGAGGGCATTGCACATTTTTCATCTACTCCTGCTTAATATAAGCATTATAATAAATAAATAAGCTAATATCTCTACAAGTTTAGGAAGTGAAATTTTCCTGAAGTTCTATGATTCACTTAGGGACTGCCATGTGTTATTTGCCATTTTTTTCAGCGATGAAATTAGAAACTATTCATAGCACTTTCATATAGATTTTTGCCCCTTCTAGCTTATTTATTAGATCCTGAAATGCAGTAGGAAAAATGGACAACCATATTCATAATTCTTTGAATATACAGTCAGGTTTCTCATTCCTAAAGTAGTTCATTTAGTTTTGTTTAGATTTATATGTTCACTAAAGGTGATCACTGTAACTATTATGACCACAGGCTGATACTTTTCCACCAAATGATTTAAAGGCGCAATAAGAATTATCCTAAAAATGTACAAAAAATAAGGATTGCTTTTTTGTATATTTGTACAAAAAATACGGACAAAAAATGAGGATTAGATTTCTATTTTACAAAGAAAAATATAAAACATCTTCCATTATTCAAACCAATTTTTGATGATTTACTGAATTGTGAACTGATTAGTAGAATAATAATTACATTTTTGAACTTTAAACAAAGTGGAAAAGACTGTCTCAAAGTATTTCTACCAAAAGGGTTACAAATATTGTTCGCGTGCATGGAAATCAAGGAAAATGAATGATTCTATGTTGAATTCCACACTGATTTCTTGATTATCATTGCATCGTCTCATAAAATGACTTTCGAGCATCGAAGAAAGTTAAAAATTCATGATGATTTTGATGCAGTGGCGTTTACTCATGAAGTATGGAATGAAGACAGAACTCAGATCTAAACAAACTTATTTCTGACACCGTAAAAGGAAAAGCACTTTCAAAAAAAGATCTAACAGCAATGAGTCTTGTTGAGATTATTTTGGTTATCGAAGATTTTTCAAATTTAAAGAAAGAGAACTTGGAAAAATGTCTGCAAAAAATCAAGAACAATCAAAATTTCTAGATTTTTTCCTGAGCAAGGCATTTTAAGTGGAAGGACTTAAAGTGTCAGTAAAGATCGGTAAAAATAAATATAAAAGAGTAAGGTTGAATGTTCACATTAATCTTCATTTTCTTCTTAATTTTACAAAAATATCTAGGAAAGCGTATGGAACGAGTTCGATTTTAACCCTCTGACCGGCCAGGGTTTTCACTAAGAAAGCACAAATTTCCTAATCTATTACCAAAAAAAAAAAAAATTATTTTCTTGATTTTAATGCAAAAATTCTCCTGGGATTTTATACCTGGATTTCTGTACTTTTATTACATTGTCTTGATTTGTTTGACATATTTTAATATGCACATATGTATACGTTCTTACAGATATCACACAAATATTCTAGGCCGTATATATACGGCCTTGCCGGTTAGAGGGAACGTTATGTATTTGAAGTATCAACACCTCCTATAACACAGAAGTTTGTTATGGGCAATGTTCGCCGTACTGGCTGAAAGAAGATCAACGGAACTGCCGAACACAGGAACTTAACAGGCATTTTTCATGCGACAAAAAGAAAGGAAAATTAAAATTTGCCTAAGTTTTATGAATATCTTAATAAGATTTAAATCTGTGATGCAGCTGTTTTAAAACGTTAGAAGAATTACTTACTTACTATGGAACTGGACTTGCTTTGGGAGCACGTAGAGCGAATCATCGCTACGGATGAAGTATGAACAGACACTTGAAAAGGTTTAAAACAACTTCTTTTTTTAATTTAAGCACAACTTTGGACATGCCTTGTGCTTAACAAAACAATCACCATTTGTGGCGGTGAAACTAAAGTAACAGTCAAATTTAAATTAAAGCTTAGGGTGTAGAGTCTTCAGGTTTTTTTTTGAAGCGGGAGACGTGAAAAAATGTGCAATGCCGTCGACGGGACTCGAACCCTGGATCTCCCAAATACGCCTCGAGTACGCTTCCAATTACACCACTAAGGCATGTAAAAAGGCGGGAGAAATACCTTATAAGGCTAGCACTCAAAGATTACACAGATAAATTTAAATCGAAGGTGGATGAAAACTCTAACCGATGTAACAATTTAAATGTCGGCAGCAATTAACGCAAAGCCGAATAATTACAAACTTATCAAGAATGTTATAACTAATACAACGGGGCCTCGAGAGGCAGAAACACGCTCTGTCTTACAATCTAAAACCTTCAGCTTAAATGCTCTCCAACTCAGTTTACATTCTGGTGAGGAAATGGAAAGGAGACGTTGTAGTAAAGGCTGAAATTATCAATTATGGGAAAGTTAATGACTTTTTTGAAACTCATCAAAAGCCTCTTAGAAGTGTTTATTGTTTCCAGTTTGGGGATTTCGTGTTCTAGCAAAACCAAGAGTATTGACACTTTAAGTAAACATTTTCTGCAAGCCTCAGGCGCAAGCAATTGAATGAAACAAATGTGCCGTTACATTTTGAATAACTAATTCTTTTACTTATTAAATAAATTCATAGCTCTCCTCATGATGTTGTTTTATGAACAGTATCACAAAAATTCCTTTTTACATTACTTCAAGGATTATTAAAATTTTTTGCGGGAAGTACAAGCAGACTGCATACATATTTAAAAGCACAAAATAAAATTAAATTGTTGAAAAGAAAAGAATAGGAGACAAATGCTAACTCATTTAAAAATGATATTAAGGCAAACTAAAGGCAAGAAAAATTAAAAATTTTTTTAAGAGAAAAAATGACTGTTTCGATGTAGTTTTATCTAGAACGACAGGATAAATGGTGTGCCGTTGACAGCATAGAGGGTTTGCAGAAGTGTTTAGTTTTTCAGTTGGATTGAAAAAGTTATTAATAGCAAGAGGTTTCCAATACATGCCCATGCCCACCAGCGGCCGAGCGGTAAAGACGCTGAACACTGGTAGTTCGGTCCGAGGTTCGAATCCCGCGAACGGGCTGGCTGCATGGGCGTTTTCGTGGTTTTCCCCATGTGTAACGTGTATACGAGCCAGTTTCCCTTAGAAAGTCTTCCACGAAGGCATCCCTCCCTTTAGGCAGATAGCCCTCGTGTGCTTTGCCATAATTGAATAACCTAACCTAACCTAATCTAACCAATACATATCCAAATCTAAGCAACACAGATATAACAAAAACATAGCAACAACGACAAAAATCGTTTATACTTTAATAATATTTCTATAGTTTATACACTTTTTTTGGATAAAACTAATAAATATGGCAAAGAAAACACTGCGTTTTTGTACCTGTCTTAAAAAATTTCTCATACAGGTACTAACTTAATACCGGTATTCTGGTGCGGTGTTTAAAAAAATCGACTGTTGGTAATACATATTTGGTCCAATATTGCAATCACTAAGGGTGACCTCGTATCACTCAGTCTGGACATATTCGTCACACTATCACATGTTTCCGCTCTTTATAAATACCAGTAATGAAGTTTGAGTTATTACTATTGCGATACATACGTGTTATTATCGCTGTGGTAGTGGGGATAAGAGAATATAGCGGATAAGCAGGAATTAAAACAAAGCCAAAATAGACTAGAGTCTGAAAACTAATTCCTAACTATAGACGTTCAGAAATAAAATTCTAATTAGTTATGGTATGAGATATTTTCTCCCTCCTTTCTGCATGCTTTTGGGGTGTAACAGTTAGCACATCCGGCGCTTATTCGAGAGGTCCAGGTTCGAGTCCCGGTGAGGACTTTGCTTATTGCTCATGTCTTTCAAAAATCTTAATGACTCTACAGTGGCGCCCGAACTGAAATAAGGTGGTGGATGATGATTCTTCACCACCAAAATTTGGCTATTGGGTCCCCTAATCTTCAGTCGCCCTTTAAAAGGGGGAATATATAAGGTATTTTCTCCCTCCTTTCAGCATGCCTTCGTGGTGTAACGGTTAACACAACCGGTGCATATTCGAGAGGTTCAGGTTAGAGTCCCGGCGAGGGCATTGCTCATTTTTCATCTCTCCTGCTTTAAATAATCTAATGTATCCACAGTGTAATAAATTTAATCAGTCTAAAGAAAATCTGCTAATAGTATCTTATGAATAGATCTTATGAATATAGCGAATAAGCAGGAATTAAAACAAAGCCAAAATAAACTAGAGTCTGAAAACTAATTCCTAATTATAGACGTTCAGAAATAAAATTCTAATTAGTTATGGTATGAAATATTTTCTCCTTCCTTTCTGCATGCTTTTGGGGTGTAACAGTTAGCACATCCGGCGCTTATTCGAGAGGTCCAGGTAATCCTAATAGAATTCTTATCTACTATGTACTTCTTTCATAATCTTATTTTTTTTCAGTCAAATATGTCATTACAAGTAAACTCAGAGCTCACTCAGTAATATTGTAAGGGTTTCAAGTTTTACGAACGTTTATTTTATTTTAAACCTTTACTATCTTCTCTTATTTTCCATTTCCGGCCAGAATAAGCGCGAGTAGGTTTAGTGTATGCAAATGAGGTTGCAAACTTTCGAAATATTTATGATATGGCTTTTAGCCAAGAGAGTAGTGAAAGAGATAATTTCTCGCGGCCTTTACCACGCGTGTGATTTTCGTTGTCTGCCTTTAAGGCCAGAACTTAGTTCCCGCTGATATTTGATGACTTACTGTAGTCTTTGCATTCTATGTATTCTATGTATCTACGTATGTAGATACGTAGCATTAAAAAGGCCAATCTTAGCGTTACTAGTCTCTGTAAAGCATCTTAGTTTTTATTTAGTTTATTTTCTTATTTTCTACGCTCTAGGACCATAAGTGCTGGTCTCTGTATTCTGAAGTGCGGGTACGGTTGTACGCTGTGAGAATAAAGGGTAAATCTAACCCTCCTCATCTTTATTTTCTACCACACGCAGGAACATAGTTTTGAGTAAGGTCCTTGTTCTGACTCAGGACTCCAGTTATGTTTGCAAACTCAACCAGAAGGAACAGCAGTCCTGGCAATATTTCCTTCTTATTACACTCTTGCAGCATTTGCAAGAACTGAATCAAGTTCCTTTAGCTTTATATTAAAATTTTAAACGAAAACACGCAGGACTTTCCCAACACATAATATATTATTAGTAGATACAAAATTTCTTCTTAATAAGTAACTGCAAAGAACGAAATTACTGTGTGTTTCTAGATGCATTAAATGTTTTCGTAAGAAAAGGAAGTCTCAGCGCAAATTCTGTAATACATAACTCGCAAATGTAACAGGAAATACGATATTGTCCACTTTTCTACTTTTAGACTGCTTATTTCCGGTGTTTACGCGTCCGCTTTTCAGAAGCGATAAATCAGTGATTACTATTTTAGAAATATTAAGGATATCTCTGTTTATTTGCTTACAGTGAAGTGATAAGAGATTGCTGAAAACGATGTGGAACTAAGCGATTTCGAAGACTTTTTTAATTAAAAAGTATCTGATGTATACAGCTCATGACTTCCTTATACGGAATATTCAATTATACGCAGTTTTCCTGCATTTCATTTAAACATATTGAATTAAATTTACTTCGTCGATAGTACCTAAACCGCAATAGAATAAATGCACTCTTTAAAATTTACTATATTTATTTACCATAGCCACATTTCGGCGCTAGGTTCACTTAACAGCGTTACATCTCACTCATTTTATAACACCGAGTGAGCAAAAATTATAGCATCTGAAGAATTACCACAAGTTCTATTCAAATACTATAATAAATCTAAAACGATGTATAAAAGGAATTAAACAAATAAAAAAGGAACAGTTTTTCACAGACGATTCAGCGCTGCTTTTTCACAGACCATTCAGTTCTAATGCGCATACGGTAGGAATTACACTGCTGGCCACACAAATTGCAACACAAAGAAAGACAAGAGATATCACAACAAAATTTATTTAGTAGATAACATGTTGACCAAGTATCAAATGATAAAATTGATGGACTTCTGTGAAGTGTGGTTCTTTCCAGAATCAGTAGCCAGAGTAGCCCCCATTGTTGGAGATTACCGCTGCCACGCGCCTCGGCATTGATTCAAAGAGACTTTGGATGTGTTCTTGGGGTACAGCAGACCAAGCAGCTTCCAGGCTGTGCCAAAGTTGATCTGGTGTGGCACCTTGGGATGTAATCTAGGTCAATCGTTCAGCAACCATGGACCACATGTTTTCCATCGGCGAAAGATCCGGAGAACGAGCCGGCCAGGGAAGCAGTTCGATCTGGCGATTGACAAAGAACCCTTGGACAATGCGTGCCATGTGTGGTCGCGCATTATCCTGTTGAAATATGGCTGTGGGCAAGCCCTGAAGGTAAGGAAGGAGAACTGGCTCCAGTACCTCGGAGATGTAGCGCTGGCTGTTTAAAGTACCGGCAATGCGTACTAGAGGAGTGGGAGAGTGATATCCAATACCACCCCATACCATAATACCCGGTGCAGGACCAGTATGGCGGTGCATAACGCAGCTGTTCGGCATCCTTTCTCTACGGCGTCTCCAGACTCGAATCCGACCATCGTGGTGTTGCAGACAGAAGCGTGACTCGTCAGTAAAGGCAATTTCATTCCATTCTGCCGTCCACATCCTTCTTTCATCGCATCATTGGCGGCGGAAACGTCTGTGCTTCTGCCTCAAGGGTAGACGAAGCAATGGACGTCTTGCGGACAGACCACTCTGCTGTAAACGGCGTCGAATGGTACGCGCAGACACTGGATGATGCGTTACAGACTGTGCTGTGCTATGGTTCGTGATGTGACTGAGCGATCCGTCACTGCCATGCGCATAATGTTCCTGTCATAACGTGAAGTGGCGCACTGAGATGGATGCGATCGAACACGTCGGACCGTCGTACCCTCCTGCATCCAACGGTCACATATCTGCGTTATAGTTGTTTGGTTTCGTCCAACACGACTACCGATTTCCCTGAAAGATAATCCACACTCTCGATAGGCCACTATCCTTCCTCTGTCGAACTCGGATACTTGATCAAACGATGATCGCTGTTTACTTCGAGTCATAATGGATTGTTGTTTTGAAAAAACCACAAGAAAAACACAATTGCCGAACTTGAAATCGTCGAAAACTCCAAGCCTTAAATAGGCTTTGAAGTGGCGCCACAGGCGCGCGTAATGTGCGTCTGCGCTGAAATTCTAATCATTTGCATATCTCATCTCCGCTAATGCATGTTGTAAATTTCATGTTATTTGCATGCTTCCTTCAGGGTGTTGCATTTACGGTGGCCAGCAGTGTAATTTAGTTCTCACTTCGCGGTAAGGCAAAAATAAATAAAATTTCAAAGTATTTTCATTAAAAATTGAAAGATATAGGAAAACATAAAACACAAGTACAGTTAAAACAATTTTTACAATTAAGATTACAATTTATGCGCAAAAACCAGCTAACAACTTAAATGATAATTCCAGAATGAATCAAACATTTAATTTGCAATAATAAAAGAAGATGCTACGTTGTTGTTGTGAAGCTTAGTTTTTCTAGATTGGCAACAAATCCTCTATTCTGCTAAGCTTCAAATGTAATTAAATATGGGCGCTATCATAACAAAAAATTAGGCTTAGCCGCACTTAAAAAACTTTAAAATTTTTGATAATTCCACAATTATTGCATGCAGGTTAACTAAAGGCACAAAAATCTTAACCGAAACATAAGAACAACATCATTCAATCATTTTTAAAGCAAAAAATGCCCAATTTACAAACTTATAAGAATAAAGAAATTGAGCTCATCGAACCGAGTAACAGAGTGGATATATATACACATATATTTATATACTTTTGGTACTGCCGATTGTAACCAAAATACGAGGTGCACATTTACATGTTATAGCAGCCCTATATACAAAATTTCAACGTTCTGAGGTTAGTCGTTTTAAAGTAACGCAAGATACATACATACATACATACATACGTATGTACACACAGACGCTAGGAAAAAATCTCTCCAGAATCCATTTCAAATCAGTTTTATAATTATTTTTTGGAGAAAAGAGTCTTTTATTCTGTCCTTACCTACGGATGTCACTGAAAAACATCGTTAAATTGCAATGGATAACTGTCGAAATAGATATTTTCGTTGAAATATGGTACACAAAATTTTTCGTGATTACCATACTTCCTTTTTACTTCGTACAAGGAAGTAAAAAGGGTAAGCAAGACTTTTGTTTGAAGCATAATCGTATTATTTTGAACAATTAATATTCTAAGGGATATTAGTTTAGAAATGGCGAAGAATCTGCATGAATGTATGTATGTTTCTCGCATTGTAAAAAAAAAAAAAAGAGAGAGAGAGAGATGAAAAAGAAAGGCAAGAATTTTGTGCGTTAAAAAGATATTATATTAACTTTCGAAGATTAACTAGTAATGTAATTATTTCAACCTCGTTTCGAGGTGGAATATATTACTACTATTAGCTAAAACCACCGCTGAAAATTTCATCTTTTAAAACTACTCTAAAATTACGTAACGAAATGCCTTAATAAAATTAAATATTTTCTAGAATTTCTATTTAAAACGTTCCAAATTAGTTGCAGCAATCAAAACACGCGTTCGAAAAAAAAAGTGGGATTGGCTTAAAGAGTATTTTACAACCGATGTATTTATTCCTCTTTAAAAAATGTGCTGACAGTACTAATGACGCATTTTTTTTCACGCGTTTATTTTAATTTAGTTCGAGTATTTACTTTTCGAAGTTAACTGAACTAATTACTTAGAATGCTTAATGTTATATCCTTAAGAGTTAATTAAGCAGTCTTCACACGTCGCGAACACATTTTTTTCTTTACAGTTTATCTAATTAGTTTTTAGTAAAGAGTCGGAAGAAAGTAAATTAACTTTTTGCGCGATACGTTTGCAATTAATCTGTTTAAGACTCTGTGTTTTAATCATCAACAATAATAAAAAAAAATCTGTTTATTGATTTGTGCTTCCGGAGCAACGATGGAAATCTTTTTAAGGCTATATTTTGTATCGATGTAAGCTAATTTTCGGATGCTGTTGCTAATTTATTGCTAAAGTAGAGAACAATTAAATGACAATAAAAAGAAAAGACTTCAGTTAAGGCGCTGGACAAAAGTATTTACATTCTAACTGAAATCATCCATCATTTTGTTATTCTTTTGAATGTGTGCGTACACGTAGTGTCGTTTGCTACGTAAATTAATAGGTAAAAAAAGCATTCTCATTTGAAATTTACCATGATTTATACTGGATTAATGCACTGAAGTTAGGTAACAATCTACTCTTAAACAACTTAATTCTCTCGAACTGCTGAGCACTCTACTCCTAAACCGTTCATGAATTAACAAATTTTCCCACAGGCGCTGTTGCATTCTTTCATTTCGTCCTAATTTCGGCTCGGAAAATGAGGAGACGATTTATTGGGGATGTTTACAAAAGAAGAGTCAGCTAGACGATATAGTGGTTAGGGGAGCCTATTGCAGTACCGAAGGGTCCGGGTTTGAATCCCAGAGAAAGCATGGATGTTTGTAAATCTATACTGTCCTTCTAAATAAGCGGCCAGACGTGAGTCCACCCGGAAACTTATAAGATATTAGAAGTAGGCACAGCCCGACCCACATCACCAAACAAGTGGGTGTCATGGTCATAAGAGTCCACGCCCAGGTACTTATAAGGTATTTTCTTCCTCCTTTCTGCATGCCTTTGTGGTGTAATGGTTAGCACATTTGAGGCGTATTCCAGAGGTCCATGTTCGAGGATTTCGTCCGTTTGTCTCCTGCTTCCAATAACTTTACAGTGGCGGCTGAACTAAAAAGGTGGTGGATGACGATTCCTCACCACCAGGATTTAGCGACTGAGTTCCCTAATCCCCAGCTGTCCTTTAAAAGGGGAGTATATAAGGTTATCTTCTCCCCTCTTCTACCATGCCTTCGTGGTGTAACGGTTAGCACACTCGGCGCGTATTCCGGAGGTCCAAGTTCGAGTCTGGGGTAGGGCACTGCGGATTTCTTCAGTTTCCTGACTCCGAAAAATTCTAATATCTCTGGAAACTGAGCGAAGTCGTACTGTCACCTGTATGGTGCTCAAGGGTCTTGCCAACGACAGCCTCAATCTTACCACGATGTATTTCGTGGGCTTGTTCCGATGTTATTGTCAGACAAGTGACATTAAGTCAGGAAGAATAAGAATAATTTATTCGAAATTTGAGGAATGATAACATGTAAAATTTATTTTCATTATAACATTACTTTTGGATGCTAATTCTTTCCTACATTTCTGCTTTTTTCAGTTCCTCCAGAAATGCAAATAACGTGAGTTTAAATAACACGTGAGAATATTAAATTAAATGAGAGAGCATTGGAAACGAACATTCAGGATTGGAAAATGTTTAGCGGAACACCAGAATTTCACCGCTGGTTGTATAGGTATATTCCTCCACACTAACTGTACAGCTTCGCCGCAATTTTGATGCAGGAAGCAGATCCGGGCTCTTCTTCGAAAGGACTTTCGGATTGCCAGTATTTTAAGTTCCCCGTGCACATAAATGCATCGCGCAAACACCAGGATTCCAGCTTAGACCTAATGATAACGGCAGTTGCTAATCATTATACTGATCAAAGCTGTGCAGCAAGCAATCAAGAGTATTGCAACTGTAATTCTGCTGCTGTAGTGCTACGTCATTGCTCTGAGTTTACGTCTGTTCTGCTTTAGAAGGTGTAGCGCAGAAACCGAGTTCTAATCTTTAATTTAACATATACTTAGTAAATAATTGAACTACTGTTAAATGTTTTAATTTTTTCAACTTGAAGTCAAAGTACAAATAAGTGTTGCAGTGGCTTTTCCGTTTATTGAGTTACGAATTTTGAGAATGATAAGTAAGTAATGGAATTTTAAATAGCATGAAGAAATTTAGAGAACAAGAAGAAAGCATCTCTGTTATTAGTAGGATCATAAAAAGTGGGAATGGCCATTTAAAACCGAAGCTATTCATTTGAAACGTAAATATATTTCTTTACAATTCAAAGCTATTGCACTTCAATAATACATGTTCGTTGTACACTGCGGGGGGGGAGGACAGTTCTATATCTCCCGTTCTACTGGCCAGATTGACGAAATTCAAATTGCGTTTTCCATGTCTCGAAAGCGCGACTTACGATATGTATTAGATTTATATACAGCATTGTTCTAATATAGGTATTTTGACACAAAATCGGATTTTTTTTAAATGACATGCCAAATGTTTTTTATATTTCGATTCTATGACTCAAACTATGCCAAAGTGGCAAGTTTTGTAAAAATCGCACGAGTCGTTTTTAAAAAATGAGCTCTCAAAATTTTAGCTCCACCATGTTAATTCAATTTGGTATGTATTTATTAATATCTCTCTTTTGTTAAACTTACTTGATTCCTTCTCTCACATTTCGAAATTTAGGTGAACTCCAAACAAAATTCATCCATTTTTTCTGATTTATTTTTAAAACTTGTATTTTTAAATAGTGATTATAAATTTTTTGAAAAACATTTGAATTATAGCGTATGAAATTTTTACCTTCAACTTGAAGTAGATGTATTTCTAAGTATACCTACAAAAAATTAGAGCCTTTTATTTAAAATTTGCGAAGGTGTACGTAAATTTATATATTGACGCGTTCTCAGATTTGGCATATTTGTTGAAAGCGATAATAACATCTGATGTGGTTTACGCACTTTGCTGAAATTATTTGTAAGAAGAACGATGTAACTTTTTTTCCGCTTATGCACAATGTAAAAAGGTAGGAACGATGCGACTTTTTTTCCGCTCCATTACAATGGAAGGGATAGGAAAGTAGGTTGGCACGTATTAAGACGTTCGCCAAGGGAATTATTCTTGGCGCAAACTGAAAAAAATTCGCCAAATTAAATTTTTGAATTTTTCCATAAATTTCGCACCAAATTTTACAAAATTTAATATTTAGGCATAATTTGAGTCTTCGAATCGAAATATGGAAAAAATTTGGTAATTCAGAAAAAGAGCCATTTTATGTGAAAGTACTTATGTTAGAATAATGCTATGTATAAATCTAATATATATCCAAAGTTGCGCTTTCGAGACATGAAAAACGCAATTTGAATTTAGAACGGGAGATATAGAACTGTCCCTTTTTTTGGGGGGGGGGCAGTGTACATTCACATTATCTCCGTGGAGAAAAATTTGGAATCTGGAAAAGCCAAATCTTGAAGTTTCATGTAAACTTGTCCCGTCTTTATTCTTGAATCTTGCATTCTGTCAGCTTTAAGCTAAAGTTATACTACACAAGGCTGTGTATGTTTTCGCATTTATACTTTATCTTATCACTACAAATAATGCTCAATTGTGTTATCAAAAGAACAGTTTTTATGATGCCAAACAAGGCAACTTTATTTTTAGAGGAGTACGCTTACTTATTTGATTTATTAGGTAGAAATCAAAAGGAAAAAAAAGAGGGGGGAGAGATTATTATGTAAACGTAAATTTTCTAATTTCCAGGTCCTGCAATTCATTAAATTTGCAATTTTAGTCAAGTAATACTGCAGATTTTCGGAGTTAAATCGAAGCATAGTATACTTTAAAAAGCTGAGAGGTCCTGTATATACATTTTAAGAAAAGTGGCGCCACAGATAGAAAAGCGCTTTGTTATTTGAAAGTAATTTTAACTTCCTTGTACGAAGTAAAAAGGAAGTATTGTAATCGCGAAAAATTTCGGGTATCATATTTCAACGAAAATATCTAATTTGACGGCTAGCGAGTGCAATTTAACAAAGTTTTTGATTGAAATTCGTACGTAAGAAGGAAAAGGACACTCCCTCCCCGCAAAAAAATTATAAAACTGATTTCAAATGGATTCTGAAGAGATTTTGTCGTGGCGTCTGCGCGTACGTACGTACGTATGTATGTATAACTCGCATAACTCAAAAATGAGTTAACTCAGAGTGTTGAAATTTTGTATATAGGACTGTTGTAACATGTAGATGTGCACCTCTTATTTTGGTTGAAATCGGCCAGACTAAAAGTATATAAATTTATGTATGTATATATATATATGAAATAAAAAAAAGTATAATAATGATATAAAAAAAATTACACTCAGTCATGAAATGAGAGCCTTCAACATTATCTTATATGAAGAGGGTAAAAGGAACAACTGTACAGAGGTAATAATAGGCCTCTGTTTCGGAACCAGTACTCCCTCAACATACTTTATACTTTGCAGCAACCCATAAATTTTTAACATGCATTAACCATAATTTCATATTACATACTTATCTGTAATTTCACTTAAATATTTTTGTATCCACTTCATTTTTTGAATAATTATAAAATTCTTATTCAAAATTGTCAACACAAGTTCAAAAATATAATTATTTATCTTAACAACCTTCCCTAAAAAGAATTAAAAATCTTCTTTAGTTACTTCACTAAATTACT
>KK114632.1:390486-407775 GCA_000611955.2 Stegodyphus mimosarum
AATAAAATAAAATTAATTAATTAAGTAATTAAAAAAAGTCTAAAAGCTTTCACATTTTATGTTACTCTCAAAGGGGTGTTTTTTTAACATTTTCTGTGTTACATTGTAGTACCTAGTTGCTGAACTTTCAGTGTGACTACTGAAGCAAGTGAAGGAACAAGACAAGAAAAGGGTTAAAAAGAACCCTTTATAAGATGCTTTAAAATTCGCAATGCGACGACTCGACGTTAACAAACTACTCCTCGCTCGGGCGGTAACTCAACTAAGAAGAACTAAACTTAAAATTCAAGAATATTAACAAAAGGGTAGAATTTTCTCCAGGGCTCAGATAATCCTTGTTACTTAAAACCGAGTCGAGGTCTAGTGGCAGCAGTATAGTAGCAGTTACGCCACTTTAACTAGCAATAAGTACAGAATCAGAAGCTCACATTGTAGAGGTACGGTACTTGCCCTTTCTCTGCACCTTTCCCTTCTAGAGCTCAAAATTTAAACCTTTTTCTTCTACTGGTAGAAATATACTTTCACGCGCGCTACCAAATTTACATGTTCTGGCATTGACAATTAGAGGAATGAAGGCTTATATTAAAGAAAACATAAACTTAACTGGTTACTCAAAATAAATATAAATCCCCGCAACCTTTATTTATTAAATATCATGTTCTTCGTCCTTAAACCATAAAATTCAATCGACAGCAATATTACAAAATATTTAAAAAAAGCATACCTTTAGAATTTCCGATACACAGTCTCTCGCGATGGAAATAATTTTTTTTCTTACAGTGTTGCCATTGCTCACGTGGAAATCGTTGAGTTTGTTAATCAAAAATTCGTTAAATTTTACAAAATATGAAATGCATAATAATACAAATTCCAAATTTGGGCTTGTAGATGCCCATATTCGAGTGTGGAGAACTATGTCATTCAAAATTGGATGTCTCTAGGTACCGCCATTTTTTCACAATGCAAGAAACATACGTACATTCATGCAGATTTCTCATTATTTAATTTCTTTAAATATAATGAAGGGCTGTAATTTTTAGTGGCAACAATTTAAAAAGTAAAACGCCGTTTTATAGAGGGCGACGTAAAATGTCAAAGCGAAAATAGTAATTGCCCTTCTCGGCATATTGCTCCTTTGGGCTAAAAAAACGTTTTAGACGTTTTTTTCAAAAGTTTTTTCAGACGCAGTCTATGAAGAAAGTTCTAATTAGTACATTATTCAATATACTTTTAACGATCTTTTTAGATATGAAAAAGGTGAGAATTCGTTAATACGAAATTTTATTCTGAAAAAAGAAAAAAAACTCTTAGAATTTAGTGCGTCAGTTCTAAAGGCCATTAAAATTTGTGTTTATTTTATTATTCAAATTCACGTTTGAGCATTTCTATAAATGACAATTTGAAATTTATGTTTCAAAATTAATGTATTTCTAACAAAAAGTACCTTTTAGAAATTTATATTCAGAAATTCACAAAGCCATCATTAGCATTATCTGAATATGAACATATTTTCACATATTATTAGCTATCTTAGGTATATAACATATGCGTTAAAAGCAGCCTCAACACAAACAAAAATATAGTCATTTTGTTTTTAACATTGGCAACAACACAGCAGTTTTTTTTTTAAAAAGAAACATATGAGATTTGCTGTAATTCTTTTAGTATCGTCTGTGATTTCGTCTATGTATGGTGTGCTTTTGAACTTAAAATTTAAATTAATGAAATTTTATTAGATAAATATCATGCGGCCAAAATGGTCGTACATTTCTTACGACCTACGACTAAACTTTCAAGAGATATTTAGTCACGAAAACGTTTTTAAATACCCTGTAAAATTACACATAAATTAGGAAAAGATACATTTTTATATTATATATAGTATATCTTTGAAGTTATAGAACCCAACAGATTCATTAAATGAAGGAGAAATAACACTAGTTCTAAATGAAAGAGAAAGACTTCTCTGACGTTATTTAGAATACTGATAACACTTGTATATTTCCCCCAAATTCTTCGGCTAAAAAAATGACCGGAATGCGGCCTTTTTTACTAATATATAATTCTTGAGTATTTTATATTTTTTCTTAACTAATAAGATCTGGCCTTCTTCGGTAACATGCAATTAGACCAGAGCATTAAAGAAAACAGCCAGTGACTTTTCATTGTGTCTTAAAAATACCGTAGAGACAGGAAAAGGGTGTAAAGGACCCTTTTATGAATAAAGTTTAACAGACGGCACCAACACGTGCTTACAGAAGCCAACAGTTATTAAAAATTTGATGGCTCTACTTACTAACGTTTTTCCACAATGCGAGAGATATACCTACATTTATGCACATTTCCCTTTGTTTAATTTCTCTTAAAATAATACAGCGCAATAATATTTGGTGGCAACAATTTGAAAAGGGATTCAACCTTTTACAGTCATCCAATATGCAAAATCCCGCTTCGAGACAAATAGTCCTTCTGACCTAACGCCCAATGCGGTTAAAAGTAAATTACAAAACATAAAAACGGCACAAGCACTAGACGAGTACATAAAAAAATAAACTGAAAATAAATAGTAACAATAACATTTTTTACTGAACAAGCATTTTTCAAAATTGTGATATAATTTCAAACAGAAATTGATAAATTTGGCAATCCATAGTTCTAAAACGTTGGCTTGCCATCTTGTCTGCATTCGTTTGAACTTATAAATGAGAACAAATATTTTCACACGTGAAATTTATTTTAAGACAGGGCAGCTTTACCATCGGGGAGCCATTCATATCGAAGAGAAAAATAAAGTTCATCCACTTATGTTTGTTATTATAATAATTAGAATAAAAATTTTAATTTTTATGTTTACAGTTTAAGGCGTTTTGTAACTATATTCTCAATAAAATTCATCTTGTTTTTCACCCAAAAAAGATAATTTTAAACTGAAAATGCCCCAGACCTGAAACGTCTGCTTGATAGACACATTTCGGTTGGTTTTGACCTTCAGCCAAACAAAGTTACCGAACCTTGACTTGGACTACTTAAGGTGGAATTTCTAACACATTTCATCGAAATGGGCTTTTAACATCAATTACACATATTTTCCAAGGCTTGATTATTCCCTAAGCTCTCAAGGCCAAAACCGAGATTAGAGTCCCAAAATCAAACTGTAATTAATTTCTCATTATCCTGTTTCTCTTTCATAAAAAATATGGAAAGTGTGCAAGATATTTCTCCCGCCTTCTTAGCACGCCTTGAGGGTGTAATGGTCAGCACACTCGACGTGTATTCCAGAGGTCCGAGTTTCGAGTCCCGGCAAGGGAACTGCGCATTTTTCACGTCCCTTGCTTCAAAATACCTAATGTTTGTACAGTGGCGCCCGAACTAAAAAAGGTGATGGATGATGATTCTCCACCACCAGGATTTGGCAATTGGGTCCCCTAATTCCCAATCGCTCTTCAAAAGAGGGAATTTATAAGGTATTTCTCCCATCTTCATGGTGTTCATGGTAACACTGGACGCATATTCGAGTGGTCCGAGGTTCAATCCCGGGGAGGACATTGCTCAATTTTCACGTTTCTTCCAGAGCCGTGCCAAGATATTTTTTCACCTGAGGCAAAAAGGTAAATGCAGGCCCCTATATATATATCAAAATAGCTATATTTGTATTAGATAAAAGTAACTGTATTAAATCAAAATGTCATAATTCTTAAAGTATTTTTTATTTGCAGCCTAAATAAATTCAAAAAAATAATATAGCCCATTATTTATAACTTTCAAATGAAAATGTTAAAAAAAAATCCTTTTTTGATAAATAAGAAATAACATTGAAATACACATTGCATTCATTTTCAGGGTTTCTTGCAATTCTTCCTATTGTTTTATTAACTTAAGTTTCCCGAGCCTTATTTCCTGTAATAATAACCGACAAATTTAAAAACGTAATTAAAGTAATTTTCTAATTCGCATAGCAAATTTGGCGCCCCTTCTAGTGATTCACCTGAGGCAAGTGCCTCATTTGCCTCACCCTTGCCCCGGCTCTCCTTCGAAGTACCTAATGTCTCTAAAAGCCCTGAAATAATTCTAGTCACTAGAGCCCTCGAAATTGTTGGACCCAGGTAGTTTTGCTACATTTTAAGAAAGAATAGTGAATATATCAAATTCCTGAATACGACCAACCAATAGCGGCTATCTTCCTCTGAAGAGGGTTTGGTTTGTTGTAGTTTTAATGAGCTCATGAGCACTCAGCCCTTCTGCAGATCAGCTGCGATTATTGTTTAAGATGCATTTTGTTCACACATGTCGTTATTTTGTTCAAAAGCGAGATATTTCTGTTTCGTGCAAGCAGAAAATTCCAAATTTCAGATAAAGCATCATTTCTTCGCTGTGAATTCGTGAGAAATTAGCTTATTAAGCCTCTTGACATATCCATGTGCTTGCGGGTGATTGAAAAACCGTCGCTCAATTTTTTGGCACGTTTTCTTACAGTTTGACAAGTGTTAGATTTGACTGCCTTGGGCAGTTTTTCATTGACGAGGGTGCTGATAAGCATCGTTGCCGTTCACATACAAGTGTCATGGATTAGAGTTTTTAGGATCATTGCTGTATGATGCGCTTTTTTTTTCCTTTGTCAACTTCAGACGCTCTATTGATGTCTCGGCTTACATCCGTTGCGTTGTGAAGTTTAAAATCTCGTGAATGAAAATCATTTACATGTTCTGTCTGTGCGGTCTCACTGTATTTCAAAACTCTAATGCAGTGATTCTCAACCACTGCGCCGCGGCACTTTTGTGTGCCACCAAATTCTTAAAGTGTGCCACCAAATTTTAGAAGTGCACATAGTAGAAATTATAATGGTTAATTCTAGTACACAGTACACATGAGAAATAGCGAAATTCGGTTTTTAAGACATTAATAAGCGCGCCAACTGTTTTATCCAAGCCGATTTTGGTGCTCTGGAGGAGAGCATATTTCGGAGCATTTTTCCGCTTCTCCAGCATATAATTAAATTAAAAAGTTCTGATTGGTGCAGATGGGAGACTAGCTTACTTATCGGACATTTTTGTTATTTTTAATAACATAAATTAAAAGTACTCCAGGGCCGAAAAAAATATTAAACTCAACAGATAAACGGATGGGATTCCAAAAACAAATAAATTTATGGAAGAAGAAAGCTCAGGAAGGCAAGTTGGAAAACTTTCAAACAGTCCCAAAAGATTTTAATAAAATTATTCATAAAATTGTTATTGAGCATTTGACAACATTAGAGGAGAGAATTATTCATTATTTCTCAAATTTAGATATGAAAAAACTTCATGGGGTTCGTAATCCATTTGTGATCACGAATACTTCTGCATTTCAATGAACTTTGAATGAAGAAGGAGAACTAATTTCGCTTTCTAATAATCGAGATTTAATTTTAAAATATTCGGAAAAATCAATTAATTTATTTTTGATTAATTGATTACATGCGATTATCCCCTGATGGCTAAAAAAGCTTTATTATTACAATTTTCTACATTTTATTTGTGTGAATTCGGATTTTTAGCATTAACCGACATAAAAACGAATAAAAGATCGAAACTGTTAAATGTAGAAGACGATATGAGAGTAGCATTGTCAATTTTTACGACCCAATATACATGAAATTATCAAAATAACATCGAGCTCAAATTTCTCATTAAAAGTATTCTTATTATTAACTTGTAATGAATACCTTAATAAACATACTGTTTTTGTAGTACGTATTATTTTATTTTACATTGAAAATTATTACCATAAGCTATTTTACGCAGTGTATTATAGGTAAACAAACAACTTTTAAACTTATCTTTTTCTTCGTGTGCCGCCCAATTTTGAAATTGTTAAAAGTGTGCCGCGACAAAAGAAAAAGGTTGAAAATCACTGCTCTAATGATTCCTTGAGCACGAGCAGGGTGTTTAAGCTCAAATGTTAACTGATGTTTATCAAACGAAAATCATTTCACTCCAAATTCTGACATTTCATGAGGAAGTATATCATTTACTTGAGGTTGTAGTGTTAAAGTTAACATCAAACATAAATCATACCATGAGTTAATCAGTGAGTAGAAAGAATCAAGTAAAGTCGGAATTTTCAGCACGAAATTGCTATTATGAACTGCATAGTATAAACGGAAGTTCCATTCAAGAGTATTTAAAAAACTGATATAGAATGTACAGTATAAGAAATCTAAGATTTACTTAAATATGCTCGCATGTGATCATTTCTAATGTCTAAAATAGCTGTTGTTTTAGAGCTATTTTAGGCATTAGAAACGAAAACTACTGGAATTGGTATAAAAAAAATATTTAGACCGCAATAGAATTCCTAATGTTTTCTCCGTTATGTGGTCTGCTGTGCTGTAATATTTGTATAAGTTTTCGTATATTAAGACTAAATGCTTCTTTAAGTCATTTTTGCATATTATTCAACTAAAATTTGAATCGGGTATTGATGGGTCAAATTTAATAAAATACAAACTAGAAAATACGAGTCATCATATTTCAGACTCTTCATCATTTCATCTTAATTTGTTAAGAAGGCTTTGTAGCTTTTTTTTAATCTTTAATATACGAAATGCAATCGCAAAACATCAGCTTATATTCCGAAAATAAGAATAATTGAGATGTCTGACATATTTAGTTTATATATAGTTATTTTAATTTTATAACCAGTTATTTTAAGTTAAGTTGTTTTCCTATTAAGTCTCGTTTCATTTTCCTGCCAGAATGTAAATTTCCAAAGCTCGTGATATCGAAATTAGGTTGAACGAAGGAAATATTTAACGGAAGGTTTTGGAAGGTGAAATCAGAGCGTGTTCTGCCTGCTCGAAGGCCACGGCGCTAACTTCGCTTTTCTCGTTTAGAATTCTACGACTTATTCTACGAGTTCTACGAGTTATTCTTGCCATTAGGCTTGTTTACTCCGACTTCGGTCAGAGGAACTTGCGCGCTAGTTACACTTTGAAGCCGTTAGGCTGTACTAAACTTCATTAATTTTAGGTCAGCCATTATCTTTGATTTAAGAAATTCGAGCTTCCAGGTGCCCATGTTCGGAGTTCTTAACCCGAACATGGGCACCTGGAAGCTCGAATTTCTTTTATTATCTATTTCACATTTTGTAAAACTTTAATGAATTTTTGATTAACGAACTCAACGGTTTCAAAGCGAGCAATAGCAACACTGTACAGAAAAAAAAAACATTTTTCTTTCCATCGCGTATCGGAAATTCTAAAGATGTGCTTTTTTTAAATATTTTGTGATATTGCTGTTGAATTTAAGTTTATGTAGTGTAAGTGCGAAGAACATGATATTTAATAAATAAAAGTAACACACAACACGTTAAAAAACGCCCCTTAAAAATAAGATTATATATATCTAATTTTTTATATATTTATTTTCGGAACTCCGGAGGGTCACTTGGAATTATGAGATGGGTCATTTGGTGACTCGATGACACGGTTGCCGTGACCTGGTCTAACTGCCACAACAGTTATAAAGTCTTCCGGCTTCATGACAACACGTGATCATATTATTGAGAACAATAATACGAAAAGCAGACAATTTGCACTGTAAGATTCTTTCTTATCCACCACAGAGTTTGCCAATGTACTACTCCCTTAAAAAATATTTCTCTCATTTATTGATGAGAAAACGATTCAGAAAGGACGCAGTTGTAAAAAATAATTCCAGCGAATTTCTTAAATCTAAGAACATAAAATTTTCACAAAATTGGCATGAATATGTCTCTATCTTGCTGGAAGAAGGGCATTCAGTGACCGTCTGTTTTGATAAATAAAAGTTAGTCTTAACAGAGTCTTTGTCTGAAGTTTCACGTCTAAACCTGACAGTTCACGAGCAACGGGTAACTTCCGTAGCTACATGCAAACTTACCTTCATGCTTACAGCTGAAGACTGTACTCAAAGTTAGTCGCTTATTAACGCTATTTCGATTTTATACTTACAGGTTGATATCAGTCATACTTAGAAGAATTAGAATTATCTAATATATATATATATATTATCAATGGTGGGCCCTTAGCCGACTTCGTCTTGGCCACTACGAAGAACAGAAGTGGTGGTCACTTTATTATGAAGGCACCCAATAGGTGGGCCCCCTTTCGCCTCCTATGAAAGGACGGACAGTTACAGCTATGCCTTTTCCGGGATTCTAACCCAGACCCTTTGGTATCGCAGTCGGTTCCCCTAACCACCATACCGTCTGATCGGTGAATTATCTAATATTCAAGTGTACATAAACAGATATTCTCTTGTCACAGACGAAACTTTGCTCTGGATTGCTTGCTTACCCCTTGAAAATTGAGATTAGTTAGTGAAGTGCTGATCTAAAGGGTATGAACTGTGTCTTAAAAATTGTAATATCGTAAATATGGGGGTGTTCAAATGAAAAGATAGTATAGATATATTGAAGTCTTTATTCATAAGTAATCACCAGAGGCCTGAGCACAATTCCACGAGCCGAAGGACTCCCTCTTCCCAGAATTCCTGTAGATGGGACAGGAGCCAATCCTCCACTGTGTCCTTCAGTTCGTCGTCCGAATGGAAGCACTGTCCTTTAAGATGTCATTTCTTACCAGGCAGACCACCTTGTCGATGACTTCAGCTGTGATTATCACTCAAACACTACAGGTCTTCAAGAAAACTGGCACTCCATTTTCTCACTGACTTGTCCGCCACATAGTCTGCGCCGTATATGGCAACCATCCGGCGACGAATATCGGCCTTTTTAACCTCTTCCACAGTCATAAATCTGATAACACCTCGCTGCTCGTCGAAAAATCTTCCAACTTTGCAATGTCAACAAGGCCATGATGTCCTCACACGCACTACCAACTGCTTAACTTCTCCTCTGCGTCACGAGAAGGCGCCCACGCATGCGCATAACCACGCCGGACACCCCAGTCGGGTCCTGAAAGGTTTCACTACGTTATGTCAAAGCGGCATATTCAGATATCAGATTGTAACCCATTTATTTGTTACGACAGTTCGTACATTTTCATTTGAACGCCCCTCATAAATAGGAACGAAAGAAAGTACGAAAACAGTTTTGAACTGAATTTATGAAGTTTCTTAACGAAGTATTATTCTATAAGGTATTGGAAATTCAACAAAGCCTTTACATCTTATCAACTTGTTTTCAAATAATTAACTTCTGAATGAATTTTTAGAATAAACATTAAATGAACTACTTACGTAATTTACACGTCAGAAAAATTCAGCAAAAGCTTTCGTGAAAAAAAAAAGGAATACTCTGCATACATACCAATTAATTCGCAGAGGGTCACGTGTTGTTACTGACATAGCAGATAATCTCTTACAAGATTTTTCTTCTTGTCTGAAAGAAACATAAAGCAATAAGCCTAAACATTCAATATTAGAAAGACTTAAAGCTATATGGCATTTTAGAAAGACTATCTGCCTTTAATTTATGATCTGTTTTAAATAGATCATAAATTAAAATCAGACAGTTTACAACTAAATCTGCAAAAAAGGATGTACTACTTGAAAAATTAATATATATTTCTACCATAAATTATAATAATTGGACAAGAAGAGTTCATATATTTGTAGTTCCATTTTCATAAATCTTAATTTTGTATATAGCGTATGTGAATTTTGAATAAAAATTATGCCACTAAAGTATATTTCTAACTATCGTCTCCAAATGTGCTTTTTCAAGCAAGTTCCACTGTTATTGGAGTTAACTAAATACCGTTAAAGGTAAAATTTCGTAGTGCTGCCATCTATGAGTAAAGTGAAATACTACTACAAATTGCAGGATACTGATTCGACATCAGAGTTTACTGAACTAATTTGTTTTCAACTCAATCATTTAATTAATTAGTATTTGATTTTATTTTCAGAGATCAATAGAAAGAATTATTTTACAGAATGGCCACCAAATAATCTTTTCGTCGCATTTTTCTTGAAAATCTTCGTTTTAAATTAGAGCGAAATTAAGTGCGTTTTACGTAAATACTAGTGGTTTTAATAATTTTCTGGCGTTAATCAGTTTTTAGTAAGATTTATTTTCTTAGAGTTTAAGTATTAAATAATATTGAGAAAGAAAAAAGAAATGCAACAACCGAAACAGAGTTGCACCCAAAAAAATGCAAATATCCAATGCCAGGAAGCAATAACTGCTGATGGTAAAACTGAATCAGTGCCAGTAACGAAAATTCATGTATGCATAAAAAATCAGTTTCAGAAACAAAAAAATATTTACATACAGAAAAACTTTCTTAAATTAAAAAAAGAAAAATTTAAATTTTTTGCAAATAAAATTATAATTAAAGATTATTACAAAAACAAAATATAGTTTTTTAAATATACGTTTGACTATTATTTAGATTTCAGAAAGGTGAATTCTTAAATAAAGAATCAATAAGAAGCATTCGTTTAAAATGCTATTATATTATTACTGCATATACTACATATATAAGTAAATAGCAAAGTTGTTTTTCGTATGTATTGTTTCTGATAACAAATTGAATCTGGAATTTCATAATTTTCAAAGATAATTGCAAACAAGCGAAATTAAATTTTTGCTTTAGTTATTTAGATAACTCGAAGTCATCATACTTAAAAGCAATTTAAAACTTTATTACCGTTAATTTCAGAAACTTATTATAATTTTATAATTTTTACAAGCTGTTGAGTTTAAGAAATTATACTCCTGATTTATCTTTTCAGTCGTTTATGAATTCTTTATTTATATTCAGAAATACCTAGTTTACATCTCCACAGAAGTTTTTTCCAAAATACTTTTATTTTGGAAAACAGATTGTTTAAATTGAGTTGTAATATTTACCTGAACAATTTATTGTTATTTAGGTATTTAGTTTGGTTTCTTTCTTATTTAACTGAAAAGCGATGCTTCAAATTTTTAAATGGCATCCCTCACTAACGTTTATTTTTTAAAATTAATATTTCTCGCCATTTCATAAGCATTATAGATTATATCTCCTATATTCCAATAGATGGCAGCACACGTTAAAATAGTGAGAAGGAAAGGCGCGATTGCGAGCGAGGAAATCTAACTGAAGAATTTGAATTATAAGAAGTTAAAGCTTCAACCACACAGCAATGCCGTAGAGAAAAATTAGACGAAAATGTGTATCGACTAATTTTACAGGCGTAATGACAGGCTTCGAAATTCATCTATGAATGCCATCCAAAATCGCCAGCAACATCTGAGAACCTGTCAGGGAGTTATATTTATTGATTTAAAAACAAGAATTTTTGCACAATTAATTCCCATTCCTTTAATGTTAAGAAATATGTTTAAGTCGTCAGCTTTAATTTTGTTAAAAATACATTTTATGACATAATAAAGTAATAAAAAAATCGCATGTAATTGAACAATTGACTTGGAAACTCTCACTGGAACATTTTATTTTAAAATTATAACCCAGACTATTAATGAAATCAGTAACATCTGAAAGCATCTCAGTATGAAGTTTTCTTATTCAATGCAGATTATTTGCCTTACTTTTAAGAACCAAAGGCTGCAAAAAATTTATAAAAACCAAACATCATCAAATCCCTCACTTCTTAATACAATAATAATGTTAATCATTCACACAATCCTAAAAAAAACCCTCCTCTTGTAAAGAACAAAATAACATTTAACACAAGCAGTTCCAAATTAACTCTTATCTTAAAATCTAAATCTTACTCCGAAACAGTTAAAAACACTAACCCCAGTAAAAATGTTTTCGAATTCTTTTGTACAATGAAGGAGCTCGAGAATTTCTTCGGAAGCCCTAAATTATCAATAATTTAAATGCTAATTAGGATAAGTTAGTAAATTAGGATTATTAGGACCGTAATTCCACGTATGCTTTAGTTTGCTGGCATTCCCGCCACTTTGCTAGATGAGAGGTAAAAATCGGTTCGTCCTTAACCTAAACCAAGCAATCAAGGACGTGGTTAGTATCTGGGAGGGGACCGATAGAGAAAGGGCACTTACGCGCTTCTTTTTTCACGATTTTTTAAATTTTTTAATAATGTAAAATGTTACATCTATAAATTTATTTATGGAAATGTATTACCACAGACATTTAAAATGAAAGCATAATTTAATATAGGTACATTAGAAATATTAATATAATAGTAACCACTTATTAAATATTTAAGTGCGAAAATGATTAATTGTAAAACGAACAGTTTTTCGGTAAAAAAAAAAAAGAGAAATCGTATGCAAAGCACAGTGCAGAGAAAAATTTTGAATGCTCTAAGAGAAAGACCTAATTCTTAGGTAACAGCTTTATGCTTCACTAACATTTCAAGTAGGAGGAATTTTGCCAGCACCTACGCGTTTGCTGCACCGCTTACTGGCTTCGATTCGAAAGTCGCCTGAGGCGAGTCAGGATGGTTTACATTCGTGTCCGCTGAAAATATCGCCGCAAAAACATCGCCGACGAAAACGTCGCGGAGAAAACAACACAAGGCGAAAACGTCGTGGAACAAAACATCGTAGGAGAAAATAAGGCGAAGAGAAAGTATTGCATTTCTAAAACATAGTAGTACAAAACATCGTCGTCGAAAATAAAGCGGTTCAAAAACTTTGCAGTTTAAAAACATCGCCGTCGAAAATATCGTGGTAAAAAACAAAGTACGGTAATTTGTATATTCACGGTATATGTATTTCTTCACGGTAATTTGTATCGTTATACTTAATTTATAAATAATATTCTGCAAATTAGTAACTAAAAATATTGAGCAATATCTACAATAATTGCAAAAATACTTAAATGCTTAAAAGCAATACTTAAAAGTTAATATGCTTAAACATAATGTATAAAAAATTCACGCATTTGGTTTACAACACAATATAAATAAGTACTTTAAATTTAAGTGAAGAATAATACAAAAGTCAGCAGAAACAATTCGAATTGAAAAGAAAATGAAAACCACATTATACATGAATACGAATTATATAAGGAAACTTAACCATTAGTCAATATGGATAACATGAAGAACTTTTTTAATTTCAATTTAAAAATAGATAAACCCAGGCTAGATATTTCGTCAAGGCAATTGTTTTCCGGTGTCACGTGGTGGTGATATACATATTATTTCCTTTCTTATCTCTATCTTAGCAAACCATTTCCGTATAGTTCAACCGTGGCAAAAGCAACCTTGGCTGGCATTCTGCCAGAACACTTAGAATCGTCTAAAAGGGATGTTAATTACGTGACAAGGTGAGAGGGGTGACATGAGAGTTTCATCTCAGCCGAAAGAGGGAGTTTACTATAGAAGGAGAGAACTTTCTCATGCCATTGGGTGATCCTGTCGTCAGTTATTTTTCGCACCTTTGTTTCATATCGTATAAATAAATGCGGAGATTCGCAATGATTTGAAAGCTTTATGTTGAAATTCTTTTTACCATAATACAGGGTGTTTATAAGGTCCCGGACTTATTTTGATGTTAATAACTCATAAAATAATAAAGATAGATTAATATTAATAACATAAATGGTTAGATAGACTCAAAAAGTTCATGACCCTTGTCAATGAACTTCCACGTGTGCTCCCTTCGTCGCACGGAGAATATCCAGTCGATATGCAATTTCACGCCAGGTACCGGCAAGCATGTCGGCATCCACAGAGGCTACTGCTGTTGTAAATCTGGCTTTTAGGACCTCCTCGTCCAATCCATCTTCCTGTAAAATGGTCATTCAAAGAACTAGGAACGATGGTACCCCAAAGAGATGGTGCACCATCTTGTTGCAAAAAGACATGTGGCTGAAGCTCTTCTAGTTGTGAAAATACGAAGTTTTCCAACATGTCTAAGTATACGACCGATGAGACCGTCTTTTCTGTAAAAAAGAAAGGCCCAATGACTCGGTCGTGCATTAGTCCACACCGCACATTAACCTTTGGGGAATCCTTTTGTGCCTCACGGTATTCATGGGGGTTTTCAGATCCCCATATGCGCACATTATGGCGATTAACAATGCCAGAAAGATGAAAGGATGCTTCGTCGAAGAACATTATGAGCTTCAGAAATTCAGCATCATCTTCTATCTTCCTTAGCATATCTGTTGCAAAGGCCATCCTCCGAGGCCTATAATAATAGGCAATAGTTGCCAAAAGCAAAAGAGAGAAAAATGCAGCTAATAAGCAGACGATATTTAAAAAAAGTGCAGATATTTAGACTGGAAAATGAAATTATCTGAAATTAACCACACGCGCAGACGAAATTTACAAAAGTAAAGATATTCAAGCCTGAAAAGGAAAATATATAAGTTATTCCATCAATAAATGCCATAAGTTTCTTTATATCTTCATCATTTTATGAATTATTAGACATCAAAATGGGTCCGGGACTTTATAAAAACCCTGTACATTAAGTTTACTTGAACTGGTCATATTTCATTGTTTACTTTTAAAAATAGAATCACTGAAATAATGGAACTAAATTCTTTAGCGCAAGTTTTTTTTGGTAGTTCTAAAAAAATGTTTAACAATTTTCCAGCTCATCCGAGAGGGATTTTTTGCGTTCTTTCCTCAAACATAATTTTTTTCCCACCAAATCCAGATATGTGTAATAACGCACATAGATTTTAGAATTAAAATCAAAAAGAAATATTATAATGATTTATTATAACACAATCATCACAGTTAATAAAATAACTGTAATAATTATTTACTACCGTATAATTATTACAACTAATTATTTAGGAATTTCTTTATTTTTCAGTATGTATTAGTGTACATATATTTTAGCTCAAAGATAAAAAAGATATATACTAATAACTAATTATAGTAGAATTATAATAATTATTTATTATCGTGAAGTTATTACACTCAGTTATAATTACAGGGAATTTAGGACTGTACTTGCTAATAAAAAGCATTTAATTTATAACTTATATCATGATTCTTAGAACTGAGTGAAATTGAATGAAACGAATCTTTAGAATTTCCTATGACATTATTCAGACTTTCAGCTTGTTAAAAATATGAATATTTACGTACAGAAAGTAACGTAAAAAAATGGGACATAAATAAAAATGATGTTGGTAAATTACTTCTTTTACATTTGATTTTCAAGGATTGGAGCACACTGCAATTATCGAAACTGTCATATTTGCATAGAAATAGAGTAGTGGAAAACGATTATGCGAGAGCAGGCACAATTTAAAATCAAAACGGCGTTTTGCTCATTACATTTAACAACCTCGTTCATATCCGTCCTCATTATAATCAAATTCGTACAAATCAAATCAAATTAAATTGTACTTGCCGTCAGACATTAACGAATGATATACAAACCGTTAGTTATTCAGTGTAAAAAATGTACGGAATTTTCTTAAAAAATTAATAATATGATATTTCAAATTAATGAGTTTAAATGATTAAAATAAAAAAAAACCTCTCGCCGCAGAAGATTTACCCCAAGCTAAATATATTTTTTTCTCCTTCATTAATATCAGAAGTTTAAATGTGATATTTTCCATAGTAAAAAAACTTTGGCTGTAAATTAAATTTGCAGGAACGTCAACATAATCACGCTTCTAATAATAAGATTTTTCGTTCAGAAAATTAATTTTTTCTGGCAGCATGTAGAAAACAAACAGAAGCTTTCCCCCCGATAAATGGACGAGAAAAATATTTAGCTCGAGTCAATATTTTCTTATATTAAAATAAAATTAAATTCTGTAAGCGTAAACACAATATATATGACGCTATAAACATCTCTTGTTAATTAGCAAAGCGTGTAAATGTTAATAAATTTTGTAGCTATCGTTAAATATCAGAATATGTTTAAAGTTCATATTTTTTAATGGTTGGGTCGTAAATTACCGAGAAAATGCTTATATATATATACATATATACACACACACACGCTCTTAGACAAAAAAAAAGTTGCACCAAGAAGGAGTTATGCGAATGAGACGAAAATCGGTAGAAATGATGTATATGTACAGAAAAACAAATGATTACAGTTTGAGAAAAACTGGAGGATTTATCGAAGTGATAGAGTTTCACAAAGTGAAGTCAGTAACGTGTTTGTCCACCTCTGACCCTTATGCAAGCAGTTATTCGGCTTGGCATCGATTGATAGAGGTTGCGGATGTCCTCCTGAGGGATATCCTGCCAAATTCTGTCCAACTGGCGCGTTAGATCGTCAACATCCCGAGCTGGTTGGAGGGCTCTGCCCATAACGCTCCAAACGTGCTCAACAGGAGAGAGATCCGGCGACCTTGCTGGCCAAGGTAATGTCCGGCAAGCACTACGGCAATCAGTAGAAACATGTGCAGTGTGGAGGCGGGCATTATCTTCCTGAAATGTAAGCCCGGGTGGCGTGACATGAAGGGCAACACAGCGGGCCTTAGAACTTCGTCGATGTACCGCTGTGCTATAAGGTTGCGACGGATGACAGCCAAAAGGGTCCTATTATGAAATGAAATGGCACCCCAGACCATCAATCCTGATTGTCGGCCTGGCTGCCGGAAGACAGTCAGGTTGGTACCACACCACTGTCCGAGGCATCTCCAGACTCGCCTTCGCTGGTCATCGGGGCTCAGTTCAAAGCGGGACTCATGACTGAAGACTATTCTACTCCAGTCAGTGACATTCCAGTGCGAATGAGCCCCACACTACTACAAACGGGCTTGACGTTGTTCAGAGGTAGATGGTAGTCGGCGCAAGGGGCACCGTGACCTCAGCCCCCTTTCTGTGAGCTGTCTATGAATGCTCCTTGCGGTCACTGAAGCACTAGTTGCACGTACAATCGATGATAATGATGCATCTGGGGCTGTGAGTGCCGCTCTGGTTCACCCATTCCTGCCATCATCATCTAATAGTGGCATCGCTCCTGCTCAAATGTCGAGCTACTCGGCGATAAGACCAACTGGCTTCTTTAAGCCCAACTACACGACCTCTCTCAAATTCTGACATCTGCGTTTATTGTGTTTATTCTTCAGCAGTGGCCCAAAGATTTACCAAATTAACAGTTACTGTAGAAAAGGCCTCCGTTCCTTGGATAGAGGCAACTGGCCTTTTTCGAATTGCTATATCACTCCATTAAAACACACTCTGTTCTAAGAAAAAATAAAATTACTTAAAATAAAAATATGTATATTTTTCCATAAGGTGGGAGCCTTCAATGTCTATCTTGAAAACATTAAAGAAATACCTACAATTTCAAATTTTCAAACAATAATTTCATTCTTAAAATATAGCAAAATTTCAAAAATATAAATTCAGAGAAATTTAAACAATAGTACAAAAATATTATTCGTATTAAAAC
>KK114632.1:407792-421597 GCA_000611955.2 Stegodyphus mimosarum
CCCTAAAACAAAATGTCATGTTCTTCGCACTTCAACCGTAAAATTCAGTACAAGAGCAACATAGCAAAATAATTTTAAATTGAGCCTATCTTTAGAATTTCCGATACACAATCTCACGCGCTGGAGATAAAAACGCTTTTTTCTGTACAACGTTGCCATTACCCGCTTTGAAATCCTCGAGTTTGTTCACCAAAAATTCGTTAAAGTTTTACAAACTATGCAATCGATAATAAAACAAATTCCAAATTTCAAATTCGGACTTCCAAATGCCCATATTCGCAGTAGGCTTACGTCATTCAATATTTAATGGTTCTAGGTATCGTCGTTTTATCACAATGCGAGAAACATACATGCATTTATGCAGATTCTTCATTATTTAATTTCTTCAACTATAACACAGGGAGATCATATTTGGTGGCAACAATTTGAAAAGTGAAACGGACATTAACAGTGAATCGACGCAAAATCGCAAAACGAAAACAATACTCCTTCAGGGACAAAAGCCTCTTTGGATTAATAAATAAATAAAAAGGAACAAGAAGAAAAGAAAGTCTGAAAGGTTTCAGATTTTATATTACGCTCAAAGGAGCGTTTTTTTTTTTCACGGAGTATTCAAAATTGGATTGAAAAGTGATAGAGACATTCAAAGTCATTCAACGCAAAATACCTTTAGACATTGTAACGTCTTTGCGCTGCAACGTTGCCAACATAATAACAGTAAGAGATGTAAAGAAAGCTCGTGCATAAAATATCCATGTTTGAAAGTGCACGCGATGCTAATGTTAATGGACCGCTTTGAAATCGTCGAGTTTGCTAATAAAAAAATCGTTAAAAGTTTTACAAAATATGAAATATATAATAAAACAAATTCCAAGTTTGTGCTTCAGATGCTCATATTCAAATGGAGGACTACGTTACTCAATATTTGATGTCCCTAGGTACCATTGGTTTTTCACAGTGCGAGAAACATATATACATTCGTGCAGATTCTTCATTATTTCATTTGTCAGGACTGAGTGTTCGGTGCATATTCTTGGCAAACATCTTCGTGAACTCCTTAAGTCCTGATCTGGAACAGGATCTATGTTCTGGTGGTAGATACTGTGATTAAATGGTAGAATAGCTATACGTAAGAAGGATTTAAGATCCTCTTTTATTAAACCACTATTATATACAGCCACTTCCCAACTCGGGAGGGATACAGAAAATAATGACCGCGACTTGGGTCTGAACTGAACAATCAAATAATTTAAAGTAAATATAGAAATCAAGTCGTCGTTGCTCACAGAGCTATGAACGCGAGGTTGGCCTCTAAACTAAATGGTGCGTAGCAAGATTTAACTAATACTAACGCACTTAGAATTACTTCAATAAGTAATAGCGTAACAGCGTTACGGCTTAGAATTTAAATACTAGCTAATCAGGCGAACGTCGAATAGAGTAACAGTGGTCTGAGACTAAAAGCTCTCTCACACTGAAAGGTTCACAGTGGTCTGGACTAAAAGCTCTCTCACACTGAAAGGTTCCTACCTCTCGTTTAAATAGAACTTGGCTCCACTTCAAATTAGCCTAAAGCTGAAACGCGCGCTTATTCTAACGGGAAGTTGAAATGAGAAAGGATAGAAAGATTTAAATTAAAATAAAACTTTGTTAGTTTAACTAAAACCTTACACATTTCTTTAAATATAATGAAGGTCTCTAATACTTGGTGGCAACAATTTGAAAAATGATTCAGACTTTTAGAATGAACCAACGAAAAATGCAAAACGAAATTAACAGCCCTTCTGGGCTAACGTTCTTTGGGCTAAAAACACATAAAATTCTTTTTTCCAAAAGTCCTTTCGAGAAGTAGTTGATAGACGAACAGAAGTACCAGAAGTCTAGGAAAGCATACATTGGCTGCTTTCGGTATAAACTGGGATGGAGACTAGCGAAGCTTTTTCATGCCAGCAGCAAACTAAATTCTTTATAGCGTCTGGCCGGTGCAATAAGTTAGACTCGTAGATTTAACCATCTAATAAAATGATAGGTTTACTACCAAGTTCTTTATTACTTTATTTTCTGGTAGCTGATGAATGATTTTTGTAGCAGAGAAGTTTTAGTAGTAGGTTTATATGCACTGATTTTCCGATTAAAAATAGAATTATTAAGAAATTCAAAATTAGTTTCTAGTGACCAGTTAAGTTACGTAAAATCATAAGTTATAACAGTTTTAACCGGAATTTTTCAAATCTAGTTTTCTCTTCTGGAGTTTCTGAAAGTACTGTGAACTGAACAGGTATCATAAATGCTTTTAGAATCTAACAGGTGGCAGGTAAGAGCAGGTCCGGACATCCGGGGGGCTTGCATAGACTAATCGAGTATCGTCCGGATCCGGCAATTATCTAGAGCTTCGCTCCGAAATTGATCATTGCATTCACACTCTTGAACATTACTCTTGGCAATTCAATATAGACACTGAATAATGTAATTAACTATATAAGACATAACATGATTATATAGTACGTAACTTGGTTATATAAAACATAATTTTTGATACAGCAGGCTTAAATAAAGACGAAAATTACACATTACAAACAAATTACACAACTACATGCAGAAATACTCTTTGTTCACTTTATGCTGTACTTATAACATATTTTTGTACATTAGGATTAGTATTTTAGACATTAGAATTTATTACTTTTAGCAGTGAATTAACGAACGTGTGAACGTCTACACGAACGTGTGTTGTCAACGTATGACCCAGCCTCACAGGAGACCACTTAGTGGGCTCATATATCTTGCCTAATCTTCTGAACGGAGTGTTCTAAGATTTTGTGAAAAAAGTCTTGCTCAAACTGTTGAACAACCAACAGATATAGTAGCCGTCGGTTTGTGATATTTAATTGCAACAATGTGGGGTCCCAGCCCATCGCATCCATGACATTCAGGAGCATTTAGATGCAACATTTGGACAATGGTGGATCGGGCGTGGTAGTCCTATTTATTGGCCTGCTTTATAGCCTGACCTTTTCTCCTTGGGCTGTTTTCCTGGAATTACATGACTGGAGTATGATACACCTGTGGATAGTGAGGAGGATTTTGGCTCGCCTATCTGCATACTATCTGTCTACCAAAAGAACAGTACCCACCACAGTGTCTGACGGGTGGCGGTCGCTATAGCAATACGTTAGTATATTTCAAATAGGGACGAACCTCGCCAGTTTATCTTTAAATGAGGCAGGATGGTAAATTGAAAAGTAAATCTTCAAGACACCCCCACAAAAATGGGTCAAGGCTCGTTTCTGTAGCTACAGACAGCTGCAGACTAACTGGCGAGAGCTTTTCTTATGATAGACAGACTGTAGCTATCATGATAGTCTGAAAGACCCCCGGCATATTCCAGTAGCTCCGTGATTCTTTGTGGCGCCAAAGTGGGGCTTCTATTGCAGCTGCTCGCCGCACTTCAAACCCCTCTTGTGACTTCACTAAATATTGTAATTGCTACATTTTGATGACTGAAATAATATCTTTCGATTGTGTAATGCTTTTTCATTTCTGGTGTTTTCTGTGTACTTGCACGTGACGATGGCGTTTCCGACCTTGCATTGCTATCTGAACCTGTTTCGTCTTTGAATAACCTACCTCTTTCAAAAATTTACATACGTGATAGCGAGTAACCTTATACGTGTGATGAACCAGTAATACGTTCTAGAAGTGTCTGTCAGCTCATGCTGCCGTATATAAAAGCTTTATAGTTCTCACGTTTTGAAATCTGGCATCTTTGCTGTAAGCAATAATAACACCATTGTGATTCATGGAGCTAAAAGTAACAACTATGATTAAAAGGTATAACATAAAGAAAATTATTTGAAGGAATAAATGATGCATCTCTTTTTTCAGCTCTTGCACAATGAAAGGGAAAGGAAAGTCGGTTACTTTAAATTAAAAATTTCACCAAGTGAATTATTCTTGGCGCAAACTGAAAAAAGTGCGCCAAGATAAATGTCTGAATTTCTCTGTAAGTTTCTCACCAAACTGTACAAATTTTAATATTTAGGCATAATTTGAGTCGTAAAATCGAAATATGAAAAACAAACGGTATGTCTTTTCAGAAAACGTCCAATTTTGTTTCGAAATACCTATGTTAGAACAATGCTATATGTAAATCTAATATGCCATTTAAGTCGCTGTTTCGAGACATGAAAAACGGAAGGTAAATCTCAACTGGTCCGGCAAAACGAAAGATTTTTGAACTTTCCCCATTTTTATTTTTTGTTTGTTTATTCAGAGTGTACATTTGTAGCGACATGAATTTAGTTTCAAATTTAGTAATTTTAGTTTAAATTTATGGTTTACTTTTATTATGAATTTTAGAGCCAGTATTCTTTGCCTGAAACACTATTTATAAATTATAACACAAGCACGCATACACACACACGCACACATGTTTGTGAAAGCCAGTAAAAATGCAAATAATTCGAAACTTAACAGCTAACTCGAAATTTGAACTTAAACATAACTTTGAAATTTTGAAAAATTATTAAATGCTTCACATCTCATTTTTCTCTAACAGATTAAACTGTAAAATGATAATTGTCGAAATAGCGTAATAAATTACGTATTGTGTTTTCATGTAGTAATTAATGAAAAAGATGTCTTACTTAATTTGCCCGCTTTCCACAGACGAGCTTCGATTTAGTTTGGTGATCAAAATTCTGACAATATTTACCATGAACACACTGTTCACCTAAAAGAGGCAAAACATTACTGTTATTATATTTGTAGGGCATGAACATGGTAAAACGGACACATAATAACAATAACGACAATAAAAGCTTTGAATGTTTCGTACTCGTACAAATTCTCTGCCATTTGTAACTAAAAATTCCAAGTGAAAAGTAATACCATTTCAGGTGAAACAAGGATTCGAAATGTATTTTACTTACTAACCAAAGTGAAATTTGCTATTATGTATTCGTGTATTTAAATATACTTAAAGAGTAGAAAATCTAAGGTCGTATATAACTGAAATTTGTTTCTTAATATGTATTAATTAAATGAATTATTATTAATGACAGTGTTAATTATTAATTAATGAAATTAATAACAAATTAATGATTAATTAATGACAGTTAATTTTTTACCATCAAGTATTTAAATGAATATTTTAATTGTAACTAAGCTACAATAATACGCCGAACAAATATTAATTTAGAAGTCAAACAAAAATCAGCGTTATATTTTCAAATTTTCACAGGACTAGTTTTACCGAACCACCATCTTCATCTGCAAAAGCGAAAATGAACGAGTTAAGATATAATGATTAGATAAGATAAGAAAGCCTGGACAGGAGACAAGCTACTGGCGCCAACTGTTGATGAAACCGGAACTAAAACATAATTTCTTTAAAGGCTGAATGCAAAGATTGATTGGAATTAGACTCGTTCATGGACTCGTTCGTTTTTTTTTGATGGGACAATAAACGACCCGAAAGGTAAACTTCTGTAAAGTACGTGCAATTTTATAGCTATTTGATGGAAAGAAGGGAATGACAACAGAATTTTAATAATCTCCTAAAACAAGAGTCTGCCTTTTGGTGTGTTGAGATAAGAATTTTTTAACTGCTTGATTAATATTGTTGGGTGAGAAGCCCCTGCCAATAGCTATTGCTTTTAAATAATTTAGTTCTTCAAATAGCAATCTCCTGTCCAGGCTTTCTTATCTTATCTTATCTAATCATTTTATCTTATCTCGTTCATTTGCGCTTTTGCAGCTGAGGATGGTGGTTCCGTAAAACCGTGGAAACTAGTCCTGTGAAAATTTGAAAATATAACGCTGATTTTTGTTGTTTGAATTCTAAATTAATATTTTAATTGTATTTAAAAAAATTCTGCTATTTGTATTTAAGAGTTTTTTAAAAAATTTAAATGTTATTTTATTATAAAAAAAGTATATCTGACTTTTTTGAAAATATAAAACTAGCCCTGAAATAAGAATATTTGAGATAAAAGAAAGGTTTCGAGTAATTTCGATTTAAATACGATGGAAAAACGGACACCAAGAAGCAATAATTATACGTAAAGATTTATAAAAAAGTTAATATTACAGGAGGTAAACTTAAATCTAATTAAAAAAGGGTTAAAAGTCCTAATTTTTAAAACATATCAAGAAAGCAAACATTTTAATGTCATGTATATAAATTCAAAAATACTTTAATTTAAAGAACTGAAGACTGACTTTAAAATATAAAAAAGAAAATCCGAAAGCTTTCAGATTTTATATTACACCCAAAAGGGCGTTTTTTTTTAACCTTTTATGTGTTACCTTTATTTATTAAGTATGATGTTCTTCGTACTTAAACCACAAAAATTCAATGCAACAGAAATATAACAAAATATTAAAAAAAAACATATCTTTGGTATTTCCGATATACAGATTCGCGTGCTGGAGATAAAAGTATTTTTTACCTTACAGTGTTGCCATTGCTCGCTTTGAAATCGTTGAGTTTGTTAATTAAAAATTCGTTAAAGTTTTTGCGAGATTCTAAACAGATAATAAAATAAATTCAAAATTCGGTCTTCCAAGTGCTCATGTTCGGTTGGAGGACTACGTTATTTAAAATTTGATGGCTCTAGGTACTGTTTTTTTCCATAAAGCCAGAAATATTCATGAATTCATGCAGATTCTCCATTATTTAGTTTCTTTAAATGTAACACATGGTGATAATCTTTGGTGGCAACAGTTTGAAAAGTGAACCAAAGCAGAACGTAGCCATTAACGTCCCTTTCGGCTTAAACTATGGAATCACAAATATGATTAAAGAAATATATTACCATACGAATCCTTCATCAGATTGCTATCGCAAGTTTTACATATTGCGTATTATATACAAAAGTATCTGCAAATAAAATACGGTTATTAAATTTGAACTTTTGTATTTTAAAGGATGAATTTAACTTGTAATTGCTCTGAATAAATGGTTACAGGCAGATAGTTACGGACAAATTATGAAACATATTAATTAGATGCATTCATTTACAAATATTATAATTAAAATTTTAATAACATTTGTACAAACAGTTCGCATTTCGTCAGAGTTTAATCTAGGACCTTCGGAAAACACGGGATCTCTAGCATAGCTAAAGGGACGAATTAAAATGATTGGGATTCTGGAAAAAATAGTGATGCTTTTCAGAAGCTTCACCATTCGAGTAAATTTAAAAATTAACTTGATTAATTTTAAAATTTTTGATCTTTTCCACATTTGACAAGGTCTGCAAATACACTCATGTCCATAAATTAAGGATAATTCGGAGTCACGCGGAAATCGAACTCTAAAATAAATATATCACCTGTAAAATCACTACACACATCATCAAGAATCATATGCAAATTTCAGAAAGTAACCAGATGACACCGATGGTACGTCACAATGACGAGAGTGTAAGAGAGTGATATATAAGGAATACAGGCAAAGAAGTAAAATTGTTCGCAGGCGCTTTATAAGCATTTCCGTGCAATAACCGAATAGTTATGACACAAAGGACGCATTTGGATGATTTTTTACGCGGTAGAATTATCGGCCGTCTGGAATGTGCGCGTACCAAACTGGAAGTACCGGACGAACTTGGTATTGCCCAGAGTGTCATCTCCAGGCTTCGGCAACGATTCCAAGATGATGGTAATGTGAGTAGAAGTTACAGCACAGGTCGCCCCAGAGTTACAACGCCGAATGAGGACCGGTAGTTGGCAGTTACTGCCAAAAGAAACAGGCGGAGCACAGCCTCAGACCTGTCTCGTCGGCTCTCTTCGGCCACTGGTACGACAATTTCGAGGCAGACCGTGTACAGACGCTTAGGGCAGATTGGTCTATATGCTCATAGACTTGTCAGATGCGCTCCACTTACTGCAACTCACTGTCGGGTGCGGTTAGCCTGCAGTAGAGAGTATGCATTGCGGACACCGCAACAGTGGGCTTGTGTGACGTTTTCCTACGAGTCCAGGTTTAGCTTGCAGTCTGATTCTCGCCGGACTTTCATATGGAGAGCTCCAGATACCCGTTACCACCAAGAAAACATCATTGAACGACACCGTTACGGTGGTGCAGGAGTGCTCGTTTGGGGTGGAATTATTCTGGGTTCCAGAACTAACCTACATGTACACATTGGAACCATGACAAGCCAAATCTATCGGGACGTCATTCTGGAACAACATGTACGTTTGTTACGGGGCGCCATGGGCGCACAATTTGTGTTTATGGATGACAACGCCCGTCCTCACTGTGCAAACATCGTAAGCGAATGCCTTCAATTGGAGAATATCACTCGTATGGATTGGCCAGCATTCTCACCGAACTTGAATCCAGTACAGCACGTGTGGGACGTGCTTGGCCGAAGAGTTACAGCCCATCAACATCCTCCTACATGTCTACCGGAACTTCGGAGGGCATTGCTGTTTGAGTGATGTAATATGCGCCAAGATCAGATCGATCATTTGATACTCAGCATGCCAAGGCGTTGTACGGACTGTATTGCATCGTCTGGGAGACATACAATGCATTAACAATCATACCAACCATGTAATATTGGTTTTTTGTAATTTGCTCCAGGGAGAAAAAATCGCTAATTTTTTTAATAATATCAAACATATAGCATCTATCTTTTTTTTGCTCTTTACCTTTCGTTTAATAAATAAGCTTTACAAATAAGTCAAATTTGTTTTGCTTCTAACTCTTCCTTTGCCTGACTTTGCATTATCCTTAATTTATGGACATGAGTGTGATATAAGAAATTATTTTTCTTTCAACAATGAATTTTAATCCCAATGAAAATCAGAAACCTTTTTCAAATCACAGGACTAAAGTTCGAAAATCCGTGGTCTGAAAGAAGAAACACGTTTAGGGCCTAGGAACGTAAGAGATCAAAGAACTGATCGTCAACTGAGCCTTTTTATCGTTAAAAAAATGAGGCGTCACTAGCAAACGGTTAAAGTTATTACTCTGGTCAAAGAGAGGAATTACGGAGCGTAGACTTATAAGTGTTTTGGGATGTCGTTAAATTCTTAGAGGAAAAGTGAAATCCTAACGACTCAAACCTTTGAAAAATTCGGAATGTACACTGTGAAAAAAAAAAGGAACAGTTTTATATTTCCCATTCTACTATGCCGATTGACAAAATTCTAATTGCACTTTTTATGCCTCGAACGCGCGACTTAGGATATATATAAGAGTTCTATACACCACTATTCTAATATAGGTATTTGGATACAAAATCGTCTCAAATGACATGCCAATGTTTTTCCATATTTCGATTCTATGACTGAAATTATGCCCAAATATTAAATTTTGTAAATTTTGGTGCGAAATTTAAGGAGAAATTTAAACATTTATCTTGGTGCATTTGTTTTCAGTTTGCGCCAAAAATAATTCCTTCGGCTAACTTCTTAATTTGTAAAATTAAGAAGAAAAAAATATAAGAGAAGAAATAGAAAAAGAAAGAGATATTAAAAAATATATTAAAATGAAATATTAAAAAAATAGAAAAAGAAAGAGGTATTAAAAATATATTAAAAAGAAATATTAAAAAAATAGAAAAAGAAAGAGATATAAAAAAGAGATATTAAAAAAATAGAAAAAGAAAGAGATATAAAAAAAGAGATATTAAAGAAATAGAAAAAGAAAGAGATATTAAAAAAATATATATCAAGGTCAATTAACATCGAGGAGCTAAAATTTGGGGAGGTAATGTTTTAAAAATTACTCGTGCGATTTTTACAAAACTTGGCAGTTTGGCAGCCTAGTTTCATTTTCTTTTTTTTCATTGTACACGAGCAGAAAAAATGTCATCGTTCATACTTTCAAATAATTTCAGCAAAGTGAGTAAACCACATTTGGCGTTATTATCTCTTGTAACAAATATGCCAAACTTCAAAACGCGCCAATCTAAGAAATTTCGAATAAGAAAATCTTTTTATTTATCTAATTTTTGGCAGCTATGCTTAGAAATACATCTACTTTAAAATGATGATAAAAATTTTATACGTTATAATTGAAAATGATTTTCGAAAAATTTATAAAAATTATTTAAAAATACAAATTTAAAAAATAAATAATAAAAAAATGAGCGAATTTTATTTGGAATGAACCTAAATTTCGAAATGTGAAATAGAAGAATCAAGTAAGTTTAATAAAAAAAAGAGATATTAATAAATATATACCAAATTCAATTAACATGCATCAGCTAAAATTTTGAAAGCTAATGTTTTAAAAACTACTCGTGCGATTTTCACAAAACTTGGCAGTTTGGCATAATTTGAGACGTAGAATCGAAATATAGGAAAAAATTGGCATGAGATTTCAGAAAAAGTCGTATTTTGTGTCAAAATACCTATATTAGAACAACGCTATATACTATATAATACATATCGTAAGTCGCGCTTTCGAGACATGAAAGTTGAATTTCATCAATCGGCCCAGTAGAACGGGAGATATAGAACTGTCCTTTTTTTGTGCAGTGTACGCCACTAATGTTTACAAAAAGTAACTATTATCTGCAAGAAGTCCTTCTATTTATAGTAATTAACCTTTAAGGCACACTTGAATGCACAAAACTTGAATTATGCGCTGAGAAAACCTTTTGATCTGGCTAAAGAAGGATTACTGTTCTTTCCATCGAAGTATTACGAAGACTGTAACGTAAGCAAAGCCATGTTTTATCGGTAAAAAGTCGGTTAATATTTAGTAATCAAAATAAAATTTGTTTCTATTTGAAATAGAAGTCTTTAATAAAAAGCAAGTTTAGATTTGATTATTAAGTAATTTTAAATACTAAGCTTAATAACTCAATAGGGACGTTGGTCCCGAATGGGATTTTAGTCTCGAAACACCATTTTGCGTTGAATTACTATGAACGGCGTATCATTTTTCAGATTCTTGCCACCGAATATTATCTCCCTGCATTATATTTAAGGAAATTAAATAATGAAGAATCTGTATGAATGTACGCATGTTTCTCTCATCGTGAAAAATAAAAAAAAAAAAAGTAAAATAAAAAATAGAAAAAAAATCTGAAATGTTTCTGATTTTAAATTACGTCCAAAGGGACGTTTATTTAACATTCTGTGTGTTACTTTTATTTGTTAAATACCATGTTCTTCGCACTTAAACCATAAAATTCAGTTCAACAGCAATATCGCAAAATAATTTTAAATTGAGCATATCTTTGGAAATTTCGGTACACGCTCTCACGCGCTGGAGATAAAAATGTTTTTCTGTACAACGTTGGTATTGCTGGCTTTGAAATCTTTGAGTTTGTTAATGAAAAATTCGTTAAAGTTTTAGAGAATATTGTTACGAATTTCACATTTATTTGGCTATTTATTTAGAACTGTAATTAAAATTCCTTTTTATTTTGCCGTGCAACGCACGCAGACGATTTTTGAAGAGAAAGCTACGTCAAAAAAAATAATAATAATAATAACATGCATACATTTATGCAGATTTTTCATTTTTTAAACTTTAATGCAGAGCGATAGCATTTAGTGGCAACAATTTGAAAAGTGAATCGGGCATTCAGAGTGAATCAACGCAAAATCGCAAAACGAAAGTAATAGTCCTTCGGGACTAAATCCCTTTGGACTAAAAAAACACGATGGTACTTAGATGCATAAAAATTGAATAAGGTAGACCTCCACACAAACGTGGACATCAGGAAATCCGAATTTTAAATTTTGATTTTTTTAACGTATTTCATTTTTGTAAATCGTTAACCAATTTTTTGTAAAAAAACTGAGGGATTTCAAAGCGGGCAGTGGAAACAATGTATTGGGGGAAAAACGGGGGGGGAATAACGGAAAAATTATCATTAGAAATGAAGAAAGTAATTTATAAATGGCACGAAAGAACAATATTTACGAAAAACATAAAAAATAAAAAGTCCGAAAGGTTTCCGATTTTACATTACGCCCAAAGGGGCGTTCTTTTAACGTTTCTCTGTGTTACCTTTATTTATTAAATATCATGTTCTTCGCACTTAAACCACAAAATTCAGCTCAGCAACAATATCGCAAAATAATTTTAAAATGAGCATATCTTTAGAATTTCAGATATACATTCTCGCGCGCTGGAGACAAATGTTTTTTTTCCCCGTACAGTGTTGCCATTATTCGCTTTGACATGGCTCAGTTTCTTAATCAAAAATTCATTAAAGTGTTACAAAATATGAAATCGATAATAAAACAAATTCCAAATTTGAGCTTCCAGATGCCCATATTCGGAGGAGTACGTTAAACAAAATTGGATGGCTCTAGCAGCGTTATTTTATGACAATGGGAGAAACATACATATATTTCTGTAGATTCTTCATTATTTAATTTCTTTAAACATCACACAGGGCGATAATATTTGGTGGCAACAACTTCAAAAGTGATTCGCCGTTTATAGTGAATCGACGCAACATGCGAAAAGGAAACTAATAGCCCTTCTGAGCTAACGCTCCTTTGGGCTAAAAGTATTTTTACGTCCAGCGCGCTAGACTGTCTATCGAAATTCTAAAAATATGCTGTTTTAAAATATTTCATGGCTTTGCAGTTGGATTTTAATAAATAAAGTAAACACAGAAGACGCTAATAATAACAACAACAACAATAATAATAATAATAATAATAATAATAATAATAATAATTCGTAAAGCCATCTTTGTAAGAAAGCTGAATATTGATATGATGAACTGATAAAAGATTGAAAAAAAATGCATGCCAACAACGCTGCATCGGAAACTCTAAACATATACAGTTTTTAAAATTTTGTAATTTTCCTGTTGAATTGTATATGGAGTAAATGCGAAGAAAATGATGTTGAATAACAAAGCCAAAAAGACGAAAAACGAATGGGTTAGTAGGAATGGTTGTAACAGCAGACAGGTAGACTGCGAGCTCAACGAGAGCATAAAAAACCCTTACAAACCCTTTTGGACGACTGTTAAAATTTGAAGCCTTTCAATTTTCTAAAAAATTAAAATAATCGTCTGGTATTTGCAAACCATTGACAAAATCATTCAATTTTTTTTTCTTCCAATGGGGAATCTTCAGCCTACTTCGGCTTGGGCACCACTAAGGCCAAAAACGGTGGCCACTTTGTTATGGAGGCACGTAATAGGTGGGCCACCTTTGCCTCCTGTGAAGGGATGGACAGTTACAGCCATGCCTTCTGCGGGATTCGAGCCCAGGCTCTTTGGTATCGTAGCCGGCTTCCCTAACCACTATACCGTCTGGGCGGCCAAAATCATTAAATAAAATGCTCGAATTTTTGGATAAAACAAGATTAATATATTCTGAAACAAACTGCATTCCGCTAAGCGCAATGTTTTTCATTAAATGGCTAACTCCAGATATAAAAAGATGTAGTAAGGCATTTATTAAAAATTTTCAACTGCAGCAAGACTCTTTCAAAGATCTTTTAAGTACCATGTAACTTTCCTCCAACAGAAAAAGATTGGACTGTATTATATTCGCGACGGAAGCCGAATAGCTTTTGCATCTTCTAGAAAAATGTGAAGGAAAAATATTCATGTGAAGGAAAAGTAAATTCCTACATGTTTGTTTGCATTAATAATTAAAAATTTTAATTCAACTTTCATTTGCTTTCTGTTTGAACAGTCACCACCCATTGAAAAAAGAGAACTCCCAGCTAACTCAAGATATAAGAGTAGCTGGGATAATTACTACATAAGGAAACGAGTGCAGATGAACTCATTTAATTGGAGCGGAGTTGCGGTCAGGTTGTTTGCGTAAAAAAAGAAATGGTTCATTTTCGTACACAGTGT
>KK114632.1:434855-455498 GCA_000611955.2 Stegodyphus mimosarum
GTTAAAGTTTAAAATATGAAATCATTAATAAAACAAATTCCAAATTTCAAATTTGGGCTTCCATATGCCTATATTCGCGGCAGGATGACGGCATTCAAAATTCAATGGCTCTAGGTACCGTCGTTTTATCAGAATGCGAGAAACATACATACATTTATGCACATTCTTGATTATTTAATTTCTTTAAATATAATACAGGGCTGCAATATTTTGTGACAACAGTTTGAAAAGTGATACAGACTTTTAATGTTTCCGACGCAAAATCGCAAAAGGAAAACAATAGTCCTTCAGGCACAAAGCCCCTTTGGACTAATTATTATCTTGTACGATAAAAATTAACACAGTTCTTTATTTTTAGTCCAAAGGGACTTTGTCCCTGAAGGACTATTGTTTTCGTTTCGGTATTTTGCGTCGGAAACATTAAATGTCGGTTCACTTTTCAAACTGTTGCCACTAAATATTGCAGTCCTGTATTATATTTAAAAGAATTAAATAATATATAAATCTTGCAAATATATTTTTTAAACTAGTTTTAAAAGGTCAATCGCAAAAGTGAATATTTTAAGCGTACTTCGTAAGGAAGACTAAGAGATTTTCTGCGAATTTCATGCTAGTTACGAATTGTACTTTCTCTTCGAAATTAAAATATCTTTTTTGCTGTTTACATTGGGAATTTTCTATCGTTAACTATGTTAGATGAAAGTGCAAGAACTCAAATTTTAAGTTTTTTATGCAAAGAATGTTTTTATCGTTTTCCGGGTAGGTAGTAATTTCTAAATTGAATTTTATTTCGAGACACAAATTTATAAACTGAATAAATATTGCTACAAATCTGTGTAAGAGTTTTAAACATTTGTTCTGTATCAGTTTCTAAAAATATTGTATAATGTTGTAGTACAGAAAATGTTTTGCAGATTAGAATACTTCATACAAGGTAGAAATGCAATAAATTAAGATATTGTATGCAATAAATACTCCCACGAATTTGATGGAAGCGTATAACTACAATTTCTTTAAAAGTCGTCAAAGTAATGTTACGGATTTTGTATTTACAGTGTCTCACAAAAGTGATGGGACACTTGTGCTTTACAAAAGGAAACTGTGGTAAAATAAATTAAAAAAAACATGTAAAAATTTTTGTGGGTGTGTTTTATACTTAAATTTAGTAACAATTATTACATAACATACATTTTCTCAAAATATTAAAATATTAATTTAATAAAAATACAATTGTTTAGAACGGAGCAAAAAATGGCTCACATAAGTGATGGGACACTTACTTTTCCACCAAATATTTATACAAAAATTTTACTTTTTAAAAGGTTTTAATATTTTATTGGATTTCCTTTTACTTTTAAAACATGATTTAATCTTCTTGGGATGGATTCGAATAATGGTTTTGTGATTTCTGAAGTGATTTTACCCCATTCTTCTGGAAGCACCGATTTCAATTGTTATTTTGAAGAAATGGTGTGTTTGCGAAATCTTGATTCCAATTCTTGCCAAATATTCTCTATGGGATTTAAGTCTGGAGATTGGGGTGGTGTTTTTATTATTTCAGGACAGTTATACAGCAGCCAGAGTCTAACGTTCAAAGCAGTGTGCTTGGGGTCATTGTCCTGGTAGAATTTAAAATCGTTATGAAGGTTCAATTTTCGTGCTGAAGATTTCAAATTTTGATTTAATATGCCAATATACTTGTACTGATCCATTATACTGTCAATAAAAACAAGATTACCAACTCCAGCGGACGACATACACCCCCATACCATAACTCCTCCTCCACCATGTTTTACTGCTGGCACCAAGTTCTGTTTGCGAAATTTTTCCCTGGGTTTTCTCCACACCAAGATTCTACCGTCAGAACCAAATATATTAAATTTACTCTCATCAGCAAATATAACTTCATTCCAGTAATCAAAATTCTTATTTATGTTGGATTTTGCGAAAGCCAGTCTGAGTTTTCTATTCTTTTCACTTACGAAGAATTTTTTCCTGGCTGCTCTACCGTGATATCCAGTAGATCGAATTACTCTTCTAATAGTCTCAGGATTAACAATTACTCCATATAATGCTTGTAAATCAGCAGCAACTTTAGGAGCACTCATTCTTGGATTTTTTTTAATATTTCGAACGATAATTCGCTTTATTCCATTGGATAGCTTTGATGGTCGGCCAGGTCTTCTTTTATCCTGAATCATATGATTCTTTTTATATCGTTTAATGATATTGAAAACTGTTGAATGACTCAAGTTAACTGTTTCAGCAGTTTCTCTAATAGATTTTCCACGTTCAATATGCAAATTAATAACTAATTTTCGAATTTCAGGCAACGTTTCTTTTCGTTTAGCATTCATGGCTGCACAGAGCTAAAAAACACAAAAATTCCAAAACAAACTGGAAAGAAATAATGCAGGCGATTTTATAAATTATTGCCAATTGCTTTTGAGTAAAAATAAAAACCCCAAAAATATTTTTAGACGATGTTTGTTGCATAGTCTAATGATGTCCCATCACTTATGTGAGCCATTTTTTACTCGTTCTAAACAATTGTGTTTTTATTAAATTAATATTTCAATATTTTGAAAAAAATGTATGTTATGTAATAATTGTTACTAAATTTAAGTATGAAACACACCCACAAAAAATTTGCCCATTTTTAAAAATTTGTTTTATTACGGTTTCCTTTTGTAAAGCACAAGTGTCCCATCACTTTTCACTTTTGTGAGACACTGTATTTAGCTATTTATTTAGAATTGTAATTAAAATTTTTTTATTTTCCCTTGCAACGCAGACGATTTTTGAAGAGAAAGCTACGTCGGAAAAGTAAAAATAAAAGAACGTGTGCATTTAATATTTAATAAATAAATACCTCACAATTGCTGTTGCTATCTAGAATAATCTAGAAAATAGGTTTAGAATGTTCTAGTGAATTATTAAAAAGCTTACAAAAGCCGAATTAAAACACCTCAACTCAGTTGCTTACTCAGTCAAAATGCTTGTTTACTTAATGCTGTTACTGATTGTAGCGAATTCGCTGTGAGATTGGATTAAATTTCTTTGTTTTGAATTGAGTTCTGTTTAGCGTTTGAGATATTGTGTTGTACGAATATTTCTGAGGAAATATTTCAGCATTTTGTTTTATTTCTTGTGAAAGGAATAAATTTTATTAACTTTTTAATGACTTGTGCATTCAATCCATACTAACCCTTACGCACGCAGCAGAATCGCCAAAAAATCAGCGCGTCTGTCTTTCTCTTTGCTTGTGGCATTATCCTCTCCGGAACGGCAGGGAATTCAGTTTCGAGCGAGCTCAGTATTCCAAAAATACGTGGAAAGCCATTTCGACCATTCTCATCTTCGTAGGACTTTAGTCAGCCGAGGTATTTATTAAAAATTCTGAAAACGCTAATTTTCGTCCTCATTTTTCCGAGTGGCAGCAATCTCACACGCTGGAGATAAAAATCTGCTTTATTTCGAGAAGTGTTGCGACTGGTTGTTTTCAAATCGTACAGTTTGTTAATAAAAAATTGTAAGTTTTACAAAATATGAAATAAAAATAGCACTGCCAAATATTTAATATATAACTCCGAATTCCAAAAATTCGTGGGAAGCGATTTCGACTATTCTCATCTTCGTATGACTTTAATCAGCCGAGATATCAATTAAAAACTCTGAAAATTAATTTTCGCAGACATTTTTTTCGAGTGGCAACAGTCTCGCGCATTGGAAATAAAAATGCTTTATTTTGAAAAGTGTTGCTACTGCTTCGAATCGTAGCGTTTATTAATAAAAAATTTGTTAAGTTTTACAAAATAGGTATTAAAAATAACATTTGCCAAACATTAAACATATTATTATTATTATATAAGATCATATTTTGACGCTGAAGAAAGCACGCCATTGCATGTGACGTCATTGTATGTCGAACATGGACCTTATAAGAGATAGACTAACCCAGTGGGCGGAGCGTCTGTCTCCTCCCACATGTCCGCAAGAAGGAGTAGGTACGATCTGGTATACTTTAACACTGAAACCTATGGGGTTTATATCACATAACTGTTTTTAATTATTAAATGTGACACGTTGTATAAGTGATGACATTATGAAAGTCACACTTTTTTCATATAAGATTTAATACATCTCATTAAAGCACTTTTTACTGTATTTTGTGCATTTTTTCACGCATAATTCTTGTATAAACATTTTTACTTTGTTAAAACGGTAAAAACACTATACGCAAAATTTATGAACTTACTTTTGTGCGCCAGATCGATAGTACATGATACTTTGAAACAAAAAAGGCAAAATTAAACAAGATCTGATATATATTTTTTTTAAAAATTTTACGAGCATATTCAGGCAGTGGTTTTTAAAATTATTATAACATTACAAGACGATTATTTATTTGATTATATGATCATTAATTATTAACATTACAAGATGATCATAAGATGATTATATATTTTGATAATTCATAAAATTCGGAGTATAAAACTTTTCTGAGGGTAATGGGAAAAAAAAACTTAAAAAAATAAATGAATAAAAAGATAACATAAAAAATCTGGAAGCACTCAGATTTTATGTTACGCCCAAAGGGATGTCTTTTAATGTTTTATGTGTCACCTTTGTTTATTGAATATCATGTTCTTCGCACGTAAACCGCATAAAATTCAATTTAACAGCAATATCACAAAATATTTGAAAACAGCATGTCTGTAAACTTTCCGCGCTGAAAATAAAACTGTTATTTTCCGTACAGTGTTGCCATTGCTGGCTTTGAAATATTTGAATTTGTTAATCAAAAATTCGTTTTACAAAATATGAAATGGATTAACCAAATTCGAAATTCGGCTGTCCAAGTGCCCATGTTCGAATGGAGGATGACGTTATTCAAAATTTGATGGCTCTAGATGCCGTCGTTTTTCCACAGTGAGAGAAACATACACGTATTCATGCAAATTCTTCATTATTTAATTTCATTAAATATAATACAGGGCGATAATATTTCGTGGCAACAATTTGCAAAGTGATTCGGACATTTATAGTGAAACAGTGCCGTTTCGAAATTAATAGCCTTTCTGGGCTATCGCCCCTTTGGGCTAATAAATTAAATTCACGGCAAATTAAAAAAAAATCTTATACAGAACTTAGAAGTAACTTTAAAAAAATAATCACTCTAAAATACTAGCGCAATTAATTATTACAGTTAAATACAATTTTAACATTAGAATAAATGTATAAAAATTATTAAGGTATTAAAAGTGTTTCTTATGTATTATGAAATATAATTGAAATAAAATTTCTTTATGGAAATTATGCTATAATATTCACCTGTAATTTTAAAAAAGTAGCACAATTTAGAAAACTAAACGAAAACGTTCGAAAATTCATTTTAAGTATTTTAGTACTTTTTATTTATTTACACCAATAAAAAGCATAAAAATTCTAAGAGAAAATTGCTTTTTTTTTGTAATTTTTTGTTAGTTCAGATTTGAAATATTATTTCCGAAAAGAAGTAGGTACAAATTTCGGTACAGTATAGGAAAAGCTAAAAAAATATACAAGCCTGAAAGTATGCAACAGCTTTATAATTATTTGTAACGCTAATTAAACTTCATAAATATGCTAAATTTTTAAAAATGAATCTCAGTTTCAAAAATAAAAATATGTAAAAATTCTAATTAGCTATAACCAGCCTTTTTGTTGAGGCGCAATAACCAGTCTTTTCGTTGAAAATTGTACGCTCTGCAATAGACAACCATTGTTAGGTTCGTGCAAATCGTCCCTACTCCTCTGGATGTGGTCAAGGGGACAGCCGGGAATGCGCCAGACGAGGGAGAAAACCCATTTGGGTTGGTCTATTTCTTATAAGGTCTATGATGTCGAAATGGTTTCATTAATGCCAGCATTTTAAATAAATAGCTGCTGTTGGTAACTTGTTTGTTTCAGGTTAGTGTAACTGACATGCTATTTTAATGCCACGTTAATTATTTTATTTGTATTGAGACAATGTATAAGGTATATCTCCCACATTCTTAGCGTGCCCTCGTGGTGTAATGGTCAGCACACTGAGCCGGTATTTCAGAGATCCGTGGTTCGATCCCCGGCGAAGGCGTTGCATATTTTTCATCTCTCTTGTTCCAAAAAAATACCTAATGTCTCTACAAATGTTGTTATGTTACATTAAATTTAAATCATTACGTCATATGTATTAACCTGAAGTGTTAAAAGTTTTTGTTTTCTGGTTTGGCAATAAAAAATTATTTACGAATTCGTTGTTGCTTGAAAAGAACGAACTGATTTTATTCGTATTGAAATGTTTTATACATTTGCTTTTCAGGGGTACATAAAACTTACAAATTTTGCTTTAGGTAAAGCCCGATCATCTAGCGGGCTTGCCAGCTAGTTTATTTATAAAACGATTATTACCAATATTTCATTTACTTCGTTCTTTTTAATTATAAAAATATTTTTATTTATAAGCGCATTGACGATATATATAGAATAAAATCAAGTTTCTTCATGTCTTTGATATTAGGAACATTTCGTAAAGAAAGTGAAATGTGATTTTTGTTGAACATTATTGTCTTTTATGTTAAAATTTCGCGAAAAACATGGGATAAGTATTGCTATCTAAAGTAAAGAAACATATATTATCGCCACTTCTTAAATGGTGCAATACACGAGCATTAAGCTTTGTTTTAAACAGGACTGCATAATGCAGCATTTTTTGACAGTATCTACCACATTTTTAAAGTTTTATATGGTATAAAAATAGGGTAATCATTTTAATTGCAGCTTAAATTTCCTACAAGAATTTTCCGAATTTGTTAAGTAGCGCAAAGGGTAGCTATCAAGGAAAGAATGTCTTCATAATGATTTAGTGAGAAAACCGGCTCTTATTGACGTTATAGCATATTGCTACAAAATGTCCAACGGCGATAAAATATCTTCGTTGCAAAGCGAGTTTGGGCTGCAGGAAAATGGCAAGGGGAAGACAGTTTTGCCATACTTGGCGCGAAATCGCCTATTTGGAGACAGATGCCTGATGGAGAACGGCAATAGACGGAGGGAGAACATTCTAAAACGAATTCTTACCGGTTTGGCCCAGAATATTCTCAAACTCAGGCCAAAAGCCGTATAAACCCTGCATGTACGCGTAGTAGCAGTTTATGCCTCGTTAGCGGATCCTGAAGTGCATAGAGTGTGTGCACAGCTGAGTCTATTGAGTTCATCGTCAGTGCTTATCGTGAGTTAGTGCTCCGTCGAGTTTTATCTTGAGTGTGTTGAGTTAACGAGAACGACCTAACCGTGTCGAGAGCTGTACTCTAGTGCTTATCGTCGAGAGCATCGCGAGTTGTAGCGTGGAGAGTCTCGAGAGTACGTTGAGTTCCAAGAAAGACAAAAACCGAGTCGGGAGCTGTGCTCTAGTGCTTTGCCGTGAAGCTGTCTTCACGGTATAGCCTGAAGACTGTTGCGGATTGCTTCAGCGTGGTTGTCGTAGTTTTTCGACGACTGTAAACGTGATTTTGCAACTGTCCTGAGTAGTACTTGCTAAATAAATTGTGTTTTGATTCTTCATCAAGTGCTGTGTTCAATCACTCCAAATCCACGAACCCGTAAGGGTAGCAACACTATGAAGAGATCTTGAAAAAAATAGCTAAGTATCGTGCCTATTTGCACAGATTAGAATTGGAATAATTCGCGACTTTTTGAGTATTTTGTGAGATGTTATGAATAGCAAAATTTTCTGCAATTATGATATCAGTTTACAGATTTCGGATGTTTTAACCATAATCTTCCATTTTCCGTTATAATTCTTCAATTATCTTCATGGTTAAAGAGTTTATTGTGGATATTAATTACACTGATTGTTAACGTAACGATATTTCATCAAAATGCACCCTAAAGTCTCTACTGCAAAATATTTCTACTCCATATTCCAAACCAATGTTTCGAATCGAATTTCAGATCTTTATCATGAATCGCTACACAAGCTCCGTGCGAGCTAACTGTGACAAAGAAAAAAATCTCGTTCTTGTGAGTTACTGACAGACGCCTTTAAAGCATGTAATATGTATACGATCTCCTTGTTTCTTGGCTACGATAAAATTCGAGGACTCATTTGATATTGCTGTCAGATAACTGAGGAAAGTTAGATCATTAGTCTGTTCTTGGTCAATATAAGAACTCAGACTTTCTAGGCGATGAAGAATATTTATTTTTGGCTAGATTCCTATTTTCTAACACAGTGTTCGGCAACCTTGTTGCTGTGGTGTGCCAAACCAACTTGCCAACATGATGCAGGATACCGCACTGTAGCGGTAGTGCATGCAGAGTTAGAGAACAGAGGACGAGAATACAGTTTTAGAGCTGTAGTGACATTAGGTTATCTAGAAGCAGGAGACATGAAAAATGAGCAATGCCCTCGCCGGGACTCGAACCACTGACCTCTCGAATGCAGGTCGAGCGTGTTGACCACTACACCACGAAGGCATGCCAAGAAGGCGGGAGAAATACTTTATATACTCCCCCTTTTAAAGGACGACAGCGGATTAGGGGATCTAGTCGCCAAATTCTGGTGGCGGAGAATCATTATCCACCACCGTTTTTAGTTCGGGCGCCACTGTAGAGACGTTAGATTACTTAGAAGCAGGAGACATGAAAATGGAGAACGCCCTCACCAGGACAAGAACCAAAGACTTCTAGAATGAGCGGCGAGTGTGCTGACCCCTACACCACGAAGGCATGCCAAGAAGGCGGGAGAAATTCCTTATAGAGTTTCGTTATACATTTATTATGTATCATTTAAAGATATTTATTAACATAAAAATAAACAACAAAAAATATAACTATTGCTTCAACATAAATAAAAAATAAAAGTGTACATATTTCATATATTATGTGTCTTTTAAACATATTTATTAAAATAAAAAATAAACTATTTAAAGTGTAAGTATTCCTTCAATATACACTGGTCACCATAAATTAAGAAAAAATCACAAAAATAGGGATAACACCCTCAAAAATAAGCCAAACCGTGTAAAATTTAAATATGTTGCAAAGTAAGAGTAGCTGAGTAAAACTGTAATATGCAAATTAGTCGCGCTGCACTCGGAATACGTCATATGCGAGGAGCATGTCTGAGAGCAAGCCAACATACTTCACTGTGAAAGTGACATCAGAAATCTGAGATAGCCAATTCGTAACAATGACCTTCAGGCATTATTTGCCTGCAGAACTACGACAGAGAGCCCTTGAGAGATTAGCGGCAGGACAAAGTCAAACAGAAGTGGGCCAGATGGCTAAATGTGAGTCCTTCTGTAGTTCATAGACTTTTAAGGCAATTTCAAACCACAGATTCGGCATCTAGGAGGAGGTTCAGCCAAGGACGGCCAACTGCTACGACGAACGCCGATGACCGATATTTGACATTATGTGCACGCAGGAATAGAACCGCTACTCCGACTCTTCTTAAATCCTCCCTTGTTGCAGCCGCCGGAAGGTTGGTGTCAACGTCAACTGTGCGTAGAAGTTTTACGAAGATAGTCTGTATACGAGATGACCAACCATTTGCGCGCCGCTCACGTCACGCCGTAGGAGGGACCGTTTGCAGTGGCCACGACAACATATCCACTGGAAGCCTGATCAATAGAGGGCTGTTCTCTTTAAGGATGAGTCCAGGTTTAGTCTACTGGAACCCATTATCACCCGTCAAACATCCGTGAAAGACATGCATATGAAAGAGACAGTGTCTGTGTTTGGGGTGGCATCTGTTTGGGTGGATGCACAGACCTCCATGTCTTTCCAAGAGGAATCGTGAATGTTCAGGTTTATAGAGATGACATCCTTGATGCTCATATGCGCCCATATGCCGGGGCAATAACTGATGCTTTCCTGTTACAGGCCGACAAGGCAAGACCACACAGGGCTTGCATCGTACATGATTATCTTCAACAGGAAACAATTATGCGCATGGAGTGGCCAGCTGGATCGCCGGACTTGAATCCTATCGAGCACGTTTGGGATGCTTTAGGGAGACGTCTAGTTGCTTTCAATCCGTCCGCTCCGACTCTTGCCGCGCTTGCAACTGCTTTGCAAGAGCAATAGCTCTCGCTTCCTATGGAACTGATAGACCGCATAATTGAAAGCATCACACATCGTTGTATGTGCTGTATTGTTTCTAGAGGCGACCCTATTCTATATTAAACGTATTTTTCCTATAGGAAACTGACACCTTTGTTCATTTTATACATGCCCTAATTTCTATACTACCATAATTGTCTGGCGTGTGATAAGTGTTAAGTCAAATCTACTTTTCATCTCAAGTGCTTTGGTGCAAATCAGTGCCACAGCGATTAGTGTAATAAGTGTTTAGGCCATCTGTGTGTGACGTAGTGCAAGCAAGCTCTTTTAGGGGATTTTGTCAAGCTCTCAACGGCAACATTTGGAGTGTACTTGAACTGTGAAATGACGCGTCCATCCGTTATTCCGACAGAAGACAACCATCCCGCTTCACTAGATACAGAAGAACTGCTAGCCTCAGACCTCACTACGCAAGAGCGGATCGAAGTTCTTGCTAAGGAAATTCGCACCATAACAGATACATACCGAGGAGGCCGCTATTTACTTCCTCAGAATTTGCGGGACAGATTGAAGGACACACTATCTACCCTTCAAGGCATTGCTCTAGAAGGTCCGGGATTCCGCCCAAAACTACCAGCAGTAGAGGTCGGTACGAACACGTCCACCTTCGTCTGTTGCAGTGCTGTTCATACGCTCCCGCCTCCCACGCAACAGTCAACTGACGCCCAGGTGCCTCTGCAGCCAGCCCAGCATACACCGCCAAGCTTCGCAGAAGTTTTACGTAAAAGCAGCAAACCTAGTTTGGTCATAAAACCAAAGATCAAAAGGCCCCCAGGAGAGCTACGAAAGGTCCTACAAGACAAGGCTCCTCTGGATAAGATTCCAATAGCTGTCCAAAGAATACAACCAGGCCCGCAAGGGGGATTAGAAGTCTATTGCAATTCAGAGGAGGAAATAGACACGCTAAGAGAACACCTTCAGAAAACAGATCTGGACTTGGATATACAACGAAAACAGCGTCGTCAGCCCAGAATCGCGATACATAATGTTGAAGAGAACATTAAGCCTGAGGAACTCATATCAGAACTCAGTGCCACAGCGAGTGTCCACGAAGAACTACACAGCTCTCTTCCGCTTGCGAGAAGGAAGGTCCCACAAAGTTAAGTGGATTATACAATACACACCGGAAGGATTTGCATTTGCCACAAAGATCAGAAGAATATTCACTGCCTGGCAGTCACATGGCATCTCCGAGTTCCTGGGAATACGGAGGTGCTATCGCTGCCAGCAGTATGGCCACAGTCAGGACTCTTGCAAAGCTAAAAATGTCTACTGCGGTTTCTGCGCTGGCAATCACGCCACAAGAGAATGCACAGCCAAGCACCCATCCTGTATTAATTGCGGAGACGCAAACCACAGGATGGGAACAAAATACAACTACAACCACCCCGCATATGCCCCAGAATGCTTCATCTACCAGAGGGAGGTCGTCCGAATCCGGGGAGCTAGAGAATACTGAAGAGTACACCAGCGGCAACCAAATGATGCCAGACTGCAGAGATCAGGGAACAGCAGAGGCACGAATTAACAACGAGACAGTGACGGAGGAAACTCCAGTAAGAATACTGCAAATCAACATGCAACGAGCAATAGCCTCTGTAGCAAAGACAGTGCAGTATGCAGTAGACAAGAATATAGACTTAATACTGGGCCAAGAACCTTATGTAAGAGAAGGTATGGCAGCAGGTTTCCCGGTGAAATGGAATGTGTATCAGAAAGTAGACAAGGACAGTGCGCCGAGAGCCATAATAGTATGTTGCCGGACGGACTGGTCCCCGATAATTATAAAGGCTGAACGTGATAACGTTGCAATACTAATAGAAGTGCAGTCCCTAATGCTAGCAGCTGCATCTTGCTACTCGCCACCAACCTCCGACATAGAACCCACAGTGAGATTTATGGAATATGTGGTCAACAAAGTAAAAGTCCCCTATCTACTCTTCGGCGGAGACTATAATGCCCATAACGTCACATGGGGGTATAGAGACACAGACGCAAAGGGCAGGGAGCTTGAAGACTTCTTCGGTTCAAAGAACCTAGTAATTAATAATGCAGAAAACGCACAACCCTCATTTGATAGAGGCTTTGCTCAGGGCTGGCCTGACCTTACAGTCACGTCACTTCAGGCAGCTTCAATACTAGCAGACTGGCAAGTGGTCGATCAGGAGAGCCTGAGTGACCACAGGTTCATAACCTACACTCTGCAGCAAAGAACTTCCATAACTAAAATGAAGCGTTATAATCTCCCCGGGAGAAAGCTCCCAGTCTTTACACGAACAGTCAGAAGGCAGTTGGAGAATCTCGAATCAGAATTGGAACAAGCGAGCACAATGCAGGAGCTGGAGGTCTTCCCAGTCACGCTGCAGGATGCACTGCAAGCGGCATGCCACCAAACCCTTCCAAAAAGGAAACCACAGAGACTGCAGGAATTGCACTGGTGGACCGGTGCCTTGCGAACACAACAGAGCAAATGTAGGGCCCTCAGACGAAAGCTAAAATCTGAGAGACGTGCACAAGTAGAGTCACACTTGTCATCTTCAGGAGAGAGCGAGCGGTCTATAAGAAAATGATCATACAAGCGAAAGTAAAATCATGGAGGGAGTTTTGCTCCACAACCAATGCAATATATGGCCTGCATCATAAGACAGCGATGGGGAAAGTTTTTAAGCCATCACAGCTGCAAATCCCCTCGTCGCTAGATAGCAGCCAGGAATATACGGCCGACACACTAAGAGAAATAATGGGCACGGTGTTCAGTCAGGACACTCAGGACCAGGACACAGACGAGCAGGCAGCTCTTCGTGAAGAGGCAGAACAACTAGATACAGTTACAGACCCTGAATTTACAGCCTTGGAATTACATAGAGTACTGGCCAGTCTTCTCCGAAAGAAAGCCCCTGGAATCGACGGGATGGACTATGCAATAGTAAAGACCCATCCGAACTTCTTTCAAAATAATTTTAACAAGCTTTTTACAATAGGACTCTTCCCCATGCCTTATAAAATAGGCCAAGTAATACTGTTTCTCAAAAAGGATCGTGATCCTTCGCAAGCCTCCTCATTCCGCCCCATCTGCCTTCTTTCGGCGATGGGGAAGGTACTTGAAAAGCTTCTGATGAATAGACTGCGCCACCATCTGCATGTCACAAACTTTCTCAGTGATCACCAATATGGTTTTAGGACTGGGTCGTCGACAGTGCATGCCCTTTGTGACATCAAAGAGGCAATTCTTGAAAACAGACATAGCGGCCACCACACGGCGATGGTCAGTATCGACCTTAAGAACGCCTTCGACACGTTGTGGTGGTCGGCAATAAAATCAGCCCTGAGAAGATCTAAATGTCCTAATAATGTTTATGCAATGATAAGCAATTATCTGCAGGACAGGAGACTTATAGCAGTACACAATGCCGGCATTATTGAAAAGATACAGACGAGAGGGTGTCCTCAGGGGTCGTGCGCCGGGCCACACCTTTGGAATCTTACTTTCAATGAAGTGCTTACTGCTCCATGGCCGGCGCACACCCGGATTTTCGCATATGCGGACGACGACGCCCTAATAGTAAAGGGCTCAACACGAAGGGAATTGCAACGTAATTGCAACGAAGTGTGCACTCTCTTTCAAGAGCGGTGCAATAGACTGAAACTGATGATTGCAGAACAAAAGTCAAAAGTTCTTCTCATCCCCAAAAAGGGAGGCTCCCTAGCACGCAGGCCCACAATAAAAATTAATGGACAGCGGATAAAGATAGTGTCAGAACTCAGATACCTTGGCGTCATTTTTGACGAAAAAATGAATTGGATCCCCCACGTGCAAAGCCTTAAACTAAGGACAACTGCAATAGCTCGACAAATGAAGATGTTCTATGGATTTAAATGGGAACTGAACCCCCACATACAAAAGGCGCTGTATTCCACTGTGGTAGAAAGAATAGTCACGTATGCTGCTGCAGTATGGGCCTACACAATGCAGGGGAGAAAGGTTAAACACCTTAATGCCATTCAACGACCCTTTGCATTGGGTATCACCCGGGCCTATCGCACCACTTCAAGCGACGCCATTAATGTGCTGGCAGGCTTACTCCCCCCGCACATCCGTGCTGAGGAGGAGGCGGCACGACAGCAAGTATTACAACTCAAAAGAATGGTCACATTTGATGAAGAAATTTACTCCCCTGAAGAGTATGAGGAAAGCTGCAACCCGTTGGATGTACACCCAGCGGCTAAAGGAAGAGGGGTATACGTCTTGGTGAAGCCTAAGGATAATAACCAGCCACTTGGCCTGACAGTTTACACGGACGGGTCAAAGTTGGAGGAGAAAGTGGGCTGTGCCTACGTCGCCATGAGGCAGGGGATCATCATAGAAAAATGGAAGGGCCGGCTCAGACAACACAACAGCGTTTTCCAAAGTGAAGCCTTGGCCATATTGCAAGCAATCCACTATGTACATTCCATAAGATGCAGGCAGGCCACAGTAAAAACTGACAGCTTGTCAACATTACATGCGATTTGGAACCCCGATCATCCCTCTGAAATTATTCAAGAGATACAGAAGGCCCTTGGAAATAATTCAAATTTTAAGATCACATTAGAATGGATAAAAGCACACGCGGGCTATGAAGGGAATGAAATGGCAGATCAGCTTGCCAAGGAGGCCACCACAGAAACAGCAATAGCAGAGACAGTTATACCATGGCCGCGCTCTTACTTCAAGCGTACGCTGAGATTGAAAGCCATGGGGAAGTGGCAATGTGAATGGGACGAGAGCAACACAGGGAGGAGGACCCATTACTTCTGTGGTTATGTGGACACAGACAGAAATATAGCAAACACGCAGCTCGCAAGGTTTATCTCAGGACACGGTCCCTTTCCTGACTATTTCTACAAACGTGGTTTCTGCAATACAAGTCAGTGCGCATGTGGAGGACCGGGCTCGCCTGAGCATTACTTGGAGACATGCCCGCTGACTGAAGGTCTCCACATTAGACTACCAGCCAATAACAGACAGCCGTTCTGTAAATATCTGATTAAGCAACGGCACCTAATTAAAAAGATTGTGCAGCTAATGGACAAATTAGCGGAACTTAATCTGGATTTGTGCCAAATTTAGCTCCATAACATAAAGCGTATGTTATCCTCAAAATAAAATACCCTATGTAACTATAAGATTCAATGTCAGCAGTATAAATTATAGACCCAGAATCAATGACAGTTTGGAACAGTTTGGGTTGGGCGCCAGGTGTGGGGCCCTTGTTGGCTTCAGGGGTTGTTTTAGATAAAGGTGGACGTGGTGCTACACCAATTAACCTACGGTGGAGGGGTGGTGCCCACGTCCTCCGTCGCATATCGCATATCGCATAATTGTCTGGCAATTTCTTTTTATGTTATTTGATACCTTACTATGTGTTGTATATTGTGGGTAAATTTCATAAAATCCTGCACGTAACATTTTCAGTAATCGTCATTTTTGTGATTTTTCCTTAATTAATGATAACCAGTGAAGTTAAATAAGAAATTAAGATTTTAATGCGAACCTTGTCCCTGTACCACTCTAATTGATATCGCAATATCAGGGGTATCATTTGTGAATTTAAATTTGACACAAGATTCTGAATGTTTAGTTAAATAAGATTCAAAGTATATTTCATATGCGAAGCGATTTGTTCATACAGTTATGTGAAACCAAATGCGGAAAGCAGAGACCATGCAATTTTCTTCTAACAATTAAATCTCTTCGGCACTGACATCCAGCAATTTAAAATAGCTATCGATTTATCGTTAGAGTTATCTTCCAGATTTATTCGGAATTCATAAATTTTGCTTTCCATAATTCTATTATTTTGCCTTTCATAATCCATAATTCGTAATAATTAAGTTATTAGTTCAACAAGTTCCCTTCAAAATTATGAACTCTCTTCCCCTCAAAAATTGACAAACCAGATTTGATCATTAATGGGTCTATTAAATCTGGTTTGATTGGGAAGGAAAATATAGGCATACAAGTTTCAAAGTCTGCATCTTTTGGCAAAATTATTCTTTAAGGGCTTTAAAGGAGGTTTGAAGTTCATCTTTGTCTAAGGTCGAGGTATTTACATTTGCGAAGTATTTTTAGTTATTAGTATTATTAATATCATGGGAAAGGGTATTTAATTTTGTAGCAAAGTCTTTCCGGTAGTCAAAACGTTCAAGCACCGTTTGACCCTTTCCTTGAAATCCTTAGTTCATTGAGATATTTAGTTATATAACAGTCAAAAACATCCTTTTTCATAACCATTATCGTTCAATTCGCGAAAATGTTGATTTTTCTCATTAAGAAAAACTCGAATGTGTCCCATGCATGACACAAACTTATTCAAGACATTACCTCAACTAAGACAGTGGACATGGCTGTACTAGGAGAGATCCATATATACTCTTCTCATTTCTTCCAACAGAGATTTAAATCGCCTGTGTACCAATAAAAACCGAGGCCACGGAATAAACAATTTTAACAATTTTATTCTACGAAACAAATAATTTTAACAACAGTGTTCATTCCAGACATTAAGGGCTGGGAGGAAATTTTGCCAAGTAAACTTTCCTGATGGCACAGAGAGGAGAGACACGCTCTAGGCACTCCCCGTTCCGCGAATCCTGCGCACTACGGTTCCTTACCCCCCGCAGAACCGGGACAGGGGTTGAACCCCTTTCTCAGAACCTTGGAGAGGTCGGCGCAACGCACCCAAATAATGGGGCGTTCCTGGTCTTCGTTTGCTACCTACCAGTCGCTCGGGCCAGCCCGTCGCAGAGGGGCATACCCGGGGCTACTAGACCCGGGGCCTTCGGGCTACTAGAACCACCTTGCTCTAAGACATGCCGGATCCCGGGCCGGCCAATAAGTGACCTTTCCAGAGCCCGCAGAACCACTAGGTTCGTAATTTGTATACCCCCGTGGCGGAGACTGCATAGGTACAGATCGTAGCCAGTAGCTTTGCAGAATTCTCTACGTCGACCCCCGGAGGGGAGAGGAGAAACAAGGCAACTTATATGTGCCTGATAACTTTGTATAATGCCACTGAAAACTGTACCCCGTCCCGAATTCGACAGGCATGCCAGAGGCCGTCGACGGCTGTTGTAAGAGAAGATCACATCACTGTCTACATTCGTTCGTGTAAAGCAAAATAATTTCATGTAAAGGAAAATTTGTTTTGTTTCTGGAACAGGAAAAACAATTGCTTTCTTAACCTTTATAAAGTCGTTCATTAACAGACGTTATCACACACATGTCAATGCCAAATGATCATTTTTACTTTCTTGTACGAAGTAAAAAGGAAGTATTGTAATCGCGAAACATTTTGGGTATCCTATTTCAACGAAAATATCCATTTTGACCGCTATCGAATGCAATTTAACGATGTTTTTGCGGGTCAGTTGTAAGTAAGGACAGAATAAAGGACTTTCCCCCAAACAAATTATAAAACTGATTTAAAATGGATTCTGAAGAGAATATTTCATGGTGTCTGTATCTCGCATAGCTCAAAAACCAGTAGCCTCATAAGATTGAAATTTTGTATATAGGACTGCCATAACATATAGATTTGCATCTCCTATTTGGGTTGCAATCGGCTGCACCAAAAGTATATATATATATAAAGGCAAGTTAAGGGAGTAAAATTCTAAAAGCATTCGCCTAAAAGTAAATGATAGACATGTTCCTAGCAAAAAGAGAAAAATTCTAAAGGCAATCGCCTAAAAGTAAATTTGATAACCACTTAAAAAGGTATAAAAATTTTAAACAAATTAATTACTCAAAAGAATAACTCAAAAAAAATCTAAAAACTAAATGCTGGTATTTAAGAAAAACAACATTTAAAAAATTGTAACACGTAAAAATCATTTAAAGCACAATCATAATTAAAATTAAAAAACCAGAAAAAATACAAAAAATGGCAGTTTAGCCTACGTCGAGCTTTTTGTGGACTTATCAAGGGAAAAGCACTATAGCTCGTACATAGGTAAACTCCATTACGCGTTTCGTCAAACAACAATATTTCAGACAAAAGCGAAAAAAAATTTTAACAGATAAAAATAGATAATTATCTACATAATACCGTAGGTCTCAATTCTTATCGTTTCTTTTCCCGACGAGCCTGCCATAAAATTTTAAAACCAATAAAAGTACTATAGAGTAACCTTTAAAAAACCTGGTAAAGCTTATGTACAAATAAACAAAAGAAGCCAATTAGGCATGAGCCAAAATTACATAATTTTAAGGCAGATCCCAATGAGCTAGAAAAATTAGACTTAGTTAACCAAAAAAGCAAAATAAAACACAATAAAATACAAGTGTCTTGTTAAGACCTATTGCAAAACAAAGCAAAAGAAGTGAACATACCTGTACCCAAGGCAGCAACTTAAAATTTAAAAGCGTAAAAAGATTGAAAAGTGGTTGCTAGAATAAGAATTCTAAAAAAGGGAGCAACCAGAAAGGAATTTGAAAATCACCAACAAGGTGTAAGTGGGGGTTAAAACGTTATTACGTGAACCAATGAGGCGCTCTTGTTCCTCTACTACTTTCTATCAACTATTATATATATATATATATATATATATTGTTGCGTGCGTACGGTTTCTTAATGGATTGAATGCACAAGTCATTAAAAAGTTAGCAAAATTTATTCTTTTCACAAGAAATAAAACAATTGCTGAAATAATTCCTCAGAGATATTCGTACAATATCACAATATCTAACAGTAGTTATATTTAAAACTACTGAAACGTTGAATACAACTCAATTCAAAATACAGAGAAAGTTAATCGGATCTCACACCGAATTCGCTACAAACAATAACAGCGCTAAGTAAACAACAGTTCGCTTAAAAGAACTTCAGCTGAGCTGAGATGTTTTAATCCAGCTTTTATAAGCTTTTTAAACATCGGGAGAACATTCAGGTATAATCTGTTTTCTCTATTGCACTGGATAGCAAAATAATACGATTACGAGATATCTATTTATTAAATATTAAAAGAACGCGCTCTCGTATTGTTACTTTTTTGGGGCAGCTTTTTCTTAAATTTCGTCACGCGCTGCATTGCACGGGAAAATTAAGCAATTTTAATTACAATTACGTTCAAATAGCTAAATAAACACAAAATGCGTAACAATATATATATATATATATCCACTGTGTTACTCGCTCAATGATCTCAGTTTCTTTATTCTTGTATGTTGGTAAATTGTGCATTTTTTGGTGCTTTAAAAAATGATTGAATTGTGTTATTCTTATCTTTCTGTTAAGGGTTTTATGCCTTTAGTAAATCTGTATGCAGTATTTGTAGAATTATCAACAAGTTAAAAGTTCTTCAAGTGCGGCTAAGTCTAATTATTTTTAGCATAGCAGCCATATTTGTTTACATATGGAACTTAGCGGTAAAAAGGTAATTCGTACGCAAACAGCAGAAACAAGATATCACGCGTCACAGAAGAGCATGCAAAAAACCTGCAGCAGGCACACTCTGAACGTGACGGTAAGGAAAATAAGGGTAAAGAGGGTATTAATAACGTTCGTTTCAAGTTCAAATAAGATGTACGTGTAACGTGACTTCAGACAACTTCAGATGGGGAAGAATGATTGGCCATATAAGCATCTTCGTAGTTCTGAGCGTTTCGTAGTTTGAGCGTTGTTTATTTTTCTAGCTACATGAACATGTGCAAATGTCTCTGAGAAAGCCTCCACAAAAGCATTTCTACCCTTAAGCAGGAAGTATTAGTGTGCTTTGCCGTAGTCCATTAAATACAAGAGCTTGTCCCAAAATTCCTTTCTTCTTTTTCCTTAGATTGTAGGTCAAATGCAAAATATAAGTATAATGTAATATAAATATAAATCGTTAAGTTTGTTTTTGCTTCTCTTCTTGTAAATTGAATCATTTCAGCCAATAAAAAGTTAAACTATTCTTCGTAACGTTTTATTATCTGTCTGTACAATATATTTGCACTTTTGTGTTTAATTGAGGGAAAACGACAGTTTAAACCGGACAAAGTTTATTGAAGGACTCTAGACCAAAAGAGACTATATTCAAAAATTGCTAAGAAGCTTCCTTTTCCAGGATCCTTACTATCCTTCTCCACAGCTGTGTTTACAAGAAAAAGTTTCATTAGTTATTCTAGAAGTTACTATGTATTACATATAACAAGAAATGTTATTTATGGCAGTCGTGGTAAGTTACATGCGATGATGCATTAATTCGCCCGAGTCTGCACTTAACTATTATTTAGACAGCGAATGATGCTTTTGCGCGAGGAAGAAAATGAAATTCTGACTAAGTACGCCAGTATAAAATGCAAGAGCGGCGAGTGTTGGAAAATGTAAGTGGAATATAAAGACATTTAATATTTTATTTTATTATTTTTACTGTACTTTGATAGCTATCGCTGCAGAAATATGTCTTAATGTCTGTTGCCACTCCTATGAAGTTTACTATTTCCTGTTTGCTAATATTTAATTTTTCATAATT
>KK114634.1:670-12002 GCA_000611955.2 Stegodyphus mimosarum
GGGCATGTTAATGAAAATGCCATCAATTTTAATCATTTGTCAAATCTGAACCCAGTAAGATGCAATTGGAAAATTTTGGATTATTACAGAAAATATAATTTAATTATCTAGATTTTTGTTCATTACTGAATAGATTAATCTGGTACATATTCATTATGCACCTGCCATGCAATTGTGTGTGTATTTTTCCATTATGTAAGTGCCACACATATGTGTGTACATGTATGAGGAGATGAATGGTTTTTGTCTCCAGAAAGTGCTATCATTAGATCTCGAAATGTGTTTGGTTTCCCTTTCATAGGTGTAGAAATGTATCCTAATTTTTAATTGAACAATTTTACCTATAGACTTTAAAATTCTTCCCTTAGATAGGAGAAATTCACCACTGGAGAACCACCACTGAGACTGAGACTTCACCACTGAGAATTTCATGATTAATGCAATTAATTTCACACGATTGTTAGTTAATAAGTTAATTGTTAGTTATTTGAGGAAAATATCTAGTTATTAAACAAAGATTATGGTTCGACTGGCGAATTAATAATAGTTCAAGGTTGAATGGCTTATATCAACACTTAAGTGTATTATTTGTTAGTTTTAAAGTAACAAGTGCGAGCTTTACGTGCATTTTGGTTAAAAATAATAATAATAATAAATTAAAATATTCCCTATTTTAGAAAAATAAAGTGTTCAGAAAGAGAGAATGTTTTGAAAACACAAATATTTTATTGATTTACTGCACGTATAATCATCTATAATATATTTTATCAGACAAATCAATAAATGAAATAATACGGTTAAGTTAATCGATTATTACACGTTACATAAACCTAAGCAATTCAAAAACATCAGTACGAGTGGAAAAAATGAATAACATCTATTTCCCCACACGCTTTTAGTCGCTATTAAAAAAATTCTCGTATGTATGACTACTGCTTGGGAGCACAACCTTTGCAAGGTTCGTATGTGCCATGCGTATGTGAAATCTGAATTCATCGCCAAGCGTCGAAGGTTACCATGCTGAAAATATGCCTACTGCGCATGCTTGGAGCACAAACTTTGCAGGGTCTAGAGGCTAGTCCATCGCCCTCCTCTAGGTCTCAAACGCCCACGAGGGGGCGTTATCGCCCACTTTAGATGATATATTTCTTTCTAAAATAAATTTCGTAACTTTCCTTTTCTATGGTTTTTTTTTCTTTTTTGGACAAGCATCACTATGTGTACAGGAAAACAATTACTCCAAGCAATGTTTTTTAAGATGGTTAAAAAATAAAAAGATAAAAATTTAAAAAAAAAAATTTTTTTATGAATTCAATATATTTGTTAGTAAAAAATAACCTTGATTTAATGTCATACATCTTTTAATATCGTCAAATTATAACCTAACATGACATTATGAATGCATTCTAACTCCTTCATATATTTTAAATTATATTTCATTCAATGTTCAAAACCAGTGTCGGGAAAACTTGTGGAATCTGTTAAAGAAAATACTACTATCTATGAAAATTTCTATATAATCATAAAGACAAGGCTTTGACTGACATGACTTTGCAAGATTTTAAACAATGCGTATGTATACCAACAAGACAAAATAATAACCTTACCTTTTGATGCTATTTTACTAACTGTTGATTTTAGAAGATTTGCCTGGCTTCCTAATATCATTTGATTCCTTGCACCCTCAATCAGATCAACACAAAAGAACAAATTTTGCAAAAATAGCACCTATACGTTTCTCTACTTTTATGAAAATTTTTAATGTCAGAGAAACTATTTTCACCCATCAGAATCATTGAAACATGATTTAGAATTTCCTAAAATGTTAAAGAAAAATACTTTGATTGGTGTATTGATAAATAATTATATATGATTAGGTATTATAACTGTGATGCCAAATGCATAATTTAAATTATGATAAACTGAATATATTTACATGTAAGGAAAACCAAAATAAGCATGAGATTTCTTATCAGTTTGCTTATTTTTGTTTTCAGTTGTGGAACTGTTAATTAGACAATATCCATTTCCTAGAGAGTATATATTTAAAGAAATTTCATTTATATTTGAACAAGTAATGCTAAAAGATATAATTTTTTCTAAAATTCTGAAGTACTATATAAACATCAGGAGAAATTTGGGGTTACTCAAACCTGTGTTAACTTACTTAGTTAAGTTAAAGGATTTCCTTTTAAAATTCAAAGAATGCTGGATAAATGAATGCAGTTTTATAGGTGCTACTTTAACATTTAGATTAGCTTTCAACGTTCATTTCCTTATTCAGTATATAGATGGGTTTTTAATTATATTAAAGGAGTAACTTTAAAAATAAGCCCTTATTAGTATCACAATTCTGATTTGCATGAAAAGTGGATGGTATATTATGATACACTGCCTGTACTACCAGCCATGATTTAGCTTTATTGAGAGCAGTTCTTAAAACTACGAGTCATAACCCTATGTTGGATAACTACGCAAAACCTTGAGGCTGTGAAAATTTACTTCAAATACATGAATTTAAATAAACATTAATTGCAATCCTTTCATTACTTCAATATATTACATATTCTCTGCTGTATAACTATAAAATTGTAATACTGTATAAAATAAGCAATAAATTATATTTACATATTGAAAAATACCACTTAGCATGATAACAGTAATATCACAATATAGCTTCAGCATAAAGTTACCCCAGGAAGAAAATCTGCTACAAACTTACAGTATGTTGCATTTTGTGCCACACTGGCATGACGAGGTAGATGGTATGAAATCCTCAAAATACAAAAGGCACTTTGAATCCAAGCATCACTCATAGCTCAATAAACAAAAGCATATTTTAAACAACTGTTAAAATCTTCAAATAAAGAAACAATACTTTGAAAATTTTGACTGTTAGAAATAAATAAATAAATAAATATTGACTGTTATTTTATTTTTAGCAAACAGATACAGTGTCTTGTCTTGTACAATATCTTGTATCTGTTTGCTAAAAATAAAATGCCATAGGCCATTGGAGGAAGGTTATTTAAGAATAGTTCAGCTGAAAGTATATGTCAGATAAACTTGTAAAGAACATATCAATGAAGGATTGGTATTTTCTAGTTCTTTTGAAGAGCACGCATATGAAGCAGACACTTCTTGCAAAGTTGATGAATTTTTTAAAATTAAAGGTTTCAGCATGGAAAAATTGCTCTGGATAATGCGCAAACTAGGCAAAAATGATAAAGGGCAAAAACAATAGATTTTACTTACATCTTAAAGCTACTGTTAATAAACACGCAACTTCTACACACTGTTTAATCTATCGTAAATCACAAAACTATAAACCTTATTTGAAGCCGTGCCCTTAACAAATGTTTATTTTCAAATCTATGTAAAGACGTCTAAATATAACATAAAATTATTGTAATAATACTCTGATCTTGCTCCTGTTTTTGAAAATGACTTATTGCTATAAAACCTATGCATTTTGTCAGATAATTTTGAGATAATACACGTTTTCAACTTGACTCTTTAAGGAAAAGCTAACCAATTAACCATATATTTACTTGGAATGATAAAATTCAAAGTTTTATTAATTTAACAAATATTTAGAAAAGTAGGATGGAAAACGATTGATTCAAATTGTTTTCAACCGGGGATAATTTTTTTACTGAAAAAAAGCAATTGAAAAAATTATTACACATTAATTAAAAACAAAAGGATCACAGGTTCGCACAATTTTTTTATTGAATTTTGATTTCTTGATTTCATACTGATATCTTGGATTAAAAAGATTATTTATTGACCAACATTAATCAGAATAAACATCTTCAATGTAAGAAAACCAGAAAAAAAAAATCCTGAGTTCTTTAGTGATTAGAATTTAAAACTTAAGAGTTTCCACAAAACTCTGCGACGGTATTCTGGATTGGAGCTAGAACCCAACTCTTTACAATTTCTGAATGATCTTCTGCAGTTCACCACCACATACCTATGTGAATGATTTTTCAGCTTTATTGCATATTAAATGCCGAAAAATGTTGTATATGCTTTATATCCAGCAGTATCAAATATAGCACGATGATTTCATTTGTAATGCATCAATAGATAAGCGTAATGATCTCGTTAAGACACAATTTTTTTTCTTATATATTTAAAGCAAATCCTAAAATTACGTCTTTTTGTATATTGTTTCACAAAGAAATAAACGATTAATGAGAAGGTATTAATTTTTATACCTTTATTTTATATTTAACGTCCAGTATAGTGAAAAGGGGTCATAAAAGTTTAAGTGCCATTTGAGAGCATTATAGCAATCCTAAAAGCTATTCTAAATTCTTCTACAAGAATGAAATTTTTAATTTGTCTTTTTGACTAAAATCATATTTTCTGAATAATCTTCTATGGAAAGATATATGCACGACCAAGGTAAAGCAAATGTATTTTTCTTACTTGTTTTAAGAAAGTTCATATTTTCAAGGAAAATACTGTCAATAAATGTATTTTAAAATATGCCATACTGCTAATGTTTTTTACTGAAAGAACTGGGTACATTTCTTTTTGAGGCTTTCTATTATAAAATAACAGATGCTACAGTTTTCTACAGAAATAAGCATATGAAAATGGTGGCTATTGGCTACTGGTAAAATTAAATTTGTTGTTTTTACAAAATATAATAGACTTTGTTTTTTCAGAGTAAACATCATTAATAAAATTTTGCAGTCTCATTTCATTTCATTTCATTCTTTCTGCACTGGAGCAAATACACTCAAGGATTTATTTCTTACATTTTGGAAAGTTCTACAAATGATGATGACAAAAATATAATTGATGACAAGAATATGTTTCTTTCATTGAGAGTATACGTTTGACACATGTATCTTTGCAAAGAAAATTCGTGCACGTTATCATATAGTGGAACAGATAGTGCTTTTTTTTCCTTCTTAGTGGAAGTCCACCAGCAGCCAAGCAAAAGGATCTTCAAATTGGGTAGTGCAAAATAATCTCTCAAATATTTCGTCATGTGTCAGCCACTATCAAGACTGAAAAAAAATAGAAATTTGTTATTAACAGATACTTTTAATCCAGAAGCAATTCAGTGTTTATGCATGTTTCTAATTCTCTTATACATGTTAAAGCTTGCTGTTTCTCGAAAAGAAAAATTTTCACATACACCAGACAAAAAATATATTAAAATTTTATATAATGCAACATGTAATACAAGCAAAGAGAACGTGAAAACATTTCTTCATACATGCATCATTGCAATACCTACCTTGAAATCCGAAAATATTCATATCAAAATTTTATTTTAATTTTGAACATAAAGTTTTCAAAAAAAACTGCATAGACATAGAACATCTATGTAGTCACTTCACTTGCTGGGATTTGTACCTGAGTTGGAGTATATGTATTCAGTGACCTTATATTTATGGCCACTAAATGTAAAATTTGTTACAAAAACACTGCTTGACAAAAGAACAACAGATTTGTACAAATTTTCATTCCTTACAGATTATGCCAGCGGTTCTGAACCTTTTGACCAATGCATACCACCTAAACAAAACTTGAAAACCTTTAATACCACCACTACAATCTACTACTACCACTCTTGAACAAAGCTCAGATCGCATAAATTTGCGAGTGTTGGAGAAAAAAGTCAATCAGGATGTTGGGGTTTTAATTTCTGAATTTAATAGTTAATAACTTTGCTGTTTGCATACCATCGGTTGAGAACTCTTTTATGCGATCACAGGAAAATTAAGAGCAGAGGATGGCATAAGAAAATACTTCTTTCTTACTCATAAAAAAGGCAGTGCAAATATGTTGTTTCCTTAACTCCAGAAGATATGCGTAGGGTCCTTCGGCCCCCCCCCCATGCTAAAAAAAATATCACCGGCAATCTTCCTCCATAATCCAGAATTGTTAGGTCCATCAATCAGTACCTGTTTCCAAGGTCATGTTCTAGACGTCTCGAGTGGAGACGGGAAATTACAAGCATTTATTGTGGCTTAAACAACAGTTTGGAGTGTGGCAACACCCCCCACACACTTTCGAGTTGCTATTTTTCAGTGTGAGCCATGATGTGTTCAAGTCGCTCTGTTCGGTCTTTCCTCATTTGACATATGATGAAGAAATGAAAAGACTTCAAAAAATTATTTAATGAGGCTTCGTCGGATGAAGATTCCATAATAGAAATCTATACTAGAAGATTCAGATAATGTTGTTTTCTAATCATAAGTAAAAGCAGTAATGTTTAAAACAAAAATATTGCAAGTTTCAGGAAATATTATCATAAATTTTAATTTTTGATATCGATAATTGATTGCAAACTATCTAAGACAGAATCTGAGAGTGTATGATTGTTATTGACCCTCTGCACAGTTTGTAAGGCAGGACAAAGTATAAGTCACTCCCTGCAGCCAGATTCTGGGCACCAAACAATACTAGCTGTTCAATAAGGCTGCTGAATGTGACACTGCATGAAACACACTTGAGGCCTTCAGAGTGCCACCACACTTGCAGAGTATAGATACATCAGCCAATCAGCACCAGAGAAGATTATGTTGGTGTAAGGAACATATTTGTTAGGAAAATGAACCTGAAAGTCATATTCTCTGAGAAATTTAGCTTCACCATGAACAGCAACCATGGGCAGCAAGCTGAGTGGAGAGACAAAGGAATCCATTATTATCACTCATTATCGGCAGCAAAATGCCTTGTGTCAACACTCTGTATGGTGCATTGAGACATATTTTAAAAGACATACCTTAATACTGTCTTTATCAGCAGCAAAATTCTTTTGTACTGATACCTACACAAATATGTACACAAAAGCAAGCAAATGTAATTCTAATCATGTGTTATGTATTGTTTTGCGCAGGTACCTGTACAAAACAATACTTAGCACATGATTAGAGCCATTTTTGCAATATCCCATGCTTGTATCAAATGAAAAGAAGAGAATGTAAAGCAAAGATAAGCATGTTCAGAGAAACACTAAGAATCAAAAGTACAAAATTCAAGTAATTTTGTTCTCAATATTCTTTGAAACATTCTCCAAAAAATGAGATATTCAGCACAGATTTCCTCCAAAATATGCCTATTATATGATAATACATGACATTAAGACATTTTCATTTTGTCACATTTTTATGGAATCACATGCCTATAAATAATGGCATCAAGTGCTTCTGAGGTTGCAAGTTCTTAAATCTAGAAGAAAAAGTATTCTCACAATCTTTGTGTGAAAAAAAAAACGGAAAATTTTTTTAATATTATAAAGGGAAAAAAAATCAGAAAAGTGTAAACTGAATTTTACAGAGAAAACAAATACACATTTAAATATTCAGAAATAATCACATGGTCTAAAGCACTTATAATGAAAAAATATTAAAATAGAAATGCAACGAATTTAAAAATAACTACAGTAACATTTTTGGTTTTGCTCACTGCTTCCGGACCTTCCATAGCACTGAACAAAAATGCTACAGATGAAAGCATTTATTATCTGGTTTATTTTTCATAATTTTCACGATTAAGCACTTATTATTTTATTTTACAGAACAAAAGGCTAGACTGCAGATTACGGGCGAATGAAGCGAAATCGCGCCAAATCTTTTAACCTCTTGGAGTCATGAAAATCGTTAGGATTTAAGGTTAGTTTATAGCATTTAAGAGGGCTTTTTGAATTTTAGTCATTTTGCCGTGCTTCTAGTAAATTGTGTGAGCAAAACGGCTGACGTCGAAAGACTTGAACGTGTGGATTTTACTTATTTGATTCGGTTGCAAGATAAAGGCAAAAGATGTATGAGAGTATGGTGCATGAATTATGGTTTGATTGCGAATATGTATGAATGTCCTAAGTGTAAAAATAGTATGAAATTACTTGAAATGAAAGAGGCGACAAATTTGTGTGAATGGAGGTGTGTGTCTATTATATGTGGTTAAAGCACATGGTTCAAATGAGCCGTAGAGTCGGTGTTCAATGAGCGCACCATTTTGAATTTCATCTCCATTGTATAGTTACATTTTAGTGTGGATATAAACAAATGCGAGTTTCTACTATTTATTATAAATTAAAATATAAATTACGTAGTTAAAATTGTTTAACCACTTTTTTTTTTTACTATACTATTGCTCATGTTTCAGTAGATCGAAATTTTGAATTTTATCTTTTTTTCTTCTGCATTTTTTTTAAGTTTTAAATTAAATATGAATGCTTTCCAATCATTTATTGCTCATTTACTGCTTATTACAATTTCTTAAATCTCATGCTAAAACGTTTTACTCCATTTTGCTACTGTCTTAAAAATGTTTCATATTATGAAAAGTTTTAATATTGTTGATGCCATAAAATACACAGTTATTAACTTTCAAATACTTTATCGTTGTTTTTCTTGAACTTCTGTTTTAGATATTTTTGCATGTTTACAGGATCCATTCAAATTCGCAATCATCTAATATGGCGAGATAGTGATTCTGTAAACCGAGGCAAGAATAACTGATTTGGCGACTTTTCGAAAATGCGCCAAACTGGCCCGTAATATGCAGTTTTACCACAAAAATATCCCTAAGTTTGCCAGAAGGGAAAATAATTTCGGAAGCACTTCCGCAAAGCGCCCGTTGGCGCTTCGGGAAAGAACCCGTTCGCGCCGTTGCATTCGCCAAGCTCACCAACGGACAAACAGACAAAGAAGACAGATGTCTTGTTTTGCACCCGCTAAGTCTTTCTGCACCGATGGGCGAAAAATCAAGCTTACGTGCTAAGGAAAGGTATATAGAAAGTGGGACAATTTCGTGTTTCAGAGGACAGTAAAAATGAATCTCGTACACTTTGTACGAGTTCAAAAGGCCAGAACGAAAAGTCGGGACAAAATAAAATAAAAATAAATGGCCCAAATGTAATAGGAAAAAAAAATTTAAAAAAAAGGGCCTATTTTTCCTAAAATACGATTGCTAATTAATTTTTTTTATTTGTTACACATAATATTTATTCATTAATTTAACCCTCATAATTTATTAAGGCATTAGTTTAACAAATTCAGGCCCACTGTATTTATGTTAGCATATAATTCTAAGTATGAGAACTGAAAGAGATCCTAGTAACAAAGATAACAGTCTACTGCACTTATCTATGCCCAAAATCCCTATTTTTCCTCTCAAGAAATTCCTAAGCAAGTAACGGGGCCTTCGAAGGGTAACTGTTGATTGACTGCTGATAAGGAACGTAGCGTCTCTACGGAATAGTTACCAGAAAAGGAACCACATGATTTAAAGCAATATACTAACTATCGTATAATGCTAGAAACTAATGAAAATAATGACTAAATGAATTTAAGGGCACTTTCAAGATATAGGTTAAATTAAATTTAGAGAAAGGAAGGATACTTATCTGGATGCTTTATCCCTTCTTTTACTTCTGTCTTGTAGAAAATAAACAGTGGTGAATAAACAGTTTCCTTCTTTCGTTTGATTGAAGAGAATCTTCAGTTGATGGGCGAGATGTTGCAGAGGAAATGTGTGATATAATTTCTTAGGCAGGTAAGACACATACATTATTATTGACACATACATTAAAAAAATTACGCAGCTATGCTAGGACGCTGCCTCCAAACACCCATTGCCATACAAGCTCACCAACGGTTGATCGACGTCGACGATGAGCAGCGTGCATATTCCTAAAACGTACTCGCCGTACTTCCTGCTGTGATAGCTGCTTATCTGCTATTGGTTAGAGGATTGCTGACGTAACACAAAGCTAACCGTCATGCGCGTGGTCACGTGATCAGCTTGTTTTGCAAGAACATATGTTTTTCGGTTCACACGTGGGAAAGATGTTCGAAGAGTTTCTAGGGGAGATTTTGCACGTGCAGTTGGCTGTACTTTTGCTGAGGTACAATGTAAAAGGACGTAAGGTGAGAAAGTTTTTCATACATTATTTTATTATTATCATTTAACCGAATTAACTTCGGAAAGCCGAAGCACAAAATATTCTGTACATTGCATGTTACTTCTATTCTATTCTGTGTTTCTGAAGCTGAGGGAGCTCAGCTTCTTCATGGCAAAGGCTATAAAACAGAGCTATTTTGAGGAATTAAACATCGAACAGCCTCAAATTAATATTTTTACTATCATATATTGGAAACTGTAAAGAAATAAATGTACAAATAAAATGACACGAATACACGTTTGGTCAAAGATGCGGACTTTCAAACTTTCTTCTACATTCTTGCTTTACGTGTTTTGTATCGGCAACTACAGAATGTCCTACTTAAGATTTTAAATTGTAGTACAGAAAGCTTAGTTATATTACACAAACTTTTATTTTTTTATTATTCTCATTTAGGCTGTTAATTTGCTACAAGGAAAAATGCCATTAAATTTGAAGTTCATAAAATGAATTATTCAAATTAACCGACTGAAATTAAACGTATTTTCCATAAAAGTAGGTTATTTGTTTAATGGAGTCCTTTCAGTATTTAGACTTTAATTTTGTCAAAACTTTTCTGTTATTGGGACTGAATTCAGAAATGTGCTTATGTATCTGTGCATGCATACACGTCTGAACCAGATAACAGAAGAGTACCATTTTATCACCCAAATTCTGATTTTGAAGGACAGTTTAATTTTAAGATTTAAAATTTTCTTTAATAAATGTTATTAAATCATGTGTTAATGAATTATTAAATTGTTAGTGATCATATTACAAAACAAACTGTTAAATTCTTTCTTTTGCAGTCATTATAAACAGTCATCATGTTGCAAAATGCAATTTTTTTTTATGTATCTGTGCATGCATACACGTCTGAACCAGATAACAGAAGAGTACCATTTTATCACCCAAATTCTGATTTTGAAGGACAGTTTAATTTTAAGATTTAAAATTTTCTTTAATAAATGTTATTAAATCATGTGTTAATGAATTATTAAATTGTTAGTGATCATATTACAAAACAAACTGTTAAATTCTTTCTTTTGCAGTCATTATAAACAGTCATCATGTTGCAAAATGCAATTTTTTTTTTATCTGAAGAATAATTACTCCTCCCCCCTATATTATATGTACCACATTGTTCCAATAAATATTGTAGTGTTTATGTATCAAGTAGACTACAACATACGCAGATTTTACTGTGCATATGTTATTACTGAAGGATGTGCTTTTACACACGAGGGGAGTTTTTAATTAGCATTTTCATGTTGTCAACCAGCAATTTGTACGCCACATGATCACATTTGTACCATTTACTGTGCATATGTTATTATTGAAGAATATGCTTTCACGCATGAGGGGAGCTTTTAATTATCATAATTCTCATGTGGGCAACCAGCAATCTGTATGCAT
>KK114636.1:5835-67806 GCA_000611955.2 Stegodyphus mimosarum
GCGCCTACGATGCTGCACATTCTGAAGGAACGCCTGTCCATGAGAAAAATTGCTTCACGATGGGTTCCACATCAATTGACGGAAATGCAGAAATGGCTACGATACGATGCTGCCCGAACCCACCTGGAGCGCTATGAGCGCGAAGGAGATGCTTTTTTACGCCGTATCATTACGCTGGATGAGACTTGGGCCCGATTGTACCAGCCAGAACTGAAACGCTAATCAAACGAATGGCGCCATCACGGGTCACCACGACGTTCGAAATTTCGTCAGAACCCCAGCAATGTGAAAGTTATGGTAATTCTCGTGTACGACTGTGATGGTGTCATCCTAACGCATACCGTTCCCCCACAGCAGCCGTTACTGCGCAGTATTACTGCTCATTTTTGGAGCACAATCTCCGACCAGCTTTGAGAAAAAAACGGCGACACTTTCTGCAGAACGCTTCTCTCATTTTGCATGACAATGCTCGACCGCATGCAGCGCAAACTGTGACTGATTTGTTCAAGCGATGGAGCTGGGGAGTGCTTTACCATCCACCATACTTCCCAGATCTAAGCCCTTGGGACTATGACTTAATTCCTAAGATGGAGGAACCACTTCGTGGCACTCGCTTCCAAACTGTTCCTGAGATTCTTGCGGCAGTAGACCGGTCCATTCAAACTATCAACAAAACAGGCGCTGCTACAGGTATTTTGCGACTTCCACATCGTTGGAAACGGGTTGTACACAATGCTGGCGACTATATTGAAGGACTGTAAAATATGGTGACATGAATCACTTTTGTATTCCTTGTAAATAAATAGTTGCCACTATTAAAGTTCCAACCCTCGTATATTCCAACCATATTTGGAGTGCCATCAGTTGTTACAGTTACAGATACAACTTTCTTCAAGTCAAACCACATTTTTACTGGCAGTTCTTGCTTTATTTCATTCATTATATCTTTTCTCTGGTCGTGGCTCATAAACCTAGCAATGTAACTAATTCCTCTCTCATTATATTTCCGCAAGCAAATCGAACGAGAGCAGCTAACCTTGCTCGTAAAGTCACATCGGTAATTTCATCAAGGCATACTGGCATAAAGGCATCAGACTTTTTTGCTTTGAAACATCTTCACTCATTTTTATCATTTTATCCTTCACAGTATTTCTGCTGATAGGCAATTCTTTAATTTTACTGATTATTTGTCGTTTGTTGGGAAAAATCTTAAAATAATTTGTCGTATATCATTAAGAAAACCTTCTTCAGAAAACGGTTTCCCATGCTGTCATGCAGTGAGACGTATGGAAACTCGCTTCACTGCTATTATTCTTTGGCGTCTCTGTTCGAGCTCGTTTCTAAATCCGCCTTTGGCCGCTAGTCTTGGAAATTTTTTAATGTTGTTTCAATGAATATAAGTGAATAATACGTACCTGTGGCGTGGCACTGAAACATGTGTCGCATGCCACCTAGTGGTACACGTGTCAAAAGTTAGCCATCCCTGTCTTAGGTGGCAATGCGATTTCGAACTAAATTTTACAAATATGTGAAAGACCTAATGGCAAATTTTTGAGATGTAAAAACCGTTCTGGATTAAAGGCCTATTAAAAAACAGGGATCAATTCCTGAAAGTTTCAGCCGAATGATCTGCATGAAAGACATGGACAAGACTCCATAACTTCGAAAACCATAAATACTCATTAGCAGTGTTTCCTTCTCTGAGAAATGAGGATGGTCAGAGGGTCTTATGTCGTAAGAAAATATTCTTACTTTTCACACCTGACTGCAACTGGCTCCGACATAGAATGTATACACAACATCTACAAATTTAAATACTATTCCAAATATTTTGAATGCATTTAACAGAATTCTATTCATATTTATATTTTCAAACTATATCTAACCACAGTAACATAAAATTTCACTTATCTGAACAACGAGAATAAGCCCAGCTCAGTAAAACTTCAAACCTTTTGTAATTTAAATACCTCAAACTTAAACATAGGAGTCCTGATCTTCTAAAACGCAGCAAATTGATAAATATCCCTAATATCCGCAGCAAATTTCATTTCATCCCACACCCAAACTCAATTTCCTAACGCCAGCGAACAGTAAGAATTGGCCACGTTCCAAAAAAAAAAAAAAAAAAAAAAAAAAAAAAAAAAAAATACGGAATTTCATCCGCTGTTGCCTTTCAAGCAATGCACAAAATTTTCAACTAAATTTGTTGCCAGACTTAGACACAATAGAGAGACTGTTGATACAGGGAATTTTGGTTCATAATATTCTGCTGTTCGTATCAACAGATATATTGATAACCATTAATTTATGTGGTGACCATTTGGCGACATTTTGATCCGATTGCTGTGTAACTGTAATGGCTTCTGCCCCTATCGAACTGTATCCGGCCCTATGTAAACGTTACTGGAGATTTCGGATGAGGGAAACTATTTAAAACTGGAGAGAGCATCAATTTTCAGTTCTGCTCAGAGTACTGAGAGATCACCGTGCGAGCTTTCGCTTTTTGATGCCCTTTTGCATTGTCTTGTATTCAACGTTCTTAGTAGTTTGAAGTATGCTCTGTCTTACTGTGAAGAGCTGTAAGAGAAGTTTGATGTGAAAACTTTCAGAACTGTGAAGTGTTTTTGAATAATAAATTTCATCCAGATTTCACCCGTTTGTGTGCGTTTAATCCGTTGTGAACTCGTACGCATTATATACATTTGTAATTTGAAAATGGTCATGATATCACAATGGAAAAATCAGATTTCTTCATTAGAAGCATTCCATAATTCGAAGAAAATTGCTGTCGAAACAAGCGTAATCAAGATTTGTAATAGAAAGTACACCTAGAAAAATAAAAGCACTCCATTCTACTCTCTTGTTTGTTTGTATATCTGACATATGTATGTAAAAAAAGTCAAGTAAAGAACAGGGCTTTGAACTAGGCATTTTACCGTTCGGTGCAATCTTTGTGGATCTTAAACTATGCTGTCCAGAACCTTCTTAAATTCAAAAAATGTTTCTACATTCTACTGTTAGTGTGTTCTCTAAATTCAAAAAAATTTACCACTCAGTGTGGCTTTGGGGAAAAAGAATTTAAGAATTTAAGGCTGTCTGTCTTGACAAGGCTGTAGTAGAATGTGAGGTTTTTTTTAAAGTAACTTAAATTTACTGCCTTGTTTCTTTAATGCTAGCTGGATAAGATCCATTTCTTTCTCACCTTTCACTATTAATTTATTTGTCCAGTAAAATGAACGTCCAAGAATTCGGATTCATTTTCCACTTTACACACTTCATTAAACTGATTCACCAAGCGCCAAATTCTTTGATCTAGAATCATTACTTGTGCGATCTAGCTTTTTGCAAGTAAAATATTGCTTAGCGGGAGGGGGGGGGGTTCTTAATACTTTTAAGTGAAATCTTGGAAAAGCAATTTGAAATTTTTGTGCAGACTTCTTGTAATAAAATCATGATCTAAATTTTACCTTTCACCTGATCTGAAGTATTCTGAATAAAAATAGAGTAATAATAGGATTCTTTAAATAGCTTTTTCGTATTTGAAATAAATTTACCGTAGAAACTTTTGTTCAATTCAATAAAACTGTCTAAATAATTTGCAGACAGTGATCAGTTTTTTAAAACCTTGTATTTGGGAAATTCTGTCCGGATACATTAAATCTTCAATAAGTTATGCTTAGCCCGCACTTCTGCCATCATCCTATTGAGAGATGTAATTATTATTTGCTGAAGCTCTTTGTTGTCAGCAGTATACTTATAAGGTGTTTCTCCCGCCTTAGCATGCCTTCATGGTGTAATGGCCAGCACACTCGGTGTGTACTCGAGATGTCCAGGGTTCGAGCCCCCGCGAGGGCATTGCTCATTCTTCATGCCCTCCGTATCAAAATAACCTAATAACTCTACATACTTTCCTCCGAAAACTTTCTTTCATTTTGCGAAAATATGGTAACTAATAGCACTTAAGTAATAGCTACATGCCAAGTGTCCCCAAGCCCTCCAATAAAATTTCTTGTAGAATGATTAGGATTTTTGATGACGGAGATGTCAAAAATGTGCAATGCCCTCGCCGGTACTTGAACCTAGGAACTGTTGAATACGCATCAAGTACGTTTCCAATTACATCACGAAGGCATGCGGAAAGGAGGGAGAAAAAAACCTTATATACTCCCCCCTTTTAAAGGGCCACTCGGGTTTAGAGGACCCTATCGCCAAATCCTGGTAGTGATAAATTATCGTCCACCACCTTTTAGTTCGGGTGCCAATTGTATAGGCATTAGGTTTTTTTTTTTTTTTTTTTTTTTTTTTTAGCAGGAGACATGAAAAATCTGCAATGCTCTCGCCTTGACTCGAACCCTGGACCTCTCGAAAACACATCGATTATACTTCCAATTATACCACGAAGGTATGCGGAAAGCTGGGCGAAAATACCTTATACTCTAAAGATGCTGTGAGAATGCAGCATGCCATTGTAGCTCTGGAAAATGTTAAATAAGAAACTTATTCTGGGATTCTGAATAGTATCCATCAATCTCTTTGCTGTCTCACAGCATGCATTCACGAAACTAGTACAGAACAGTTAACTACTGATTTTCATAACAATTACACACCAAACCCAAGCGCTGGCAACATGATTTCAGTCATGCCATCGGAAGTCTATGATTACATCAAGAAATTAAAGAACACTAAAAGCCCAGGATATGACCAGATTACTAATCGGATGATCAAAAAGTTCCCAGTGAAAACTCAGATATACTTTACAAAGATTGTTAATTTGGTCCTAAAGTGGCAGCACTTTCCTGAATGCTGGAAACTAACCAACATCATGCCTATTCCAAAGCTGCAAAAAGCTGCTAATCTGCCAGAATCCTATAGACCCATAAGTCTTCTGTCTTTGAGTAAAATAGTCAAAGCAGTCCTGCTCTTGAGAATAAACCAACATCTGGATCAACACGGAATTATCATCCCATATCAATTTGCATTCAGACGTAAGCAATCGACCGTAAACCAGTTATATAGAGTTGTAGAATTCATCAGTGAAGGGCTGCAGAACAAGTCACTGGGGGTCTTTTCCTGGATATTGCCAAGGCTTTCGATCGTGTATGGCTGGATGCACTCATATACAAACTACACAATCTGGGCTTCTCAGATTACATCACTAACATAATTAAATCCTACCTAACTGGTAGACACTTTGTCATTCACGTCTCAAATACACTTCCCATACAAAAAGACCTATCCTTGCTGGGGCCCCATAAGGGTCTCTTTTAGGGCCTACATTATTTAATATATACGTGAACGACATCCCAGTTACACCCAACACTATACTCGCAATGTACGCTAATGACACTGTGATCCTCACTCAAAGTGCATTTGTTAGCCTAGCAATACAACGGTTACAAGATTACATTAACACACTTGAGACTTCGCTGGTAAAATGGAAGATTAAGGTACATGTCGATAAGACACAGGCAATTATCTTTACCACCAAAAATAAGTTCAACCGAAATTTCCAATTTTATGGAAACAATAATCCCATGGGCCAGCCAAGCAAGTCCTATATTTAGGGGTGATCCTCAATAAAACTCTCTCATGGAACCCAAACATTACAGCTATATTAAGAAAACTTCGAGTTAGTATACTTCACCCCTTAATTGCTTGAAACAGTGTACTTTCTTTAGATAACAAGTTACTTATTTATAAGACCGTTTTGCGTCCCATACTGTGCATGGAAATCCTGTATGCAAATCCTTTCGAAAAACGTTACAGCAGACCCAGAATCTGGTGCTCAGACAGATTGCAAATGCACTATAGTACATGAGAAATCACAAAATACATACAGAGTTAGGGGTTGAAGAATTAAAATACTTTTATTGACGGCTTGCTTGGAAATTTTATGAAAACCTGGAATATCATTGATAACCCTGTAATCAGGGTATATGACTATGATATTAAGGACCCATGTAATAGTAAAAGACCTATGGCTATCTTAAGTAATTATATGACCTAATATTGTAATGTCTCTCTCATTTGAATTGTATATAATGTTATTCATTTAGATCTATTAATTTGCTTTTTCTTAATGTGGCACTAAATGAACTCGCACCTTGTACTTAGTGTAGTTTCTCTTGTATTATCATGTCTTGTTCCCATCAGTTCCTTCTCCAGCTCACCAGCCCCTTTTCAATCTTTCTCAAGTCGTTTTCAGAGTCTTATGCTTAACTTTTGGTTGCGATAATAGTTATAGTACATATATATCTAAAAAATTAAAAAAATAGTTAAAATTATGCTATGTTATTTCCCTGTATGATTCAAAGTACGTATTTTGTTGAATGCGGGGTAGGGTCCATAACCCAGGCACATTGGTGTTGCACCAATATATTCGTGGAGTATGTATTCACATCGATTGTTTGACCAGAGGCCATATAAGGAAATTAGACAATGTCTGTAATTATACTAAGGAGTATGTTTTCGTGCACCCTTGTCATATGCTTCTGCTGTCAGCCCACTGAGAAACATAGTTAGCATTTGCAGGACCCTCTCATTATCTCTTGTAAATTAATATCTAAATCAGATAATAGTTTTAAATACTATCTTCTATTTCTGAACTCTTAACCAGAAATTTAAAAAAAAATTTTGAGCTATCTTTCAGTGGTGGTTCCCTGTTTATTAACATACAATAGTTAATTAATCCATTATCGGACATCCAATCTGCTATAATGGAGTAATACATTGCTTCTTTTAATTCCGATATAATAAAACTTCTATCATCGCTGTCTAATGAACTCCTAGCTAATATTTACCAATAAATAAGAGACATGCCAGTACCTTTATTTACGAAATTAAATATGTGTTGTTGTAAGATGAGTTAAAATTTTGATAAAAATTCTATGCATCCTAAATTATTTCCATTATGTTTATCACTAATAATTTCATAGTATTCCCTAAAAGCCAAGGCTCTTGAACTTAAAAATTTTATTTCATCAACTATCCATTTTGAAATATTTTTCCATTAATTAATTAGCATTGTTCCATTGCTATAATTGAATAATTTTTTAAATATTCACTTTTTTTTGGTAGACGGATTAACAACTATACTGGTGCTTTCTTTATGCAGGGCAGAGTTTTCATGCTCCGAAAATTTTTTCACTTGTTTCCAATAATCGTTGAATAGTGTACTAAATGCATTACTCACACTACCAAATAGTTAGTTACTCACACTAACAAACAGATCTGTTACGAACTATGACCCTACTTAATAAAGATTTCTCTTTAATATTACTATTATGTGTTTTTATAAGAAATATATGGTTCTTAGAAAATATGCTTCAATTTATATGCCTACTTCAAATCCATAATTGGTAGCAGAGCCTGGTCGTTCCCTCTGCAGTTGAACTTTCATATAGAACATTGATGTTATTTAGGCTTAGTAACTTTGCGAACTTCTCTAAGAAATAAATTCGATTTGCATTATAATGAGTGATTATTAATTAGAAAATATGGCATATAATATGATAAATTTGAGCCACATAGAAAAATTAACAGATGTTAATTACCTCATATGGGCAAATAGAATCGAAAGTGAATTAAGAAGTTTGAAAATATGGAAAAGTGTGATAGAAAGTGATGAAACACCAAAACCATATAAAAGAGACGATGTTAATTTCGAAAGTGAAATAAAAACTTGGGAAACATGGGATGATAATAATGTGAAAGCAAAAATGTAATGAATCGAACTATGACAGCTCCACAAGCATTAAAATATGCGAATGAAAAGAGCGCAAAGAAGTTATGGGAGAAAATAAACAATGAAATGGTGGCAAGAACAGAAGATATTCAAATCAAATGTAGAACAGAATTAGCTTATCTTAAAAAGAGTCGAAATGAATCTGTAGACGATTACATGAATAGAACTGTAATTCTGAAAAGTAAAAGTATTAAAGTTGGGGATGAAATAAGAGATAAAGAAGTAATTTACTTCATATTAGAAGAACTTAGAAAAGAATTTGAATTTGATGATAAAATCATTAAAACAATAAGGAGAAGGATATAGCTTCAATTAGACAAGCTTTAAAAGAAACAGAAGGAAAAAATAAACAAAAAGGTAAAGAAACAGAAGTAAGTTCTAAGGCAAAAGAAAATTGGATAAAATTGAAATATGAAAGATGCTTTAATTGTGGAAAATTAGGACATTTAATAAAAGAATGTCATAATAATAATAATAATATGAAGTGCTTAAGCTGTGGAAAATTCGGTCACAAATCGTCTGAATGTAAAATGAAAATCAAACAAGAACATTGAAAGCTGGGAAATTTAACAAATAAAACTTATCGAATCTCAAACAAAGAGAATATGAATCAGCTACATGCTTATCTGAAGTATCTAAGAAAATAGAAAGATCATGTCTTAATCAATATAGAAATGATGGAAAGAATGAAATAGATGAACAAGAGAATAGAAAAATTAAATGGAAGGCAGAGTATTCATTACAACTTATTATTAGGGCAGATTATTTTTAATTTACAGAATCGTTTGTCATCTTGTGTTTCTAGTCTATGCTGTTTGACTGCAAATTTTAAAATATTTATTAGTGATTAAATTATGAATAACTAGCTGTTATAATTGTATAAAAACAAGTAATTTTTATGTTTTTTGACATAATATATTACAAATTGTAAATCAGAAGTAGTGCCCAAACTAAAACTTTTAGTTCCCTTATTAAGTTGTAGAGCCATTAGATTTTTTGATGTTGGGGTTGGAAAAAGTGTGCAGCGTCCTTGTGGGGAATTCGAACTCTGGACCTACCGCATAAGCATCAAATGTGCTTCCAATTACACTATGAAGGCATGTGGAAAGGAAGCAGAAAATACCTTATAAAGTTATTTTGAAAATCTTAGCTCTCTAGTAGCAATAACTGAACTTGATAACGAATATAACCTACATTAAATTCTGAACTACTTACAGGTCTTACAAGAATTTTATCTGACAAGCTCTTTTTGGGCTGATTGCTTACTTTTGAAGGTGTGATTAGCAATCTAAATAAATTTATGGAAGAATGAAGTTTTTATAAAGTTAATGTTTCAAGTTTTATTTCTTAAATAAAAATGCAGGAAAAATTATCTGATTTAACCTATTCTGGAGTAATAATAAATGATCCAATATCAAAATATGATTTAAATATTCAGATATTGAAAGTTATCATCTAAATCATTTCACTATAAATATTACTGAAATATAAAAGTCTAAAAACATGAAATAAATTTTAATAATATACACATAATTAAGATTTCAAATACTTCTTAAACAAAAGACTGAAACACATTCTTGCTTCTGAAGAAATCCATTGTTTCTTTATGTGTCAAAAATGATACTTCATTTTTGTATATATCGATAACTTCCACTCTTGGTAATTCTTCATGTGCCTATAACAGGTTACAAAGAGCTATAAATCACTGTATACCTGCATACATATAAAAAAGCATGTGTATGGTCTAATAATAATGCTATCATGAACATCAAAATTAAAAACAAAGGTAGCTTTCAAATTAGAAATTACATATTTATACTTTAGTTCTGAAAAATATACAACTTGCATTATATATTTTAATTAGATGTAAATATATAACTTCAGGTTTGTGAATAATTATTTGACAGTATCCATGATAATAGAAAACACTTAAACACCATCACTTATAAATAAAAAAACAGAATTTCTAAAACATAAGGCTAATTACTGATACTTTAATAAGAAACAAAATAAAATATTTATTAACAAGAAGTTCATTTTATTTTTTAAATTATACAGCATTATTTACCAACTATATTAATAATAAACATTTTAACAGTCCTTTCACAAGAAATTAGTATTATACTTGCAGCCTTGAATGTTTCATATACACAATGCTTTTCCCATCTCTGTATGGAAAACTTTTGGTTCATTTACTGAAACACTCATTAAAGAAAAATTGGAAGAACACAGCAAGTAGAAATGCGATATATGTGATTTTATCATAAGGAGAATAAAATTTTATTTTGAGGATTTTAGAATGAATAACAATTTTAACCCACAAAATCAAAATATGTAGCAAAATCATAATCAAATATTGGCATTTTAACCAGTGAGATGTAGCAGTTAATGAAGCCAATTTCAAACTGCCATTATTATTTTTCTGACAACATGTAACAGAAAAGCATTTTTTAATCTTTTTAACAAATGGAGCCCTTTCCAATGTCCACTTTTAGCGTGGAATCCCAGTTTGCTTCAATAATAGGGTTTTAAAGCAATATTCTGTAAACTGATTATTTGCAACAAAAATGAAAATTATGTCAAATAATATTTATTTGCTTCAAAAAGTAATTTCAAAATTAATTCAAAAGTTCTTAAAATAACATATTTAATTTTACTGAAATGAATGGTACTGCCTTTTATTACTGCAGATATACTTAATACTAAGCTTTATACACTCACGTTTGTGAAAATTGCAACACCATGAAGGACTTACGCGAGTGAGCTGAAATTTTCAGGAAATGCAAAGTAGCGCATGATATGCAAATGATTAGAATTGCAAATCCGTAGCGCATGCGTATGCTGAGCAGCGCCCTCTGAACGGCTGATGGATCCGAATAAATAGACGGCTGTAGCGAGGCGTGTATGGTTATCGGTGGTTATCTGCTAGTGGTAAACGTTAACTCAATCTGTACTTATGCCTCGTCGACGAAAGAGAGCGAGATTTGAACAACTTACAGAGTTTGAACGAGGGAGAATCATCGGCCTTCGTGAAGCTGGATTGTCGTATCGTGCAGTAGCCTCTCGTGTGCAGCGTAACAGCAGCACAGTGATGCGCGTTTGGAAGCAGTGGACGGACGAGTGTCGGACAACTCGGAAATCCGGGAGTGGACCCCGAAATGTGACGTCAGCTCGCGATGATAGACACCTGGTCCGCATGGCGCGGACGGACCGTACAGCTTCCTCTAGACAATTGGCAGCACTGTGGTCAATAGCTACAGGTGTTTCATTGTGTGCTTCATCAATTCGTAGACGTCTGCTGCAGTGTGGACTGCGCGCACGGACTCCTTTATACAGGATCCCCCTAACGCACGACCATCGCCGCCTGCGGCTACAATGGGCCAATCAGCATAGAGACTGGCGTGCTGATTGGCAGCATGTCGTGTTTTCTGACGAATCCCGCTTTAATTTGTGGTACCATGATGGCCGCATTCGTGTCAGACGCTATGCCGGTGAACGCCACCTTCCGGAGTGCATTATCGAACGCCACAGTGGACGAACACCCGGAGTTATGGTCTGGGGCGCCATAGCATATCATAGACGATCTCAATTGCTACGAATTGTGGGCAATCTGAACAGCAACCGGTATATCCGTGAAGTTCTACAGCCCGAAGCTGTTCCCTTCCTTCAAAGCTTGCCAGGCGCTGTATTTCAACAGGACAATGCCCGCCCTCATACTGCTCGGATTGTTAAATCCTTCTTTGCAGCGCAGCAGGTACAGCTTCTTCCTTGGCCTGCGTGTTCCCCGGATATGTCGCCAATTGAACATGTGTGGGATGTCATTGGTCGGCGTCTTGCTCGTGATCCTCGTCCTGTTGCGTCTGCAGACGAACTTTGGGTACGCGTACAAACGATATGGAATGCTCTTCCTCAGTCAGACATTCAAACTTTGTTTGACTCCATGCCACGTCGTGTAGCAGCACTTATTGCGGCGCGTGGTGGCCACACAAAATACTGATTCTGATTTCTTGTTCTTGTTTGTTTGCTTTGAACATTTAATCATTTATTTGTACCACTACCACTCAACTGTGTATTAAATTGCATTCAATTATGACGATTCCTTCTTGGTGTTGCAATTTTCACAAACGTGAGTGTAGATGAAAGTTGAATGCTCATGCCATGTTTGGCATCAAGTCTGTTGCACTATTTATTTTTTGCTGATACATACATCTGAGAACTCTGTTTCAGGTAGCTGAAAATTATTAAAGTGGCCTTTTTGACAAATTGGAACATTTAACTTTTAAAGTGCACTAGAATTCCACTAATGGCATTAATTTAAATTTTTGTTAGATAGATGAATGTTATATCATTTAAGTTTCATGTTCTTCTGTTGACATGGTTGAAGCTATGCATTGATAATAAATGGGCTTTTAATCCACAATTCATTTTTATGTTCAATCTGTTGTTCATTCAGAATATACTGATTAAAAGCTTCACTCAAACCTCTCAGGTGCTGAATAATTTCTTATAGTAAATATCTCCTCTATTTCAACCCCTTCATCTTCTGAAAAGCTTTTTATTGTTGGGGAGCAATCAAAGTCATTGCGTTGCATACAAATTATCCAAAATTCTATCCTTTTCTTGAAAGCACGAACTTTTAGATAACAAATAAATACATTTACTTATTTGTCCTGAATTTAATGCCTTAAATTTTTATGAGAAATTCATTGATCCTTGTACATATGCTGCTAAATAATTTCTTCAATAAATATCTCCTCTATTTCAACTCCTTCACCTTCTGAAAAGCCTTTTATTGTTGAGGAGCAATCAAAGTCATTGGTGTGCACACAAATTATCCAAAATTCTGTTCTTTTCTTGAAAACATGAATTTTAACATGACCAATAAATACACTTACTTATCTGCCCTGAAGTTAACACCTAAAATTTTTATGAGAAGTTCATTGATTCTTGTATGTATGCTGCTTAAATAGGCAATTTTAAGCAGCCAATTTCTATCAAATAATTGAGTTTTCAATTCAGTATTTTATTCTAAAAAAGCATGCACCTCATCTTTTAGCTCAAAATTACAGGTTAGTAACTTTCCTTGAGATAAACATTAACAAGTAAAAGAAATGATGCATGTACACTTCCCATGTCTTCATATGGTATTTTGAGTTATCAATTGTTTAGTTGCCAATATTTCATGAAATTAATGACTTTAACCACCTCATCAAAACCTTATATCTGGGGGATAAGTTTTTTGCAGCAAGTGCCTGCTTGTGCATCATGCAGTGAATATACACTCACGTTTGTGAAAATTGCAACACCATGAAGGACTTACGCGAGTGAGCTGAAATTTTCAGGAAATGCAAAGTAGCGCATGATATGCAAATGATTAGAATTGCAAATCCGTAGCGCATGCGTATGCTGAGCAGCGCCCTCTGAACTGCTGATGGATCCGAATAAATAGACGGCTGTAGCGAGGCGTGTATGGTTATCGGTAGTTATCTGCTAGTGGTAAACGTTAACTCAATCTGTACTTATGCCTCGTCGACGAAAGAGAGCGAGATTTGAACAACTTACAGAGTTTGAACGAGGGAGAATCATCGGCCTTCGTGAAGCTGGATTGTCGTATCGTGCAGTAGCCTCTCGTGTGCAGCGTAACAGCAGCACAGTGATGCGCGTTTGGAAGCAGTGGACGGACGAGTGTCGGACAACTCGGAAATCCGGGAGTGGACCCCGAAATGTGACGTCAGCTCGCGATGATAGACACCTGGTCCGCATGGCGCGGACGGACCGTACAGCTTCCTCTAGACAATTGGCAGCACTGTGGTCAATAGCTACAGGTGTTTCATTGTGTGCTTCATCAATTCGTAGACGTCTGCTGCAGTGTGGACTGCGCGCACGGACTCCTTTATACAGGATCCCCCTAACGCACGACCATCGCCGCCTGCGGCTACAATGGGCCAATCAGCATAGAGACTGGCGTGCTGATTGGCAGCATGTCGTGTTTTCTGACGAATCCCGCTTTAATTTGTGGTACCATGATGGCCGCATTCGTGTCAGACGCTATGCCGGTGAACGCCACCTTCCGGAGTGCATTATCGAACGCCACAGTGGACGAACACCCGGAGTTATGGTCTGGGGCGCCATAGCATATCATAGACGATCTCAATTGCTACGAATTGTGGGCAATCTGAACAGCAACCGGTATATCCGTGAAGTTCTACAGCCCGAAGCTGTTCCCTTCCTTCAAAGCTTGCCAGGCGCTGTATTTCAACAGGACAATGCCCGCCCTCATACTGCTCGGATTGTTAAATCCTTCTTTGCAGCGCAGCAGGTACAGCTTCTTCCTTGGCCTGCGTGTTCCCCGGATATGTCGCCAATTGAACATGTGTGGGATGTCATTGGTCGGCGTCTTGCTCGTGATCCTCGTCCTGTTGCGTCTGCAGACGAACTTTGGGTACGCGTACAAACGATATGGAATGCTCTTCCTCAGTCAGACATTCAAACTTTGTTTGACTCCATGCCACGTCGTGTAGCAGCACTTATTGCGGCGCGTGGTGGCCACACAAAATACTGATTCTGATCTCTTGTTCTTGTTTGTTTGCTTTGAACATTTAATCATTTATTTGTACCACTACCACTCAACTGTGTATTAAATTGCATTCAATTATGACGATTCCTTCTTGGTGTTGCAATTTTCACAAACGTGAGTGTAGTAAAGCGCTGTGAGTAGTCAGAACTGTTATAAAATACTAATTGATTGAGCTTTTTAAATTTTTTTTGGTTTATTAATAACAATTATTGATTATTATAATATCATATCATGCATTCTGTTCCATAATATTAGAAGTAAGAAAGCACCTTTTTGGGGACCATAATGTGAATTATAATGAAATTCAACCAGGATAACAGACAAACATTTATTTTTTTATGCTTATCCCTACAATTACCATGGGGCAACTGCATTGATATCTGTACCAATGAATCTAAGGCCATGAGTAACATAATTAAAGGAACTGCACAGCTTATTAAAAATATTACCAAAACCTAATATTTCCCTATATTTCTGTACTGGTTTCCAAAAACTAAGGAAAAATCACAAAAATAGTGATAACTTGTTAAAAATAAGCCAATCCATATAAAATTAGAATATGTGGTCAAATATGAATTGCTGAGTAAAATTGCAGCAGGCAAATAAGTGGCATTGTAATGGAAATACTCATCTGCTGCATGTTTCAGAGCAAGTATGCAAATTTTAATGTGATACTGAGATAAGAAATGTTGGGAGCCTAGAGGTAGGGCAAAGTGGCTAGATGATTAAATGTCAGTCCTTCTGTGGTTCATAAACTTTGACAACAATTTCTAACCACAGATTCAGCCAAAGACAGCCAATTACTATGATGAGCACTGACGACCGATATCTGTTGTTATGTGCATGAAGGAATAGAACCTCAACTCTCACTCAACTCAGATCCTCCCTTAATGCAGCCACTGGGAGGTTGATGTCAACATCAACTGTGCAAAGAAGGCTTCACGAAGGCAGTCTGTAGACAAGGTGATCAGCCATTTGTGTACCACTCACATCGCATCACAGAAGGGAATGTTTGAGGTGAGCATGTCAACATGTCCACTAGACAGCTGACCAATGGACGGCTGTTCTCTTTACAAATGAATCCAGGTTTAGCATTCAAAGCAATAGTTGGTATTTGATTTGGAGAGAATCTGGAATTTGCTATCATCCATCAAGCATCCATGAAAGAGATGCATACAGAGGAGGCAGTGTCTGTGTTTGGGGTGATATCTGTTTAGCTGGAAACACAGACCTCCATGTCTTTCCACATGGAACCATGAATGCTCAGGCCTATAGAGTTGACATCCTTGATGTTTATGTGTGCTCTTATGCTGAGGCAATAAGTGATAATTTCCTGCAACAGGATGACTATGCTAGACCACACAGGGCTCGCATTGTGGATGATTATTTTCAGCAGCAAACAATTCAACACATGGAGTGACGAGCTCGATCACCGGACCTGAATTCTACTAAGCATATTTGGGATGCTTTAGGAAGACATATAGCTGCTCTCAATCCTCCTCTTTAGACTCCTGTCATGCTTGCAACTGCTTTGCAAGAGCAATGGTTCTCACTTCCTATGGAACTGCCAGACTGCATTATTGACAGCATCACACATCACTGTATGTGTTATTGCTTCTAGATCATAATCCATAGTGCGGGTAATTTTCCTATACCAAACTGACATATCCAATTTGTTCATTTTATACATATGATAATTTCTATAACAACATAATTAATTAGTTTCTTTTCATGTTATTTTATTCCTTACTATGTGTTGTATACCGTGGGTCAGTTTCATTAAATTCTACATGTAACTTTTAAAGTAATCATCATTATTGTGATTTTTCCTCAATTAATGATGACCATGTAGATCTGTTGATTTCCCATGGGTAGCAATGAATGAAAAAATTAACTAGGGAATTACCGATAGTGGGATTTTGGATGATTCCTCAGTGTGGTTGCTGTAAAATACTAAAAATTATTCTGATGGTGCCTTTACAACCCCCACAAACGTGCAATGTCTTACTCTTGATTTCCATTGACTATTTACATCAAATGAGGGTTAGTTCTTATTCTGTTTCTTAAATTTAGTACAGACATTAGTTTTTATTGCTTTTTTGAAGCTTCTTTCTTGAAAGTTATAAAAAAAGCACACCAGTTTCATGGAATCCTTAAGTGATTGCCATGCAGCACAGTTTAAGAAACACAGCAACAGCAGATAAAGATAGTGGAAACTTCTGAATTATTGCTTATTTTCATGAGAATGCTTTAATGACAGTTCTCTGTTAAAAACACTTCATTGAAAAGTCATGTCACAAATGTGAAACTTGCAGTGCATGAATTTGGCTGCCAATGGCCATTAACTACTTTCTGCAGGGATGAGTTATTCAAAAATAATACTATTTTGCTGCATATTACTAAAATGAAAATTTTAGGATAATACAAGGCAGAAAAGTACAACGCAAAAAGCATTATCTTATGATGCTAGATTGTCTTTCACACTCATTTCATCTTTGCACAGCTTCATCATATAGGTGACAGAAACAAAATAGACTATAAAAGCTCGACTACCTGGAAAGCTTGGGAAATACTTAATTCTGGATAATTGACCATAAATTCATGTTAGAAAAGCCAAATTAGTTTTCACACTAAAATTATAAAACTAATAATCTGATTTATTATCAACTTGAATATCAGAATTCTATATTTAAAATTAAGATTTCTGAACGGGGGGGGGTGAAGTGCATTTTAGGTATATAAAATACCACATACTTCATAGGCCTGATCTGATTATAAAATCTCAACAAACATGAAGTTGGTGGAGATGTGACCAATCATTCTGGTAGAGTGTACATAAACATATTATTCTCTCTATTTTGTTGCATGATACTGAGATACAAATAATGGATACAGCATACAAAAAACATAAATCACTTAAAGATAATTTTTCACATTATATCATCATTGTTTATTTGTTTAGTCACACATTGTGGCCTTTATTGATGTTTGGATACTGTAACTTTGAAAATACTGCACTTCATACAGTCCCAAACATTAATCATTATTTTTAAATGTCAGAAAAACATAGAACTTATATACCTCTTTGAAAATAATTAAACGAGTTTATTGAGAATTAATCGAATGTACATTAAACAAAAACAAACTTTGTATGATTATGATGTGACATCCTGCTTATCCATTACTGGAGCTAAATCATACTGTTTGGCAACAATGTATGCATGTTAATAGCATTATGAGCATTCTAAAGTAGTATTACAATACTCTTATTTAAATCACTTGGGGAAATTTTTTTGCTAAAATATTAGTTGAATTTCGGACAGCCCAATACATTTTCAACTTTGTATTCTTGTTCTCTCTTTTACTATTTTTGATAAAGATTATTTAAAAAAAAGTTTTGAAATGAAAATTACTGGAAAAAGCTTATTACTTGAAATGAGAAAAATTTCCTTTATTTTAAAATTTATTCTTCTTTCAAAATGTCACATGTAAACAAACTATGGATTGAAGGATATGTTTTTGTACTTTCCGAAGAGAAAACATTCCTATTCCATAATTCAAAAATACTGCAAAGTGCATGTTATTAAAACATCCTGATTGAAAAAAAAACAACATTATTAATCAAAAAGGGAAAACCATCAACCACTGGAAAAAAGACTCCAAACAAGTACCCCAAAAAAGTATGCACTGTTTCTAATAAATCACTAGTTAGAAGAGAAAATCCACTGACAAAGGAATCAATTCAAAGTCTTTAACACATCTGCAGCAACAATAAATAAAATCACAAACCAAGATTTATAGCTTAAAAAAAGGTCAAAAACACAATATTCATCAGCTTTTGCAGAGGCGTGTGGCTCAATGCAGAACAATATGTAGAATTTTGTATGAAAATTATTTAGCAGGAGGTAAATGGAAATACATTGTGGCCTTTGATGAAGTAGAGGCTATATGACTGCAACAACAACAACAAAAAAAAAGCCTACTTATAATCAAAAACAAAGAGAAAAAATGTACAAACATGGTTTCATCAATGCAAAGAAAGTTTCAGTAAGAGGTTTATGACTGTTGCTGGATTCTCTAACTATGGGAAATTAAAAACAACAAGAGTGAGAAAAAATGTAAAAATCAACTCAATGTACTATTAAGAGAAAGTTTTACATTTAGTTTTTACAGAAAAAGCTCCCCCCCCTTTTTTTTTAAATCCCACTGATTTTTTAAAAGTCAACTTTTGCAAGTGAAAGTTCATCAAGACAAAGCAAGAAGTCATACTTCAAAAAGTATCACTGCATTTCCTTGAAAAAATGAAGATCAATACAGGTATTGCTTTAATATATTCCTATGAAGTCCCCTGAAGTCATGTTTCACCTATGGACTATTGTGCTTCATGTCTCTTGAAAAGAGATTTTTCTAAGTGCAAACCCACTACAATTGCTTGACTCTGGAAAGTAGTGGAAGAGATATAGAAATCAAAACCTCTGAAAATTTTATGAAATGCACATCTTTGTCATGGAAATCATGATGCAGATTTAGAAACCAGAAAAAAGATCAAACATTTAAAAAAATATTTCTTTGCATATAAAACATGTTCCCCATCCAGGCTTCAATCACCATTAGTAACTTCTTCACAGCCAGGAATTTTCTTCAGCAAATCCACTATTTCATAATTTTCAGTACTATTTTTGCCATCTTGAAACTTGTTTTCTGAAATGTTCAGGAACAAACAAGGCTTATATGCTTGATTTCATTCCAAGATTTAGGTATCTACCTGATTAAACTCAATATGTCTATTTTTTTCAGCTTATCAACATATCACCGCCTTCATGACTAATACAAGAGATGAAAAAAGTTCTTCACTGCATCTCTTTTTCAGCTTTCAAAATGCCTTAGTTCACCATGCATACTGAAATCATGTTAGAAGAGAGAAACATAGTTGTTATGGCTTTGTCTCAAAATTGTTCTACATGAAAATAGAAAAGGTATTGTCACGCATGAAAAGTGCTTTCCTTGGCAGATTTTTTGACTGTATAAACTTTTCTAACAAAGAAAAAAACTGCTGATAAAACCAGCCCTCAAAACTGGTTCCACTCCTCTAAACATCTAAATGACATTTGCATCAAATAAGCAGAGCAAAGAATACGTGTCATTAGGGCACTTTTTTATGTTTTCTTAGGGTTTTTTCCATTTGCTCATGATTGAGTTTATGGTTACCTGTTGCATGCCAAGAATGTAACTGTTTCCTTCCTTCTTGTACTTGATTTTTCCTCTGCATGCAAGCATTTCTGAAGACAGCATTAAAAAATTCCTCTGAGATTTATCATAGTTGTAAATTTGATGTTTAGATAGACCTTAATTTTCAATCAGTCTGAAAATTTTCATTGAATTTAGAGACATTTTCCAAGTCAGTAGATAGCTTTTCACCATAAATGTTTAATTGTCTGATGATGTCGTGTGTCATTCATTCGCCGAGCCAGTGAAAACCAGGAATAAATCCAAGCTCTCCTTCATATGACTCACAGAATTTAAGGGTGTGCTCTTGCAAAATGGATCCTGAAATAAGAGTTCTTTTTCTATTTGCTGCCTAAATCACAAATAAACTCTCTCACTTGCTTTCTTCTGTTTACTGCCCTTTATACTTTCATTTAAAGCATCAGTATTTGCTGTTTTTCACACACCATGACTGATTTGCTTTCAGACCTGTTTGTTTTTTTCCCTACTGTAGTAGTCCATTCAGCAACTAAATCCATAGTAATTTTATTAACCCATTGAAGGCCATATGTCCTTTTTTGGGGCTGCACATTTATATGGATTTAAAACTATAGCAATTTTAAATACATTATTATTTTTTTATTCAGCAATTATTTATTATGTATTCTAACTTTAATATTAGAAAAAAAGGAAGATATAGAGCACTAACAAATTTTGATGATAGAGGTCTTCAAATGTGCATAATTTCAATATGACCTCCAATCGTCTTCAGTATCAGTTTGGCAGCGAATACTGATGTGTTGTGTTACTGAATTATCTTCAAAATTCAGTAGATATAGTAATATAATTAAGATTTAAATACAATTATGATTACACATTTAAATATAATGATAATTAAGATAATTACAATTTTTATATAATTACAATTAAACTTAAATTTATATAGCACTCTTCTAATGACTGTAGAAGATGGGAAAAATCAATAATTTTCAAATACACATTATGTTTGGATTCCAGTCTTTAACAAGTTAATACTCCCCCCCTTTTTCTCGTCTCTTTAAGACATCAAATTTCATTTCCATTGTCATGCTAATTCATTTTCTTTTCTTCTGCTTCAACATTTTCACTTGCATATGACAAGACAATATGAAAATGATTTAAACATGATTGTTTAAATCATTTTCAAATTTAAACATGATTGTTTTAAAAACGCTAACATATATACAGCATAAGCAGCTGTCTAGTAATGGTAATACAATACTTAAAATTGAGAAAAATACAATAAATAGTTCATAAAAGGGAAAAAAATACAAAAATTTACTTTAGAAAAATAAGATTATAATTTAAGAACTTGAGACAAAATACTTACAGAACGACCAACAACAACAACATATGGTATTCCTAATGAATTAGATTCTTGAACTCTTTTACCAATTGTTAAATTTGTTCGATCATCTATGACAACATTGGATGATAACCAATTAATATTATTTAAAGAATCTGACAAATCTTCAGCAAAAGAACTAGCAGATTCTTCCTTGCTACCTTTCTGAAAGGTAAAATTTAAATTAAAAATAATGCATTTACAATAATGGCAGTAATAAAATACAATATAGAAGCGAGAAAATAATTAACTAATTAACTCATAAATAATTTACAGCAGTATGAATAAATAATAGATGTTTTATACATAATCAGAACTATTGCCCAGAAATTATAGGAATATTACATGCTTTACGAACCAAATATTGTTCTGTGGCAGGAAGTGAACGTCTCATTTGCACTCTGAAAACACATTTTAGATCCAGGGCCAGCTCCAAACATAGGTAACATCGGGAATCATTTACAGCAGAAATGGTGAACCAATGACACACAACAAAATGAATTGGGAATAGCATTATTTGAGGAATTTAGGTAATTACATGAACACAGTCAGTCAATGTCAGACCACTTTTAAAATTGTTTCCTTTGCAAGCAGTGGAACATCACTAGCTCTGCCCTTTTGTCTGAATGGAAGTGAGCATGCAAAGGCAGCAGAAAGGGTGCAAAGCTAACTATTTTAATGCTTATGTTAGTTGTAATTACATATAGTTTTTATTATTTTTAAACTCATGTTGCTAACACAACTGCTAGCTTAAGTTTGTGTGTGTTATAATTACAATTTTAAATATTATTTGACATGACTAGTTTGAAAAAAAAATCAAGATAAGTGTAACAGAGAATTTTACACTTTGTGGACTGAGAAATATGGAATGTTTAATAAGGCAATAAAGAATTGCCCATTCTATGTGCTGGAACACTGGCATTATGAAACAAATCCTTAGTCTCTTTGTCAGAAAGCGAACCAGAACTAAAGGAATTCATTGCATGTGATAGATGAGAAATAAGCAGTCAATATCTAAGATTAACTATATTAGCAAGGATTGTCCCACCAGTGCCACAAGTTTTTCAGCTGCAAATATCATTGCCTGGCATGGCAAATCTTTTGGCAAGGAAGAGTTTTTGAAGTTTCAAGATTTTGAAAATAAAGATACAATAATTCAGTACATTAAAGGAATCCCTTTATCTAGAAACAGAGTAAAAGACAATATAAATTTGACTAGTTTTGGTAGCATAAACTAGTTTCAAACTCCTACAGACATCTAGTAAAACATCTATATGTACAGAGAGAACTAGAGTCTTAAGAATGTTTAAAAACAAACCTTTCTATTAAATTAGAACTGGAAAATAAAAGCAAAACTAGTGTTTACAATACTGCCAACCACTTGTGATGATGTAACTTAAAAGTAATAGTAAATTTAAATTTAAAACTAGTCTAGTAGCCAAAGGCTACACAAGAATAATTTAATATGAAGTTACTCTAAACATTCTACTAGCAACACAATTTAAATGTCAACAAATATAATGCAAGGCCAAAGAATAGAATGTTATTTGAGCTAGTTAACCTAGTTAACATGGCCTCAAGAGGCAGAAACATGCTCTGTCTTAGAAAACCACTTCTGCTTAAATACTCACAACTAATTTGCATTCTTGTAGGGAAGGAGGAGGAACTGTCAGTAAAGATCTAGATCATAAATAACTGATTGATTTAAATTATAATTCTTACAACAGAACCCTAAAACTGGCAGAAAATGGGAAGGGGGGAAAGGACATCAAGTAGTCTCCCTTTATATCGTTATGTCTTGACAAAAGTACAGATGTAACTAAATCTGCTCATTTAGCTGTTTCTGCTCGATATTGTGTAGTAAATGATATCAAGGAAGAATTCATTGGAATAACATTGATGCCAACATTTACTAAGAGCACAGACATTTGTATGGCTGTTATAAATTCACTTGCTAAGAAAGAAATAGATTTAAGTAAAACTGCTTCGATAACAACTGATGCTGCTCCCAGAATGATTGGCAAAAGTTATAAGGTTTCTCCTTCAATCTCTTGACTTTCTTCGTGAGCATAAACTATGAAACCCTATGTGGAGGACAGTGAGCAAATCTAGGCTATGTCCTTTAGTGTTGAAGAACTACAAAGTCAGAAGGAGGGTTTAAAAGTGACCCTTTAATTCCAATAAATACAACTCTTCAAATTTGAGAGTAAGCCACTACTTGGGCTGAACTAAAATAATATGAAAATAAAGTGTGTTAACAAATTTCAATTCCCTAACTTAGGTTAAGTAGGACGGCGAGGGAAGCTTAACTCTTAGTGAAATGCAAAAATGCGAATTTCACTAGCAAACACTGGTAATTGCAAATGCCTTTAAAGGCGAACTTTCAGTAGACAGAGGAAATCTTTGCGCACACAGCCTTACGGCGATAAATCCAAGGCTCTGTCTTTCCCCTCGTTAACTCCTGCCTTTTAACTGCTAACAGATATATGCGATTTGCATAAATATCTCACTCGCGCTAAATTCGGGCAGCAACTGAAACTTTGAGAATTCGATAGGAAAGTTCAAACTAAAAATAATTTGGTTAATTAAAATAATGAATGCTACATAGTTGCTCCCAGAATTTAGTAGTCTGAAACTAAGTAGCCTAAAATCGGCTTTTAGTGAAGATGCTAAATTCTAAATCTAAATTTTCCTTCCTATTCGCCATCCTTTACAATTGTAAGTTTTAAATTTAGTTTAACTCTCTGTTTGTGTCTTAGATATTTTAACATAGAATATCTTTTTCCGTCTTCACATCAAAAAGATCCATCAGGAATTTGGCTGGATACTATCTGGTTCCTTCCAATCTGGAAGGAAATAAATTTTAATTTCATGTTATAAGTACATTTCACCTGAAAAGTACAACATTCCCTTCCTCTGATGCTTTCCGTAATGACTTTTATTCGCGCTTTAGGTATTCGCGTTTTTTAATTTCTATTAGCGCTTTTCGCCAAACGCATTCATTTTACACTCATTCATTTTTAAAACTTCCCCCTTGTTCTCTGGCCAAATGTGGTGTTTGTGAAAAACACGCAGTTTTACTTTGTCAAGTGTTCACAACTACCACCTGACTTCAATTCTATTGGGGTTAATTCTTCGACTTTCAAGACCTCAGACTTCCCCTAAAACAAATCTGAAATGCCCTGAGGTTCTAACATGAAATGAACTTTAAACTTTTGTGTGAAACCAGAGAACACTACGTACAACATTCAAACATTTCAATTGCATTTCATACATATAATTCATTCTTTCAATCTTCAATTCAAATTTTCTTTAAATGCTCATTGCGTTAAATAACACTTATATATTCACTTTCTAATTTAGCGCGCTTTACGCTTTTACATTACATTTTAATTTTAACTTGCGTATCCTTTACGCTTTTCCAAAATATTCGATATAAACAAAACCAGTGCTTAAGGCTTACAACAAATCATGCATTACATAGAAAACAGTTTTACATTAAATGCATTCATTATTTATACATAGAAAAATATAATACAACAGTTTTGCTATACAACTTACGTACTAGTTGCTTTTAATTAACACAATTCAATTTCCTATTTACAGAGAGTCTTTTGACTAAAATCGATGAATCCCATGTTCTGGATTACAAAGAACATTTCACGAAGTCTCACAGTTTTTCAACTGAACTCTCGAATTTCTTCCGCTGCATAATTAAGTTGTTCCTTCAAGCGTGTCCTTTACGCTTTCGGCAACCGGCTTTTGACTCGGGTAACTTCCCTTTTAAATCTGCAACTTGCACTTAAATCAGAAACATAACTGTGTGAATTTTAAAAGAAAATAAAGAATCTACTTATCTTTCTGCCAGTCTTTTAGGCGTTTTTTTGTCCATTCCTGAAAGGTTGGATATACTGTAGTTTGTGCGACTCTTTGTCTGTTACTCCTAGATTGAAACTCTGGGGCCGCCTTTCGTTTGGTCGATCTTCTTTCCTCCAGAAACACCTTGTTGGGACGAATGGTGGGTGGCGCTTTCCGTTTGTGCTGAAGTCCTTGTTCCCTCTCCAGACTGGCTCGTTCCTTCTCCTGCACTCATAGGCTCCTTCGTTGTGGGTTGACACCTTCGGCGGCTCGCTTCTCGACGTTCTGTTCCTTCCGTAGTGGTGGAGCTTTCATAGTGTTTTCATTTGGACGTTCCTTCCTCAAACGCTTTGGTCGCTGAGACTGTTGCTTAGCGTTTTTTCGTTTTTCTTTCTGGGGTGGTCTTTTCTTCGGCTGCGGCTTCCTCTCTTCTGGTAACCTCCTTTTCAAACTGGGTTCTTTTGTTGTTGAGGGACCTGGTTGGGGCTCTTGAATCTTAGAAAAATTCTGTGAGGCTGGACCCTGCAACATGTCTTTCAAAATATTATTATTAGCTCTTCGATAATAATGTTTAATTTGATCGAAATTTGCCACAGTCTCTTCGCCCTTCTCATTCTTTAAATATGCACGGCATTCAACTATTCTTGTAATTTCAAAAGGACCATGCCATCTTGGGCAAAATTTTGCGACCTTATCTTTTGCTGCGCATGAAAGTGCGTGGGCTTGTTTCAACACCTCCTCCCCCACTTTATATTCTACGGTTCTTCTTTTTGAATCGTAGTAAATCTTTTGTTTCTTTTGCGCTTCCCGGGAGCACTTTTCTGCCTCCTTCAACATTTTTTCTATTTCACCCATTTGAAATTCCGGCGCTCTATCTTTCACATAAAATAATTTATCTAAGGGGGTCATTATCTTCCTGCCCAAAAACAATTCGGCGGGGGATTTCTTCGTTGTCTCGTGCTTAGCCGTTCTGAGGGCGAATGCAAATTCTTCGACGCAGTCATCCCAGTTAGAATGGTGCTTTTGCACATAATTTCTAATCAATTTTACAATATTCTTATTTACCCGTTCCGCTATATTTGATTGTGGGCGGTAGGGTACCATTTTCATATGCTTAATGCCCAACTTGTCACACATCATTTTAAATGTACTGCTTACAAACTGGGGACCATTATCGCTAATCACCCTCGCTGGACATCCATATCTTAAAATATATTTGTTCAAAAACGAATCTGCAACGACTTTTGCTGAAGCCCGCTTAAGTGGTATCAACTCAACCCATTTACTGAAATGATCCACAATGACTAATAAAAATCGTGCCTTATTTACATGACTCCTGGGGTAGGGGCCTAAGAGGTCAATACCAATTATTTCATTGGGGAACCTAGACTCAATACTAGTTAATAACCCGGCCGGGCGGAAATTTACGTCATTATTTATCTGACACGTGTGACAAGTCTGGCAGTAATTTTTAACTATCTTTTGTAATTGCGGAAAATATACCGCCTCGCGTACGCGTTGTATTGTTTTTCTAATTCCAAAATGGCCCGAGACAGGCGAATCGTGGAGCTCTTGCAAGATACTTAAAATTAATTTGGCCGGGATGACTGGTCTGTATTCACTATTTTGATTCGTAACTTTAGTATAAAATAAGAGACCATCAATGATTTCATAGTTCTGTGCTCTGCTTCGTATTGCATTAATGTCTATATGCTGGAAGTTATCTGGGTCTTTTAAATAATTATAAATATTTCCGAATTCGGGATCCCTAGCAATTTCTTCTATTACAGTCTCTCGAGAGTCAATGACCTTTGCCTGAAGCATCGCTATTTTTACTTTCTCGCCGTTCTCGTCTAACTTTATTCTAGATAATGCGTCGGCCACTACATTGTCTTTTCCCGGTGTGTGTTTGATAATGAGATTAAATTCTTGCAACTTTAGGGTCCACCGAATTAAGCGTGGCGAAAGATTCTTTCCTGAAAATAATCTGGTAACTGCCGCATGATCTGAATATACTGTTACGGGAGAACTCCCAAAATATACACAAAATTTTTGAACAGCTGCGAGCACTGCTAAAGTTTCACGCTCCGTTGCCGAATAATTTCTTTGCGTATCATTCAATGTACGACTAAAAAAGGCAATCGCTTTTCTATTTTGTGTTAACACGGCTCCGATTGCGTAATCTGATGCGTCTGCATAAATTTCTAGACCCTTGTCTTTCTCTGGGAACTTTAGAACCGGTGCATTAATTAAAGATTCTTTTAACTTCTCAAACGCGGCGTTTGCTTCTGAAGACCACGCAAAACGAACTCTTTTCCTTCTCAACTTTAACAATGGTTCAGCAATTTCTGCGAAATTTTTAATAAAAATTCTATAATATGAGCACATACCCAAGAAAGTCGCTAACTTTTTGGCTGTATTCGGAATTGGGTAATTTTTCACTGCTATAACTTTAGATTTATCTGTTTCGATCCCCCTTTGAGAAATTTTGTACCCTAAATATTTGAGTTCTTTTGCCGCGAATTTACATTTCTTAATGTTCACTTTAAGTCCTGCATCTTTCAAAAGAGTAAAGACTTCTCGAAGGTCTTTAATATGTTCTTCCAGCGATTCTGAAGTAACAATTATATCGTCAAGATAAATAAATGTACTTTTTCCTATTACCGGCCTTAAAATTTTGTCCATGCACCTCTGAAACGTGGCCGGGGCTCCCGACAATCCAAAAGGCATACGCAAAAAGCCATATGTACCGTATTTTGTTATGAATGCTGTTTTGTGAACATCTTCCGGCTTTATGCTTATCTGAAAATATCCGGATGTCAAATCTAGGGTGGTTATGTATTTTGTCGATTTAATACTTCTTAGAATTTCATCAATTACCGGAAGTGGGTAAGTTGGAAATTTTGTTATACTATTAAGCTTTCTGTAGTCAATAGCGAACCTGTACCTTAATGGATCAGTTAACGGCAAATCATTATTTTTCTTACATAAAACAACCGGACTCGCATATGCACTAGAAATAGGAGTTATTATTTTGTTTCTTAACATTTCATCAATATGGTATTTTATTATTTCCTCCTTAACTTTGTCGTACTTGTAAGGACGCTGACGTATAGGTTCATCCGTAGTTAATTTAATTTCGTGTGCTACGATCTGGGTGAATCCTGGAATATCATCAAATAAATCAGCGAAATAACTTACCAACTCCCGAAACTTGTCCTGTTCTTCGGGCGTTAGATGGCTTAAATCCACTTCAGGGGGAGGTGTTGATTTCTTTTTAACTGGGTCCATGGTTACTTGCAAGGTGGAGTTTTCAAAATCGATTTTCGCATCCACAGCTGCAAAGAAATCTGTTCCTAAAATAACCGATGCTTGGAGGTTCTTCACTACAAGAAACATAATTTTTTTTTGTTCTTCGCCGATTTTGATGTACAGCTCGATTTTTCCCATGCATTGACACGTTTTTCCTTGGGCTGCTACCACCTTCATTCCTTCCACGCTATGCAGACGATATCTACGAAAGTGCTTCTTAAAAAATTCTTCTGCCAAACAGCTTCCTTGAGCGCCGGTATCCAACAGAGCTGTAGCGGGTACGTTGTTAATTAGTAACTGCAGTCTCGGTAATTCAATGTTTCTCACCATGACCGTATTTAGCTGTACTTCAGAGGGATTTTTCTTCTCCTCGGAACATTGCACCCCCTTCCCCGCAATATTCCTTAGTAGTTTAAATGCTTTGCGGGTGTTTTCTTCTGTTGCTGGCTTCTGCCTGGGGAGAATGATTTTCTTCCGTAGTTGGAATTATTTTGTTGGCGCTGTACTTGGCGCGGTTGACCGCTCGCATTTTGACTGGTACCAGTAGTTCTCGGCCATCGTCTGTTTCTTCCTTCGGCATTCTGGTTCCCCTGCAGCCGCTGTTCATACGATTGTCTCCGTTGATTTTCGGCCGCTCGCCGGCTCTCGAATTGTACGGCGAGTTCAAACAGCTTGTCCAGCGTTACGGGATTTCTTAGCTCCATGAAATCTTGTATCGATGGTAACAATCTGGGCAGGATTATCTGGATAATCTCCGGGTCCGGCCTCGTGCCATACAATAATTTAAAGACTTGTATTTTTCTCAAAATAAATTCCGATAGTTCATCCACCCGCTGTTGGTACTTGCTAAACAACTCAGCTTCGAGTTTCGCACGGTCTTTAACCACAGGAAACGCTCTCAAAATTGCTAGTTTAAAATTCTCGTACGTGTAAGTCGGCGTTCCTGGTTCTCCCAGCAGACATTTTCCGATGCACTTATACCAGTTCGCTGCTTGGCCCCTCAATGCTCCTGTCGCTAATATGACCTTCTGATGTTCCGGAACTGGATACAGCAAAAAATGCGCTTCTAACTTTTCCAGGAATGTGTTCACAGGTCCTCTGGCATCAAAAACTACTGCCGGCTTCATGGCTGCTCTGATGGTTTCCACTATGAATCCAAATCCATCAGGCATTGCAGCTGTATTCTGGGATGTAGTAGGCATATTCCAACTTCCTTCCATCATTTTAAATGTTCGGGCGCCAGTATAAGGTTTCTCCTTCAATCTCTTGACTTTCTTCGTGAGCATAAACTGTGAAACCTTATGTGGAGGACAGTGAGCAAATCTAGGCTATGTCCTTTAGTGTTGAAGAACTACAAAGTCAGAAGGAGGGTTTAAAAGTGACCCTTTAATTCAAATATATACAACTCTTCAAATTGAGAGTAAGCCACTACTTGGGCTGAACTAAAATAATATGAAAATAAAGTGTGTTAACAAATTTCAATTCCCTAACTTAGGTTAAGTAGGACGGCGAGGGAAGCTTAACTCTTAGTGAAATGCAAAAATGCGAATTTCACTAGCAAACACTGGTAATTGCAAATGCCTATGAAGGCGAACTTTCAGTAGACAGAGGAAATCTTTGCGCGCACAGCCTTACGGCGATAAATCCAAGGCTCTGTCTTTCCCCTCGTTAACTCCTGCCTCTTAAACTGCTAACAGATATATGCGATTTGCATAAATATCTCACTCGCGCTAAATTCGGGCAGCAACTGAAACTTTGAGATATCGATAGGAAAGTTCAAACTAAAAATAATTTGGTTAATTAAAATAATGAATGCTACAAAGTAATGGCTTTATCATTTATTTCAAACATACATTGAACATTCAATTCTTGAATTCCACTGCATCATATATCAACAAGCCTTTTGTGCAAAGGATGATTTTGCCTCCCTTGCTAATATGATGGCCTTAGTCACAAAAATAGCGAACCTCACATTGCCTCAGTTTTAAATAAACAAAAATTGTATCTTTTGTTAGATGAAATCAGTTCAGTGCACAATGGATAACTGATGTACAAGAATGCTTGCTGGTTGTGCTGTGGTAATGCACTTCATAGATTTGTAGATTGCTTGGAAGAAATCAGACTGTTTTTACAACATGAGGAAAAGTTGAACAATATTCACAATTGATGGATGTTAATATGGCTTGCAAAATTGATGTTTTTATGGACATGTTCCAACATTTCAATACTCTGAGTATAAAGCTTCAAGCTCTTTATGATAGATCTCATTCATACTTTTCAGGTTAAACTGCAAGTTTTCAGTAAAGATATTGTTCTCAAAGTAGAAATTTACCAGCAATTTAAATTTACACAAAAGTCCAGAACAAGCAAAAGTAATTGGAGAGTTTTCTTCAGCAATAAATTCTTAAATCAAAGAATTTTCCTCAAGGTTTTTTCAGTTTACAGAGTTATTAGAAACACTCAAATTTATTACATTCCCTCATATGACTGCACTTGATAAACTTAACTTGTCTAAGTTTGATTTGTTGGAAATTGAAAAATTGAAATGCAGCTAATTGGTTTCCAGTACAGTTAAATATAGACTTAAAATTCATCAAAATATGGAAAGGGTGAGAATTAATCAAACTAGAAAGACTATCAGGCAACATGAGCAAAAAAGTCAGTTTTAAAATTATTAAAATGCGGAATTCAATTTCAGACACATATAGCTGTCTGAAGAAGCTATGGCATTTGCTATTTTAAAAATATTTTCATCTACCAATGCCAGTAAGTTATCATTTTCAGATACAAATAACATTCAAGATTTGCTTAGAAACTGTTTGTCCGATGACTCCAGTTCCCCTTACGTTCTGCTAAAATTAACAAAGTATGAGCCTAATATAAATTATTTGGCATCTAATTTGCAACAGCAGAAGTTATGCTGATTTTTTCTTTTTTAATATACACAAAACATTTTCAACTGTGATGGAGAACAGGAAAGGCCGACTGCCCACCTACATGTATGCATGTGCACACACACAAAATTATCATACACACTGCTTAGTGTTTGGTATGATGCAGTCAATCTGAAAACAATAGTTTTGAACAAAATGCAATTCTATGGTTCACGCTAAGCACATCTCTCTGCTGACTTTTTGTTTTAGTTCTTTCTTTCTCCAAATAAACCTTGCAATATGCTAATGGAATTTTATTTCACCTTTTGAGGCAAAAGATATAAATTTAAAAATTTAGGGAAATGTTTAACAAATAAGCAATGATGAAAGCTCAGAAATATCAAACTGGATATGTTTTCTAATCCCCTTCTCTACATCAGATAACATTTATTAACAAATTCAGTGCAATCAAGCCATTTCAGAATGAGTATAACAGCAAGCTTTTTCTACTTTATGAGCTTAATAAGATAGTAAATAAACAGCATGGATATGACATATCTTTAATCCCTAACTAGTCATAATTTTGGGAAAATAAAAAGAAAGCATATTAAAAATAAGCATGAACTATAAAAATGGCTGCTATTAATAAAAAATAATATAAACATGAAGTTTTTTTACAAATTCTGTTAATTTTCTGATATTATTACTCATTTAATTTTTAATATAAAATACTATTATTTGTTTTTATGTAAGGAAACAGTTTAACAAATATATCTTTGATAACTGCAAATTCTTATACCATTTTGAAAAATAAGTAAAATTCAAAAATTTAGTGTAATTATAAAATAAAATTTATAAACAAGCTTCAAAGTAAAAATTTTTTTTTACCTTTGGAAGAATAACAGATAGATAATATGGTGCTATTCTCAATGGCCATCGGATATTATCAGTAGACGACAAACATTCTACACATGCTGCCAATATTCTGGTTAGACCAAGACCATAAGAACCCATTTGATATTCCCTAAAAGCAAAGCAAAAACATTACCTAGCTTTATAATATACAAAAATATATATAAGTAATTAATTTTTTTAATACAGGCCTAGAGAACAAATTTTAGATTTATACAAATTATGCGGTACACATGCACACTGCTCATTAAAACTAAAAAATACTGATTTAAATAAAATTTAACAGTTATTAATTGAAAAAGGATTAAGTAATTTGTACAAAAGCATTGTTTACCAGTTGATTAATCTCAAAACATTGAAGTTAAAGCCCAAAGTTACGGAAAACTAAAAATGACAGAAAATAGCTTCCCTTTTTTTTTTTTTTTTTTTTTTTGAAAAATAGCTTCCTTTTTTTTTTTTTTTTTTGCAGCATATTTTGCTTTAATATGGTACACGGTCATCTCAGATAGAAACATAAATTTCATACCTTGATTCCACAAAACTTACCAAAATTTGATTAAGTTTCATGAGATTGCTAACCATTCTTCTGAAAGCGCACTTTTCACTCATAAAGGATCTGAGAAAGTATTAAGTGCAGTGTAATTCAGTGGTCAAGGCATCCTACACAATGCTCAACAAGGCTTAAGTCTGATGAGTAAGCTAGCCAATCAATTTGAGTGATATCTTCTGTTTCTAAGTATTCTGAAACTAGATTCTCAAATGTAGACAAGTATTTTCCTCCCTCAATAAAAGTCCAGATGTTGGGCAGCTTCTATTTGTGTTTGCCTCCCTTAAATCTACTAATTAACCATCACTTTTGCCCTTCATTTAAATGGTGTCTGTTATGCATTGTAGTTTTAAACATTACAAGGGGCCTTTCTTGAGCCCTCTCTCTTCAACATTTACATGAACGACATTCCCACCAAACCCAATACCACAGTCGCAATGTATGCAGATTATACAACGATTCTGACACAAAGTGCATTTGTTAGTCAAGTTATCCAAAGTTACAAGAACACATCCAAACACTTGAGATTTCAGTGGAAAAATGGAAAACATATTAGTAAATGTTGACAAGACCCAAGTTATCTTGTTCACTAAAAAGAAAAAATTCAAGAAAAATGTAAAATTTTTTGGCACACGTATTCTCTGGGCCAAGCAGATCCCTTATCTCCGGATGATCCTCAGTAATTATCTCACATGGACCCCCCCACATTACATCTATTATCAAGAATTTTCAAACATGCAAAGTACAACTCTTCCCCCTAGTTGCTCGAAACAGCGTTCTATCTATTGACAATATGCTACTCGTTTACAAATCCATCTTGTGTCTAGTATTATGTTATGTATGCCCTGTATGGGCCTACTCTTGTCGTACTAATAGAAAGAAACTTCAAACAGCACAGAAATGATAACAGATTTGCGTACATACGTAACAACAGAATTCACCAGAAACTGAAAGTTGAACTCCTAAGAACCCGTTACTACCTGCTTGCTAAAACCTTTCATGAAAATAAAAATTGATAGATGATCCTGTTAACAAAATCTGTCAGTACAATGTCAACTACCCTTTGATATTATTCTGAACAAACTAATGTCTATTCTAAACATGAATAATGATTAATTACTGTTTGTAATTTTGTCTGCTAGTTATGTATGCTTCTGCTATAATTCATACCTTGATACTTTCAACTCATATGATTATATATTCAACACATATCTACTTTCAACTCATATGATTATATATTGCAAGTTCACCCATATCTTAATTTATAGTAAGTCTTGTTTCCTACCACCTTACTTAAAAGCACCAAAGTTCTCGCATCTTACTGTTAATTATTGTTACATATTTTCAGCAATCACACCAGTTCGACGGCTTTCTGGCCCAATAATGGAGCTCTATTACACCTCTTGCTCTCAAAGTTCATTTTACTCATTATTTCAGCTCACATATTATTTTTGCTGATTTATTCCTTTAAAAAAGTTACCATTTTGGATTTAGTTAATGTTTTTGGTATTGATTAGCAAAGTACAACTCTATTTTATTAGGGGTAAGGTCTCAACTTAGGTACCCTGGTGTGTACACTGTTCCACGAAGGAGGAAGAATGATTTTAATTAATGCCATGAAGTTAGGAATAACGATTTAAGTTCTAAATACGAAATAGTACTAAAACTTTCATTTCTTCTGTTTTCTGCATGAGTGTTGTTGCTGCTGTGTATTGAGACATTTTAGACTTGCTAAAATATTACTGAATAAATAACTGTTCTTACATTTCTGCATCTAAATCATTTAATTGTTATGCAAGCTTAAGAAAATACACAACAGTGCTTTGAGTTATTTAACTGAAAGCTGAATTGGTGTAAACAAAAGCACATTTACAGAAAGGTTATTTGTAAAAAATTAAACTAGACAGAATTGCTTTAAAATAAATAAAAAACTAAAATGGTCATAAATGAAGTTAACTACAGTGAGATGTTAAAAGATGTTACAAAACATGATCAGAATATTTTGGAACTGAATTTTTCTTTCTTGTCATGAAAAGTATTATATTGATAAAGTCCTCTTCCAGAGAAGAAATTTCTTCATTTGCGATTTTTGCTTTATAACCAAAAACGTGATTTGAAAGAACAGCAAATTTGCATTAAAGTTCAGTTTAAAATTGAGCAAAAATGGAACAGAAAGTCATGACCTAATTAATTCAAGCTCTTGGGAATAAATCTATGTCACAGCCAAAAATGTTTGACAGGCATAAACATTTTAAAGAGGGTCAGATGATGCCCACAAAGGATAGCCATCAATATCAGGAATTGATATTAAATGACGGGAAGTCACTTCTCTTGTCCAAGAAAACTGGAAAATAATTTTGAGAGCAATATCAACAAAAAAGTGCATAGAAATCATTCTGAAATGTGGAATAAACAACAATGGATGCTTCATCACAATAATGAGTAGCCACATACTGCTAATACAGTACACCATTTCATGCCTCACAATGAACTGGCAACAGTTCTGCAAACTTCATATTTGCCAGACTTGAGTCCAGCAGCCTTTTCCACAATACAAAAATAAATATATAAATTACTACATGGAAAAGGTTTCAAACAAGAAAAGGAAGTAATGAAAAACTGTGAGAAGTTTCTTTAGTTGAATCAAAACACACCTATCAAAAACAGCTTTTAACATTTGGAAGATCTTCGAAGGTGATAGAGGTTACAGATTGTAGAAATCCATTTTCATTAAAATAAATTCAATCCCAGAATTTTTTTATCACACTTTGTTTTTCATTTCAGGTATAAAACATACAAAGTTTAACTTAAAAAATAAAAATGAATTTAAAAAACTGCCAGAGCTTAAAAATGTATAATTTCTTCTGTAGATAAAGGCCTAATGATGCATATTTTAAACTGCATTAATTCAAAAGATGTGTTTGATAAATTATGTTCCAGGCATGAAAATGTATCTCAACAAAAATATAACTTGTGACAAGATTTTTTTAATATTATACGTAAAAAAGGAATGGTTGTCCTATCCTGCAGGTTAAATTCTTTGAAAGAATATACTGGCAAACAGATTCATTTTCATAGCTGACCAAATTTCATAACTGAATAAGATATTTCACTTTGGTGCTTATGTCTAAAATGCCTTTTATTGTCTCGAAATCTCTCATAATTTAAATACACGATTTTAAAAATTTACAACAAATAAGATGAATCTTCTTACAATATTAGGCTGGTAGTTTCTTCTGTTCTTTTGGCTTTTCTATCATGAATTTAATTTTTTATACACTCAATTATCCAAATTTATGCATATCTGGAATTCAGCATGTTACTACTTTCAGATTTTTTTTACTGTAGTAAATATTTTTGCTGACTGAGAAAGCATAAATTGTTACGATGATCACTATAATGTAAATTTCATTTAACTTTTCGAATTCACCTAAAGAAATAAAAATTAAGGAAAGTTGCTGAAGAGCAATTCTTATTTATGCAACTATTTATAGTAGTACATGCGGCAGTGGTTAAGATTCTAATTCTTTCTCTATTATGTAAAAAGAGTTTTGTAATGTAATATTTCAGTGTAAAAATTTAATTTTCATACATGTATCCAAATTGTTAACATACAGAAAATTCTAAAATGCACTTATTGCACAATACATTGCCAGCCAACTAATCTATATTTTTCATTTGGCAACCAATACACATAAGTCCAATATTGTATTCAGTTGCAGATAATTAACATAAATAATTCTACCATTGGACACTGGTTGGAAACTTTAATCAGTCATATATTTTAGTTTAACCTTTAATTTTGATATACAGTATAAAATGCTATTCACATTATACAATAAGTTAAACTGCAGCCAGTCACTGCAAATACTTCAGAAACTTGATTTTAAGAAAAATACAGAAGACATACATATAGTATTTTAGCAATATTATTCTAATTTAAAAAAAAAAAAAAACAGAAAGAGAGAGAGAGAAAGGGGAAAATTTACTATATTTTACAATAGCTGTCATCTAACCATCATCATTATTATTCAAATGTTATTTATATTTACCAGATTAATACAGATAACTTATCAATGTAATATTTCTCAAAGGAAAATGGGCTGTGGAGTCAGAATCTGAGTTAGGCAGATTTTGGGGTAAAAGGAGGGAGCTGGAGTTGCTAAAAACACATCAACTCAGACTCCAGTTTTTGTTGGGCAGTTTGAATTTGAAATGAAATTAAGGTGAATTGAAAAAAAATTTAATGAGAAAATGAGTTATTATTTTTATTTATGGACTATATACAGTAATAAATAGTTACTTTCTATTTTATTGACATATTAATAAATAAATACAAGGGAGGAGGATGGATGTGATATTTGCCATTATTGATCAAACTGATTCATTTAGTTACAAATCTCATTCATGAATTCAGGTAGCAATAGAAGAAAGAACTCCCAAAATTGATGCCATTCTTAGGAAGTGAGCAGGAAAAGGAGCAATTATTGATCAAGCAACGCGAAGGGAACGTACATTATTTGATGATATACAAGTTATTAGAATTAAGAACTTTTTTTAGAGGATGTAGACAACCCTAATGTTTCACTAACAGAAAAGCTGTGGAATGATCTTGCAGAACTAGAAACTCTTCTTTCTATACTATATATAACCACAAAAAAGCTACAATCTGAAGAATTAACAAGAGGCAAGAATGGAAGAATGCGATGTTTGTTCTTTCTGAAATGGAGGGCTTATTGCAGAGAAATAATTTTTTCAATGAAGAAAAGAGAAACTAGTTTGCTAGACAATGAGATCTTGCTGTGTTGAATATATGTAGATCCAAAACACTGAATTTTGTTAGACGACAAACAAATTAAAAAGGCAACGAAAGCCATCTATTATTTAATTTCAACTTTCACTAATAAAATTATTCTCAGAACAATTGGAGGATTTAAATCAGGACAGTCCGACTGCAGACATTGCAACTAAGTCTCTATCATCCTCTTCCAATGATGAATTAGATTTTGAGAAATATTTGGATAATATTGAAATGGCTAAGGCAAAGTGAATGAAAATAAAAAACCAAGAGGAGGCTTTAGATATAAAAATGAAAAAAATACAAACAAGATTTCTACACAACCTTTGAAGAAAGAGAAAAATGATTATTCTTGCAAGACACCACTTTTAGAACTTATAAAAATCTATCCTGAAAAGTTAAAAGTAGTTCTAACAGTAACAGCTCTTCCTTTTACTCAGGTTAGTGTGGAAAGACTCTTCTCAGCTCTGAAGTTTGTCAAATCAGATCTACATCCTCTAACAAAGATCTTGCCAAAGCTATATTGTTTCTTAGAAATTACTAATACCTAATCATAATAAATGCTAATTAATATAAATAATTTGATATGCCATATTTTTTTTCTGTAGCATCTATTACTTCTTCTATATTAAAAAAATAATAAAGTGTAACGCATGTGTAAGATAGTATCCCTTTCCCAAAGGGATCTCTAATAATATTAGCAATAAATTCCCATAAATAATCCTCATTTTATTGTAATTGTTTCACTATATCATTGTATTGCATTTTGTTTCAATGTAATGTATTTTGTTTCTTTACTTGGACAACCATCACATATACTTTCTTTAGAAAATTGCTTGATGGGCATGTTGTTGTATAACGGAAAAGATCTCTCCGAATTGGTTAGTATGCTGAGTAGATTTTAAAGATATCTTCATTACTCCAAAATGATAAGAGTCTCTATACCGCAAAGAATTAATGAAGGTGCTCTTCTTGCTATAATACATTCACCAAGTGCAATTCGAGTACGCTGAATTCACATAAATCACAAAGATATAACAGCAGAAGAAACAGATTCCATGGCAGTTGTTTTCCATTCTTCCAATTAGTCAATAAATGTTATTCCTTACCTTTCTAAACTAATATGTTAGGAAAAATTATACATTTTGTAGTGTCAGATTAATTTGATCTAAAATATACTAGTAGTAGCTATTAAAAAGATATGATGCTTCTTCAGTTTCAAAGTTTCCTTTAAGTAAATTATATGTTTGTGATTTACAGCAGTTTAATATATAACATATCTGACAGTAATAAGCATTACTAATTAATCATTGCATGCTTTAAAATAATGAAAATAAATGTCAAATATAATCATATGTTAAAATAATGGATACTGTAATTAACACATTACAGATCTAATAGGAAAGTAGTATATTATGCTGTTCTGCAGTTATAGCAAAGCATACTAAGATCATTTGCTTAAAGCAGGGGTTGGCCAACTTTTTTGGGAAGAGTGCCACTACCTACAAAAATTAAGTTACGTGTGCCACTTTTTTTTTTTTTTTTTTGAATTTTTCCAGTAGTCCAATTTTCTAGTACTCCAAAATCTAGTAGGTTAAAAATCCAAAATTTTCAACCTACTAAAAATATAAAAAAGTGAAAAAAAGTCAGGGCAATCAGGGATTGAATAAAAAAAATGCAAGTGCCAATTCCTCTTTAAAACAATGCACAATCATTATCTTTCATGAACAAATATTAAAAAATCTGTAAAGAAATTCTTTTTTCTTTTTTTTTTTTTTAAGATATTGAATACTAACTCAAATATTTGATTCGAAGTTTCAAATTTAGCTTGTAAGGGTTCAGAATATCTTCTCCCTAATAAAAATGCATGTCCTACCTAAAAACAAAATAATAATATGAGAAAAAAATTTAAGTGAAATAAATCAGAAAAATAATTTTAAAAAAATAAAAAGTATCAGAAAAATCCATTTCCTTTTCAGGAAATATATAAGTATGATTTTTTTAAAAAGAGATTTTAAAAATCTTACCTTAACAGATAAATATTAAGCATTACAGAGTAATAGTATTAACAATATTTGCCATTTTATGCGAGAAATGTCAGAGACAATAAAATTTAAAACAATATTAAGAAGGGAGGATAATGAGGACAGATAATAGGATCCCTTCTAAAAAAATTATTAAGTAAAACTTTTTTCTAAGCATAATGAAAAATAATATCATAGCTATCAAATTTGAAATATGAAAGACAGGGAATTTCCAGAAGGTTTTCACATTGCATGGTGAATACACTTTAAAAGAATGACAAATCAACTTAAATTCACTTTATTTATTTATTTTTTATATTCACTCATTATTTATTTTATGATTCACATTATTGAACAATTTATAATGCAATTCTGATATAAAGTATATTCATATTTTATTAGATATTCTAAATTTTATGCTCTTTATATAATGTCATTCAGTAAAATGTTTAAACTGTTTATACTGAGAAAATCCTCAGCAGAGAAAAAAGCTTTTATTTAGCAAAGTACTTTTAAAGGTGATTAAAATAAGATTGATTTGTGTGAACTTAGTAATATACAATTTGCTGAGGTAAAACAAAGTTAAAAACAATTATTAACTTCTTAAACATCAGTTGAATTTTCATAAAAAGTTTTACCAATGTCTACAGTAAATTAACACGGTGACCAGAAAAGAGAATTCTTATTTTTGGTCAGCAATGTGTTAAGATAACTCAAATAAAATTTACTAAGAAAAAATATGTTGAAAATCACTAAGGGTGGGGCAATACAATTTGCAAATTTAAAGTTTCATTAGTTCAATAAATTTGATTAACTGATGGCAAACATTTTCTTCAGTAAAAGGTAAACATTAATAACTGGGAAATTTGGTAATCTACCAGAAGTTTTTGATACAAAGCTGGGAAAGTTGGCAGCTGTGTAATATGTTTTTTTCATATATTATTGTTCCTATTTTCCCCCCTGTTCAAATATATTCAATCTGATGTATCCTAAATAATACTTCTTCATGCTTTTCATGTGCAATAACATATTTACTAAACACTGGCACTTGCTGAAATGATGCATGCAATATTAAAAAATTATCAAGATTTAAGGTTTCTTCCTTTTATTACTTGATTAACTAGTTAATAACGAACAAAATACTACTTCTTTCCTAAGTTATTGTAACTAATTGCTGGAATAGGATGTCCAGTAAATAGTGTTTGTTAGCAAAAATGAATAAATAAATAAATAAAATAAAATAAATATATGTTTTTAAACATAACAGAAAATTGATCACTCTTGTAGGAGAGTAAAGCTTCATAGAGAATGAAAAATTAATTTCTACAATATGCTAATTACTTTTGCTTGACGTTTTGATCATAATATCATTTTAGAAAGTAAAATCAAATGATGAATTTTTTTTATCTTAAATAAATAGATAAGTTTATCTATTTTGCCTACTTGGCAAGTCAGCCAATGTACATGTTCTAAATAAATAAATAATACTTACTTTCAGTTATACACTTTTACACACACACACAAATTTTTTTTTTTAAATGTTTTGACTTTTTTTAAAATCTAAGTCAAAATTAAGGAGGGTCATATCACGATATATATATGTAATTTATTATAACAAAACAAAAGCTAACTCTTTACTCTACAGATGTGTTTATGGAAAATTCTCTAAAGATAATCTTACAATCATGTTACTCATGACCAGAAATGGAAAAAGTCCTTAATGTTTAATTTAAATGGCCTAATGCAGTTACTTCCTCACATTTAGCTCTTCAGGATATAAATTCAAAAAGAACATGCAGTAAATTTTGTCTTTTTAGTTGTTAGTGTCTAAATTATATTGTAAGTCAAAACATTTATTATCAATTATCTGATATTCCAAAATTAAGTACATTACTTCTAATTTAAACTGCATTTTTTATTCAGATTTTTAAGATGCAAAATTAGTCTGTGGATTAAATTCAAAGTGAATATTTTAATATTTCCCAAAAAGAATTAGGTAGCTTGGTATATCTATATTAGTACCTATTTAAGAAAATACAAATGTTTCTTATTTTTCAATACTTATTATAAAAAACTCTTTTTATTTTTTCCCATTTTTAAAATTTTACTAAATTTTTTTGTATGGCTTAAATTCAATGTACAGTAATAAATCTAAATATGAGCTAAGAGAAGGCGATTTATATTTCAAATTTAGTGTTACACAAAATCTATAGAAAGTAAAATAGAAAATAATTTCTTAGAAAATTTAGGAAATTTGGTCAAAATATACATTTGGGTTTTTCAGAATATAATTGAAAAATAGGAAAAATTTAGACACAGGGAGGAGCTGCAATGATTCCATGTTCAATGACTTTTATATTAGCCTTTTTAACATGAATGCCTTTTTGACAGAATTTTTAATTTTGGACATAATTTAAAAATACAAAATGCTCTAATATTTACATTTGAATCTGTTTACCAAAGTCGGTAATAATATTTTGCCATCAATACTTAAAAAAGGGATTTAATTTAACACAGATTTCCATTTATGCCCAAATGGATTTAAGATGAGAGAAAAATTATATAGCTTAATATATTAATGATACTTTAATAAATTAATTCAAAAATAATTTTGACAGAAAAAATACCTCAATAGCACTACATTTCTGTAAATGCATATCACATGTGGGACATTTCATTTCTGGCTCACCTATATAAACATCAAAATTAATCAGCAAAAAAATTTATATATTGTGATTAATGAGAACTAAAAGTTAAAATAAAAAATTATAAGAATAAGATGCTTGAAACAGTTTAACATTTATTGGCTTCAAAATAATAAGCTGATGCCTACACTTATCATTAGATTAATTAATTTAGCATATCCATTTAGAGTTTTTAATATATAGCAATAATTTTAATAGTTTGAAAGGAAAATAATTTGAAATATAATTGAGCAAATATTTGGATACAGAAAGTTTCAATTTTGATTAGAACTCATCCAGATATTATAGCAGTATAAGTACCATTACAGAAGCATACTGAAAAATATAAATTCATATTCAAAAAAACATAATGAAAAATATAAATTCATATTTGATAATCATTTATGTATATACATTATTTTTTTGTTATTTTTAATATGTGATCTACCACTTTTAGGTAGCTACTTATTTTTTACATGGTGGCATTAAAATTGTTTATTGTTTTAATCAACTTCTTACAGTCATTTTATACATTCTAATTAAAAAATAGCATTTCAGAAATACACTGTTTTTGTTTAAAAACAACAGCATGGTTGAATGGCCAACAGGCTATAAAAATGTAGCTAATACCTAATTACACTGAGTTTTAGGATTGTGGCTAATGCTTTTTGTTTTAGAGTTCCTGAAGTATGAAATGTCAAGCAGACAAGACACTTCTTTTCTGATGTAGGTGTATGAGATCCTCAGATTACAGAGGCTACAGAATAAATCTATGACATACAGGCATCACTTCAGATCTCTTGCAATAATATAAAACCAAAAGGATGATGCAAAAAACATTCACAAAAATGAAGAAGTCGAAAATCACTTATGAAACATTCTGATCTTGTTGTAATTATGTCACATTTAAGATCCAACTTTTCAGACTTTTTCTGATAAGTTGCAGGTATTGTACAGCTGTGGCCTAATCACTGTCTATTGTGTTGGCCCATTCATAAGTTCTCTGAGGAGGACATATCTAATTGAATTTGCTGAAACGATTCTCATCAAAATTCGACAGATGATCAGAGAGCATGGAGAATCATTAAACCTTACTTAGAGAATTGAGGTTTAACGACTCTCGATAAGAGGTTAAATTGTCTGTATATGTAAGATATAACAAAATACGATGGCTGCTTTAAGAATAATTGGCAAGCTCAAAATTAACTATTCTAAATTTGGTGCTCTCCCCCTAAATTCATCTGTTTTCCCAAATTTGAGATCTTTACATGTTACATAATGTTTAATACAGATATCTCTAGTCCAATCAAAATAATTGTAAACCAAAACTTTTTTAACTTGGAACTAAAACTTTTGATTCTCTCCCTTGCTCTTTTGCATTGCAGTGTTCTCTTTGGCTTACGCTTTCCTCCTGGCAAGACGCTTTGCTTTTACGCTTACTCAGCTAAAATGATGCCAGACTTTAAAACCTGTATACATGGAAATTATTGTATTCAGCTATGATTAAAAAATATCTTCTCTGCAAAAGGATGATTTGGTATGCATAAAAAATAAAGATTGTGATTTTCAAGCTCTGTTGTGTTAAATGCATCATGATGCTTTTCTTCTCAGCCCTATTTACAGCCCCTGCTGTCTTCTCAGTCATGACGAATATCGAATGATGCTAAAAAGTACCAGATTCCTTCATCCCCATCTACGCATTAAAATATTACATTTTTATAAAAAATTCAAAAATGTTAGTCTTGGTGTTTTTAAGTATACAGATATACATCTTGAAATGTATTCAGACAATTATAGTACATGTATTGAAAGAAAAAGAGTCAAGGTACAAATTGGGAGGTCATTTTGGAATTACAATCAAGAAATTACCTTTCATTCGCAGTGATTTTGGGAAATTTGAGCCCTTGGTGGGTTAATATCGAAATTTCTATCTTGGAAATGGTCAAACACTTTTTTTGCTCCATTCTCCCCTTATAAAAACATATTTGTCAAATGGCAACCTTTATAACACAGTTATTAAATTATACATATTAAACACAAATTTAAGTAGACAGAATGGAGAGGATTCATCTTGCTACATGAAAGACCACTTACATAAAATTTACCATCTTTACTTAAAAATAAATATATATCTATTATATTCATATATTTTAGGATAAATTTTAAAATATAAAAATGTATGTGAATAGTATTTTATTATGCATCAATGGTGAGAAAATTTTAGTTTATTGTCTCTCCTTGAGAATTTCCTTAAATTAACAGCACCATTAGCTGCAGCCCAAAGACAAAGTTCGGGATACATTGTTACCTGTTTAGTTTCAGGCACATCAGCATGGCTGATACAGGCCTAAAATTAAATCACTCAGAAAATGTAACTATTATAATTAGTGATAATTATGCATTTAATAGTTATGGTAATTACTTACATGGTTTATTTGGTATTTAAAATGTATAATTATGTAGTATGATAATTAAACTTCTTCCTCTCATTCTGCAATTTCCCTTACCAAAATACCATACCAAGTTTTAGAACAAAAATATAGTGAAAAAAGCTATCTTATTTTTGAGTACATACGATATATAAAAATTGATGACAAAACAGTGGTGCCTCACAAAATTATTGTAATTCATTTCACAATGGGCATCCATTATGTGATTTGTTCATCCCATGGGATGCTCTTTCATATAAGAATAATTTTAATTTGTTCTTAAACTCAGTCCAAAGTCATAAAACACCACAAAAATTTTTAGGGAATATTAAACTACCAAAAATTTTAGAAATGATATGAATTTACTAATTTATTAATTATAAAATACTTATGTGTGTTCTGGATATATTCACAGTTTTTATACTGGAAGTGGAGGACTCAGTTTTCCTTTATCTTATTGCACACTTTAAGTTTATTAGGAGGTCCAGATTTCCTACTTAAGTGATCTTCCTTTCCTTCAGATTTGTTCTGAAATAATGCCTGACATTATCACTGAAAAGATCAGTCCCTCTGTTCCTCTCAGCTTATTGGGATGCCAGTGGTTTGCTGTGACCTGACTATCTTCCCACTTCAAACTAAACAAATTTTCAATTAAAAACGTGGATCATTCTAATTTTCACCTCTTCACAAATTCCCAGATGGCTGCTGCAAGCATGGACCCTTTATATTCATCTTCTCTTTACCAGAAGCAACTTTTCTCTAGGCTTCATATTCCCAATCAAAGAGGGTTCACAGTTCTTCAGAGGTAATATTGAAGACTCATTATTTTTTCTTCTGGAAAGGCATAGTTAAATTAGAAAGTAAAACAAATATATTTCTTCTTTCAATGCATGATGAAACTTGCAAGTGGTTCATTATGAGGAGCCAAGTTTGTTATGTGAGACATTTTTTGGTCAGCGGATGTATTTGTTAAGTAGAATGTTTGTTATGTGAAGTATCATTGTTTTTAAATACACCAGTTGTAAGCATCAAGTATCATTCAAAAAAAAAAAAACAGAATCATATAATTTTATATATTTTAATTCATAATCCCCATAAGAAAGAGTTTCAAGGAAAATAAATATCAGTAATTTACAATATTAAGTAATTAACACAAGTTACAACAAATATTTTATAAAATAAATTAAATTTGAAAAAGGCAAAATTATGAGGCATGTTTAGAAAGTAGTACTCATATGGTGCTAAAAGAGAACAAAAAATATCAATCATGTAAAACCTTTTTTCCTCTCTTATATATTACTTTGAAGGTACATATTTTAGGCTACTTAGGCATCTATGGTACTGAAGCACTTTTTTTTTACAGTAAGACACTCTATTTTTATATATCATAAAACTCTGTTGCTGTCATTCGTGGAATAACCAGAACACAGCAGCCTGTATAATTAAGTTCTGTGTATGCTTTCATGAATGTCACATTATGACAGAAGTTGTGTTTGTATCGTAATGGTGTTGGCTGAAGAAATGGTGGTGGTGGTGGTGGTGAGTGAAATTTTTTTGGCGCAAAACCAGGGATGGTTATAATGCGCCAAACACAAGGTAATGGGATATAAAGTGACACAAAAGACAGTGAAATTAAAACTGCTACGAATTAAACAAGTAGATAAAGAAATGTACAAAATCCAGGGGATGAGGTCATCTAAAATCAGCTAAAATCACAAGTGTTCAAACTAACATACAAAATTAAAATCATTTCAGATGAGGTGATAAACAGCAATATCTTTTAAATAGTAAAATAAATTACGATTGACCTCTCTTAAAATTAAATGGTCGAGAGGCAAGTCACAGCTGTTAAAATATTTCTGACAAACACTATTAAAAGATGGACATTCAATTAAAACATGACGGACCGTCAAACATACACCACATTTTGAGCACAGGGGCTCATTGTCAGCTTTTAGCAGATAGCTATGTGTCAGTCTAGTGTGACCAAGTCTGAGGCGTGTCAAAAGAACTTCCTCCTTACGATTTTTAATAGGATTCCAAATCTCTATTTTTGGCTTCACGCTTCTTAATTTGTTATACGGTTGAGAGTCCCAAACTTCCTGCCATTTTATTAAGAACTTATGCTTGATGACATAACAAATATCTTTTAAAGGGATGAGGCGATCGGACAGTTCAGCAGCAGATTTTGCTGTGATGTCCGCCAGCTCATTGCCGTTTATTCCTGTATGTCCGGGAACCCAGCAGTACAGAATTTCGTATTCACGACTTGTTAATTTAATATTCAGCTTGAGTACATCCACTACCACAGGATTTTCGGTGCTGGAAAAAGATTCTAAGGCTTTCAATGCACTGTAGGAGTCTGTATATATAATGAATTTTTTATGGCCTACCGTAGAGATGTACAAAAGCGCATAATATATGGCAGTCAGTTCAGAGGTTAGGACTGAGGATGCGTCGTGTAAACGTCTGCCCTCCACGTGGTCACCAGATATAACCGACATTCCAACATGACAAGTTGACTTGGATCCATCTGTGTATACGGAAAGGTAATTTCTATACTTATACCTGTGCTCAGCAAAAATTTGTCTGTAGATGGTGTCATTAGTGGTTGTTTTGTTGCAATTATTGAAAATATCAAGAAGCTGGATTTGAGCATTTTCCCAAGGCGGAATTTCAAAATGCTGTACTGCTTGTGGGGCCATATCAGACAGGGAGAGTTCCTCGATCAGAGGGCGAACTCTTAAAGAAAAGGTAGGCACACAGGATGGACGTGCTTCAAATAAAGTTTCATAACTGCTATCTAGTAAAGCTAGCCTATTAGGATTGTCAGGTTGAGATAAAATGTTAAAATATTGCAAAAGAGACAACTGCTCACGCCTCAAATGGAGAGATGGTTCGTAAGAATCAACATAAAGACTCTGGATAGGAGATGTCCTGAATGCTCCAGAACAAATCCGCAGAGCTTGATGATGAACAGGATCTAACTTAATCAACACTGATGACCGGGCGGATCCATATATAACTGAGCCATAGTCCAGTCTAGAACGAACGAGTGCTCTGTATATACGAAGCATAGAGCATCGGTCTGCGCCCCACGACGTGTTCGCCAAGACTTTCAAAATGTTTAGTATTTTCATACATTTCTTCCTCAAATTTAAAACGTGAGGAAGGAAAGTCAGTTTACGATCGAATGTCAGGCCTAGAAATTTTGCTTCAGGCGCAACCGGGATCGCTGATCCATTCAGATATAGCTCAGGTTCTGGATGGAGACCTCTTTTTCTACAAAAGTGTACGCACACAGTCTTCTGTTCAGAAAAAGTAAATCCTTGTTTGTTTGACCACTCTTGGATCCTGTTCAAAGCGATCTGCAATTGTCTCTCTATATGTCTCATATCTGCTCCTCGACAGCTAATCTGGAGGTCGTCAACATATAAAGATCCTAAAATAGTTGGAGGAAGTTCTTTCAATATAGAGTTTATTTTTAAGCTGAATAAAGTTACACTTAGTACACAGCCTTGAGGCACATATAAAGATCCTAAAATAGTTGGAGGAAGTTCTTTCAATAGAGTTTATTTTTAAACTGAATAGAGTTACACTTAGTACGCAGCCTTCAGGCACACCCTCTTCCTGTTTCAAAATCTAAGACATCACAGAGCCAATCCTTACCTGAAATGTTCTGTCCATCAGAAAGTTCTGAATTAGGAAAGGTAAGTTGCCGCGTAAGCCACTGTCATGAAGATCATGAAGGATACCATATCTCCATGCCTTATCGTAAGCTTTCTCAATATCGAAAAAAGTAGAGACAAGATGGTTTCTTCTAAGGAAGGCTTTTCGAATTGATGTCTCCAAAAGGAGCATGTTATCTACAGTTGTCCTTTCCTTCCGGAACCGCTTTGATAAGGCGATCTTATGTTATTCTTTTCCAAGTAATAGACTAGGCGGGTGTTTACCATTTTTTCAAACAGTTTGCATACGCAACTGGTAAGGGCAATTGGCCGATAATTCGAGGGATTCCGCGGGTCTTTTCCTGGCTTCGCGAACGGAATGACAACAGCTTTCTTCCATACACTGGGGAATGTATGCTCATTCTACATCTTATTGTAAAGCGTTAGTACGGCAGACAGTGACTTATAGGACAGATGCTTGAGCATTTCGTAGCTGACGCCATCAAGACCCAGAGAAGACTCATGCGTCTGAAACAAGGTTCTCTTTAACTCAAACATGGTAAAATCTCTATTGTAAAGCTCAGAGTTGGAGGAGTTGAATGCAATGGGATTTTTTTCAGAGCGCTGCTTTATAGAAAGAAATGCGGGTGAGTAGTTTCTGCTGGAAGAAACGGCAGCAAATGCCTCACCTATAGTATTCGCGATTTCTTCTATGGTGCTAATCACTCGGCCATCTTTTTCCAAAAAGAAAAGTGAGAGGTCTATATAAATTCCACATGCTTTTCGAACTCTCTCCCAAACTCGGTTACTTGGCGTAGAGGATGTTATTGAAGACACATATGAAATCCAGGAATACCTCTGGCTCTGCCGTCGTACTTTTCGGGCGTTTGCTTTGGCTCTTTTAAATGCTATAAGGTTTCGAACAGTTGGGTATCTACGGAAAATTCCCCAAGCTTTTCTCTGTTTTCTCACTGCTTCCTGACAATCGCGGTTCCACCATGGTTTGGGATATTTAGGCAATTTTCCTGATGTTTTTGGAATAGAGAGCATAGCTGCTTGATTGATAGCATACATAACTGCTTCCACTGCCTCATCGATATGCACATATTCTACCATTTTTTCTGTGAGCTCTGCAACAGAAGAAAAGAGTTCCCAGTCTGCCCTTTCATATATAAAACGAGGGGATCTCGACATGGGGTTTGCTCCTCTTCGTGACAGAAATACGAAAATGGGATAATGATCGCTGTTGTGAATATCATTCCCGACTCTAAAAGTACAAAATGGCAACAGAGATGGTGAACAGATGGCAAGATCAAGGGCATGAAAAGTTCTTGTAGGCTCGTTGAAATATGTGTCCTGCCCATTATTGAGAAGACAAAGGCTGTGATCTTCAATTAGCTGCTCGATTTGTCTTCCTCTTGAATTGGTGTCTTTATTTCCCCAGAGCGGACTGTGCCCATTAAAATCTCCTATAAGGATAAAGGGTTCAGGCAGCTGCTCTACAAGCTCATTTAAATGTTGTTGGTCAATGTGCTCGTTTGGAGGCAAATACAAAGAGACGACTGAAAGCACAATATTCAAATTTATTTGCACAGCGACAACTTGGAGAGACGTCGTCAGAGAAAGTGCATTTGATGGATAGTCCAGAGAGGTGAAGATGCCTACACCTCCACTGGCACGCTCTCCTGCAATATTATCTTTCCTGACGAAAGAAAACCTCCGAAGTTTTGCTGGTTTTTCGGGTTTCAGGTTTGTCTCCTGTATTGCGAAGCACACAGGATGATGAGCACTGATAACATTTTTTATATCGATCAAATTTCGGTGAAAGCCGCGACAGTTCCAGGAGATGAGGGTGGCCATTATGATTGATGTTTATTTTTTCGGTGTTGCCGTTTTAAGTGGAAGCAGATGTTTGGGGATTTCCAGGCCTTCTTCTACTTCCATACTACCTGAATCACCTGATTCAGATATCATTCCTTCGTGTGAGCTACTGCTGTGGCTTCTATTTTTATCATTTTTATGTTGAGTTTTGTTTTTAGGTCTGCTTTCAACTACTGTTTCCTTGTTTTGAATTGAATGTGTTGGTTTTTCTTTTTTGTTTTTACTATTTGTCTCCTGTGTTTTTATTGGAAGTGTTTGCGTCCCGACTGATACTTGCACTGCAATTGACTTAGTTGATTTAACGGCTGTGGCAAAAGAGGTGTTTGGTCGAATCTGATTGGTTTGTACTAGCCTTCTAGCTTCTGCATAAGAGATGTTGTTATTTACTTTGGCAGCCTGTACTTCCTTTTCTAATTTCCATTTTGGGCATGATCGGGAAAATGCTGTGTGCTCCCCTTTGCAGTTTATGCACAGTGGCGCAGTTTTCGCTCTCGTGGCCTACCAGTGAACATCGCGCGCATGTCAATTTGCCACGACACGAGTTCTTGGTATGACCAAAACGCTGGCACTGGAAGCAACGCATGGGATTTGGAATATAAGGTCTTACGGGAATATTTAGATATCCGGCCTTAATATTCTTAGGCAGATCAGGCGAGTTGAAGGTCAGGATCACGTGTTTCGTGTTAATCAACTGACCTTCCTTACGCATCTTGATCCGTCTAGCACCACAGACATTTTGATCCGCAAGCTCGGATTCGATCTCTTCTTCGGAAACGTATAGAAGGTCGATTTCCGAGATTACACCACGACGATAGTTCAAGGTTTTATGCGGTGTTACTTTGACGGTAACTTGCCCAAGTTTGGTTACTTGAAGTAAGGATGCAGACTGTGTGGCCGATGTCGTATCTATAAGCAAGTCTCCAGAACGGAGACGCTTTATGTTCTTAGGCTCACCAATACAAGATTGAATGTATTTGCTAATTACAAAAGGTGATAACTTTTGCAGCTTGCCAAAAGTGCTAGAAATGACAAGGAAACGTGGACAGTTTTTAGGGTTATTGGCATTTGCATCTGTTCGCAGTTTTTTTACAGTGGATGTTTTGCACGATTCAGTACTTTGAAGGACTTTGGGAGTTTCAGTTTGTTTAGGAATAATGAAAATATTATGAGTCACCATATTGAGAAGAAAATAAGATTCGGGTCCAACCGCCCCGCCCACCACAGAGCCCAACAAGGGAACACAGAATCCTGTGTTAGGGCTAGCCGGACCTATACGCAAACTGAAGCCCCACAGTCGGCTTTCCCGAAAGCAGGAACTCCCGAGAGCTTATCCCCAAGCCGCCGACACAAGGTCGGGAGACCAGCCGATTGACACTCGTGAGGACAACGAAGTGCCGCCCGTCTAGCTGAAGCAGAGGCCAAAGCAGTGTGTTGGGGACAGTACCTCGCCCCTCAACTACCAGGATCCTCCTTTCCAACGACACGGGTCGCTGCGCACGGCAAACGTGCAGGCGGTTTTCTCGCCACATGCAAACTAGAGACAAGGATTGTTCCAGTTGCTCATAACGAGCCCCAACCTCCGAAGAGGAAAACCATGAGGGAGAAAAGAAAGAGAGAAGTTACAGTTCAGAGGAGAGGAGACGGAAAAGAGGATAGATCACTGGGGCTCCAGGATCGTGACACCCGTCTCATCAAGAAGATGATCCCCTGAAGGGCTAGGGTACCTCAGGATTGCCACACCCGTACTCACAAAAGTGAGCCCCTGAGGGGGGCTGAAGAAATGAACCAGAAATTTCACAGTTCTATAAAGCATGAAGCAAGCACTGTTTTTCCCAAAGGACACACCCAGTTATGTGAAATTCATCATCAAATATAAAGTTTATAATGCTGATGTGATGGAGAGATCAAGAATGAGATAATTACACTGTAAGTTCAGAAGCAAAAAGTCATGCATATGATGGAGAGCACAATTGCAATGGATAAATTGCTGTGATATGTAGATGAAATCATGTAGTACAAATTGGCACATCACTTTGATGAACTCCATGCAGTTTACATGCATGTCATGAATTTTATCATTAGCCATTACCTCAGTTACTGAAATTTTTAAATAGCAAGCATCATTCATGCTTACAGAGGAACACCCACATACAAGGTGTGAGAAGTTGCACTTATATTTCTGACATGTTGTGTAAATTAAAGTGATGATTTTCAGTTCCACATCATGATCAGAAAAAATAAATCTGGATTGCCTATGCTGAAAGAATGTGCAATTCCTTTTGTTTGTCATCTAAATGTAATTGACTGGGAATAAGCAAATATTAGAGTAGAATCAAAGTTTTTTACCTTATTAAGAGAAAATGCAAACTGCAAACATGACAAACACAATTAAAATATAGAAACATATTTATTATTAGCTGAAAGAAAGAAAAAAATATTGTGCAGTGATGCAAATACTATCAACTCTCCATAAGCTGAGTGTAAAAAGTTACATAAGAAAGAATTTCTGTAGGATCAAGTCTATTTTCAGTTAAGGAGGTGAAGGTAACATTAACTGTGCAGCTTAATTGCTTCAGTTTTCAGTGGCGATTCTACAGCCTACTAGTAGGAAATTCTATTTTCTGATGACATCATCAGCCTGAACTAGAAAACACAATACCAAACAATCAGAAAATAGCACCTGATTCCTAAAATATGTTTCTTTAAAATGTAGAAAAATTCATTGTTTAAGCAGACTGCATAATTGAAAATTAGTCAATGAACTGATCATTTGGAAAATCAAATTCTTGTCATTTGTTATTCACTAGATCAAGATTCTCAGTGGCAGTCAAATAGAACTGACACATTCTCTATATTTCTAATAGTTCCAATTAAGAGTAAATCTGTTTCTATCTGTTTTACACTGATTCACAAGAGTAAATCTGTTTCTACCTGTTTTTCACCAATTCTCTTAATCTATATATAAAGTGTCTTAAAAAGATGGCTGTGGCCTATATATATTCTCTTAATTATTCATTCCAGATGTATACTTTCAGTTAATTTAAATTATTTATTACACCGGTATTGTGGGTGGGGAATTATTTATTTATTTATTGCAACTAGTTTTTATATGACCCTCATGGAATTAAAATTTCAGTAAAAAAAATATTCATTACGTTTTAAATTGTTAAAAATAAAACATTCTATGCCTTTATCTGCAAAATTCACAGAGATATAAATAAACAAATATTCACCAAAAATAAAAGGAATCATCATTAGTTGCCAAAACTAGCAGCCTCATTTTATAACTGCTCTTAAAATTTTTCTTTGAAATTAAATAAAATGCATGAAAAAATTCAGTGAATTCACTCTAAAAATTTCCACTCAAAGGTAGGGCGTATAAAAATCACATATTTAAAAAATTTAAATTGACTTTTTTTAATCCTTATATTATTAATTGTTTAAGAATTTGTAGTACAAAAAGGTGCTATTACTAAAAAGCACTTCCAAACATCTTCATTAATTACTAAAACTGCTATACCTTAATTTATACAATATTAAATATATACTCAGTCTTTCCTGAATGACTGAAACTGAAAATTATTAAATAGTAATGCTGTAAAGAAATAAAGACAGGAAAAAAAAAACACACACACACACAGAGTTGAACACCCACAGACTATATAGTACATACTCATGGCATTTTATTTTTATTTTTAGTTAATGTTGAATGCTAACAGTGAGAATTTTCATTTAAAAACATGAATTAAAATATTAACTTCATAGCTTTTTCAAATTCAGATTTGTCCCTCAGCTTGCTACGCTATAGACTAAAATTGGAAAATATGCTTTTCAGTAACAGTAAATGCTGCCTTAACTGTGACTAATATTTTGATAATACTTAATTCCTTTAGTTAAAGGCATTTTTTTAATATTCTTTTGGATTTTCATCATTTTAGTGCAGCTGCTGCTCATAAAGCTTTTTCATTAAGTTATGAGCTACTCCACTGAAGAATGGTAATTGAAAAATAAACTTGAGTAGCACTAAATCAGTGTCAGCATATGCTTCCACTTAAAAATTCTTCATCATTTTCCTTTTGACTAGCTAATGACCAGTATACAATATATTAATTTTGATTATAATCAGAGATTTCTAAAAACAGGTGGTTAAAATGATTTTAATCATTAATTAAAATTGCATATACACTTCATACAGGTGTGTATTTTTTTTCCCTTTTAACTAACTTTTTTTTAAAAGTATGATAAATATTTTACTATTAAAATTTTATCCTCTCTCTAAAAGAGAAGAGGGTGGTTTCTTAGTTTAATCATTCCTTATAGTGTTGAGAACTCATACAACTCCGCATTTTATTTTGAGAAATTTTTCAACTGAAAGTTTATGTCTAGTACCACATTTCAAGAAAATATAGCTTGTATCCAATATTTTCAATATCCTATTCAAAAATGAAATGTAAATTGTTTTAAATTCAAAATCCTTCTATTAAATAATCTTTTATAAAATACAGTTTCTATATAATGTTTTTAAATCTTCCATTACTCTATCTGCTATTATCCCAAAATTAAGCTAGGTTTTGTGCTTGTAAATAGAAAAAAATGGCGAGCTATTAAACATTATTTTATTTAGAATTTTGAAATTTAAATGCATTTTTTCTGTTGCTGCATTTAAATGTTGTTTTTGTGTTGCATGTTTTCTGTGCTGATCCATTCTATCAAAATTGTGTGAATAGAAACTTTAACAAATAAGAAATTTCCACATTAAAATTTTTCTTTGCTAAAGTAAGGAGGAGAGTCATCATTGAAGCAAATGAAAGTAAATATGAAATTTGCTGGAGGTATTAATGCATGCTGCAAATACATTTTAGACACAAAATCTAATAAAATGCATTAAAACAGTTTATAAGTTAAAAATATACTTACTAGACAATTCTGCATTAATGCCAGTCTTACATCTGAAAACAAAATTTTGTATATAACTAAAAAGTTAAAAAAGAAAAGCAATCTTCAACAAAATTTTATACTATATTTAAACTTTATTTAATTCCATATAAATTTTCATAAAATTAAAAAGCACACAATATTGTATGTTCACAGTTATGAAAAGAAGATAAAATGAATAGGGAGGGGGAAATTATGAATATAACATCAAATTCAAACAGTGCAATAAAGTGAAACCAAACTCAGAATTCATATTAGTTGATCAGTAATTGCAAGAACTGACTTAACTAATCTATTATACCCTTAATATTTAATATGAAAAAATACAATTATTATTTATGATAAGGAGAAATTGCTTCTTGTGGTTACCGCCTTTCAAAGAGACTTCTGTGAGCAGAATTCATTTGCTAACGTCTTTATTAGCCCAAAGGGGCTTTGTCCCTGAAGGACTGTTGTTTTCATTATGGCATTTTGTGTCAGAAATATTAAATGTCTGCTCACTTTTCCAACTGTTGCCATCAAATATTGCAGCCCTGTATTATATTAAAGAAATTAAATAATGAAGAATGTGCATAAATGTATGCATGTTTCTTGCATTGTGATAAAACGATGGTAGCTAGAGCCATCGAATTTTGAATGACATGATCCAATTGCGAATATGGGCATTTCGAAGCCCAAATTTGAAATTTTTATCCATTTAATATTTTGTAAAACTTAACGAATTTTGATTAACAAACTCAAGGATTTCAGAGCGAGCAATGGTAACGTTGTACAGAAAAAACATTTTTATCTTCAGCGCATGCAACTGTGTATTGTGAATTCTAAAGATATGCTCAGTTTAAAATTATTTTGTGATATTGCTGTTGAATTGAATTTATGGTTTAGGTGTGCAGAACATGATATTTAATAAATAAAGGTAACACACAAAACGTTAAAAAAACTACCCTTTGGGCATAATGTAAAATCTGAAAGCTTTCAGATTTTTTTTTTTTTTAATAGAAAGAAACTAGAACTGAAATGTCCACCAAATATGGAGAGTATTTACTGCAGATCACTATTCAGTAACAGCTTATGTTAATTGCATTCTATAATCGTTGTGTATGATAAATAATACAAATCTTTATTCTGCCATTATATGTGATACTTTGACCAAAACATACTGGGTTTTCTTTTATAGGTAGAATCTAAGGTCACTTATGTAAAATGTACAGCAGACTAATTACAGCTGTACATTTTAGCAGATATGCTAAAATGTACAGCAGACTCCATCATAAAAAAACACACGAACTTTTATTAATTTGAAACACCAATTTATTAATTCTTTATAGACTACACTTTTTTTAGTTAAAATCTAAAAAGTGTTTTAGTAAGGAAGTTTTTAGTAAAGGTTTTATGCCAATTAGTAAGTAAATACTTGAATTAATATTAAAAAATAGGTGTTCATATCATTTTTATGACTGTTTTGATTTGTTGCCATTTAATACTTTTGCTGACCATGGTTGCTGTGAACTGCTGAATTTCTCATTTATTTATACAGCAAGAAACAACAAAAATATGAGTTTTAGGACGTTACAATAATTTTAATTTCTTTTGAAAATTTCTTTAACATATGTCTAGTTTCTAAAAATGAGTTATTTTGACAATTTAGATGATTTACATAAGTATATGAAATGCAGTACTGAGCAGCTTTATCATATTTGATAATAATATTTTATTCTTCATTCTAGGGAAAAATTAAATCTGCACAATATTTTGAATTTCTTTGGTTCCATCTCTGTTCATCTTGCATTTATTGAATCTTTAGTTTCCTGACTCTATTCTAATGCAATACGATAAACTATATTATGTGATGCCACTTTAAAAAAAATGTATTCTGCCATTCTAGATGGAATGGTGGCAAGCAAAATTAGTTGCAACATCATCGGGCAGAGGTTCAAACCCCGAAGAAAGAATGAACACTTGTAAATGTGCAATATCTTTATGATATGGGGACACTTAAAATCTATAGAGCTGAAAGTCCTTTTGAGAAGATTCTATTTCTCAGGATCATCTTACTTGAAAATTGAGATAGTGCTGGGTAAAATTCTTAAAAAGAAATTGTTCTATCACTTCAGCATAGATGCTCAGATCCTTGCCAAAAACTAAGTACATTATCATGAAGCCATTTCAATAGTTACACACCTGGACATGAAAATAAGCAGCAAAGAAAATAACAATATACTATGAATATAACATGTAATCCTAATTACCATATTTTCCAGATTATAATGCACATCTATAATTTAAAGCTATATTTTTTATTTTTAGGTATATTTGTCATATAACACGCACCCAATTCTTCACGAAGAAACCTAAAAGATACATGTGTAATACTCTTTTTTTTTCAGGTAATTTATTCCAACATTTGTCCTAGCTTTTCGAACAATGGCATACCGAATTGACAAGCGATAAGGGGAACAATATGTGTGTGGGTTAAATGCTTGATGGATAAATATTCCTGCAAAGAGGGTGGATTGTATTCAAGGCAGATGCCAATAGAGTTTTGAGAAAAGGGGGATATAATTTGGGGTAAGAATGGACTTCCGACCTGAATGAATTTGTAGGTTTAGATGTTCTCTCTTTCTGTAGTCATTTGAAGCCATGATTTTGAAGTGAAAATCGAAGGCTTTAGTAAATCGCATTTGCTTTAGTTGAAATACAGCTGATCTAGTGTTCCTTTTAGTAGTAAATATGGCTCCCACAAAAAGAAACAAGCACAGTGCATGTTTCAAATCCAAACCCTTCATTTTGCAAAAGAAAATCGAAATAATGCTGCAGCAAGGATGCTTGGTATTGGTGAAAGATGGAATGGATAATGATTATTTATTTATGGATTAAAATAATAATGACCATGATGGTGAAACAGAATTGATGATACACCTGAAGATATAATAGTAGACAAACATGACGAACTCTTCATGCTATCCAATAATGAAAATGTTTAATTTCATAAGGTATGTCATTTTGTTTAAATAAGCAGTATTTTGGTGCATGTAAAAATCTAATTTTTTCTTTATTTTCTTTATTCTTTTATTACTATTATATCCAGCATATAATGCACACCTGTAAATTTCGGTCTTATTTTTTTGTATTAAACATGCACATTATATGCTGGAATATACGGTAATTAACACATTTGAGAATTAGAACATGACACATTTAGAAAACATTTGAGAATTATATAAAATTAAACTTTAGATCAAATGGGTTTTATAGAAACTCTACATTTCAATAGGCATGGGTTTTCTCTTTCCAAATGAAAAAATATTCTGCTGATCAGATAAAATCAAATTAGGAATTTTTGAATCTACAAGTTTAGGTAAAATCGTGCAATTGTAATTTGTAAGAGAAAATTAAACTACTCAAAGCTGTCAAATGTTAGTCTCCTCCACTATGTCTGCAATTTGTCTTAAGAATATAATGCATGGCAAATATACCTTCTACATCAATCAAATTACTTCAGCCTTAACTAATGTACTTCAAACATCTTAAGAGATCTTTGAGGCTTTCAACAAGAAAAATTATTCATTTAATAATGACATAATTCCTTTAAACACATTACGAAATTTAGTTAAAAAGGCATGCTAACAGAACAAATAGGACTAAGTAATTATATTAACTAAATCTTACTTTTCACAATAAAAGATCACATCTTCTCCTATATTAGAGGCTAAATGAAATTCATGTGAAAAATTTCCACCCATGTCACCACTTGAACCTTGAACTGGAACCACAGGTTAAAAAAGTACATACTTATGTCACTAAGAATAACATACTTAAACTATGTCACTAAGAATAACATATTTAAACTATGTCACTAAGAAATATGGCATACTTAAACTATGCCACTAAAAAAAAATAAACTTTTCAATAAAATTTCTTGAATTCAAAACTTTAATAGTTTTTATATATTACTTCTAAAACATTATTTTCAAGGACCATTTATGATTTAGAAAGAATAAGTATCACTTTGTATGAATTTTCATATAGAATACCACCCGTGTACTTGTAAAATATATGCATTATCCATAAGGAATGTACTTTTAAAATATGTGTACCATGTGTAAATATCTAAGGAGTAGGTAGCAGTGTAAATATCTATCATATCTAAGGAGTGCAGTGGATGCCCATTGTTAATCACTGAAGAACTGGTGCACTGTATTGATGAAAAAGTTCATTTAAATAGGCTATTCACAATTTCTGGTTTGTAAATGCATTTCATGAGCTTTATTACCCAAAATTGTAACTGAACATTTTCACGACAAAAAACATAGTTTGTGAAAATACTGATGGATATTAAAAAATGGAAACATATGGGAACAGCCTGAGTTTTTGCAGCATTATGTGACAGAAAAAAATGATGTTTTGAAAAGGATTATCATAGGTGATCAAACATGGATTTGTTACAATACACCTGGAATGAATGACAGTTACTTAAATTGTGATATACTAGTCCCTTGAAACCCAGGAAAGCAAAGCCATTTCTTTCTTCAAGAAAAATCATGTGCACAGTGTTTTAGAACTGTTAAGGAATTCTGTTGGTGGACTGGATGAAATCAGGAACAAGATTCAACACTACAGTTTACTGTGAAACATTGAAGAAGTTATGCTGCGCAATAGAACAAAAGGCATGCACTACTGATTTCTGGTACTGTGTTTGTGCATGATAACATGTTGCATGCGTAACCATGACACTGCTTGATCCATTTTGTTGGAAACAATTTCACCCTCCTTATAGTCCAGACCTGTACATAATCTCCTCATAGTACCAAGCAACTTCCATTTGTTTTCTCATCTCAAGAAATTTTTTGCTGGCCAGAATTTTGCAAGTGATGATGAGATCAAGATAAATATCCAGAACTGGTTCATGTTGCAGGTGGCCGAATTCTACGAAGCTAGCATGTCACAATTACACAACACATGCCTTAACACATGCCTTAATTTGCATGGTGAATACATCAAAAAGTAGTTTAAGGTGTGGATATTTTTCTGCAATAAAATACAAATGAACACAAATTATTAATCTTTTTTAATACCCAAACTGGATTTACTTTCTGGATTTGCTCTATAAAAATAATTTTTTCAATTAAAAACACTGAAAAACTGAAGAGAACTTTAGAACATATCTTTCTGAGTTTAAAATTTGTTTATTATATACTTACTTGCTAAAATATAAAAAATAAACTCCATTATTGGTAACATTTCAAAAAACTTAACATGCTGTTAAAAACCTCTTATTGAAATTTTAAATTTATTACTGAAAAATTACTCTTTCATTATTAACAACTTTTGCGCATTATTACATCAACACTAGAATTATATATTTATACTTTAAAACACATTTTCAGCACGTAAATCACAATAAATGAATAACTACTGCAGTACCAAGATAAAAATTTTGAGGCATTTTTAATTTAAATTAAAGGAAGACTAAATACAAATATCTTACAACTGTTATGGAATTTACTGAAATTCCAGTTAGTTTCAAAAAGTAATAAGGAAATATTTTTGTACTGAATAATCATTTTTTTTAACATAAGTTTTAGTAATTTGTATCAACCACCTTTTGAAGGAAATCAAAAGAATAAAAAAAGATTGTTAATTTACATTTAAAAATTGATTTTGGTGAACGTGTAAGGTATAAATAGATAAAAAAAATAATAAAATAGGTAATTATTATATAATACCTTTTAAAGCATCAACACCTAACAGTTGGAAGAAATCACTGTACACTTGGCACACAGCTTCATAAGTGATTTTTGCATTTTCTTCAGAAGAATCAAAAGCATACATATCTAAAAAAGGGACAACTTTTTATTTTTCCTTTTAAAATTAAATGCTGATGTAACTATTACTCATCTGATACATTCATTACTTAGAAAGTATTAAACAGGTAATTTGCATAAAACATTTAAGTTTAACACTTATTTTAATCTTCTAACAGAAATATATAAGTTCTTGAAATGTTATTATGGGAAAACCATGTATTTAATTAAAAAAGAACACAACATTTTAGTTAAAATGTTGACACAATATCTCCACCTCATAAATCATCAAACATTCTGAGACCAGTATTATATCAGAACATGTTTTGACTTGTCATTCCTGACACAAAATGATTGACAATCTTTAACCATTCTTCAAAAATTACTTCTATTTGCAGTGGGCATTCTTGATAAAATATAAAAACTGCATCATAGTCATTCTGTTGTTGTTGTGATTTACCTCACTTTTCTGACTGTAACATCAGAACAAGCTAACCACTATCCCTGTTGGGCAGTACAATCATTCTTTCTACATGAATGGAGGAATTCCACAACAGACTGATGGTCACCCATGCTTTGCAGGCAGTAAATACTAATTTGCACTAGATAAAGTTCTTTATTATAATAAAGGAACAGAGTTCTTAATAAAAAAACTTATACTAGAACTACAGATTAGATTAAATAACCATAAAGAAGTTCTCAACTTCAGGTAACATAAGATCTATCAATCAACAACAACAACAAAATAGAGAATTTTTTACTGTATTATATTCATATGATACATATGAAAAACATAACAACCAGAAATATGAAAAAGAAATTTCAAATTTTTAGCGTCATAGTAAAAAATAAATGAAAAGATTGCCAATATACTGCACTTCTAGCTAGTTGACTTCTGTTGGACTCTGAGTAAAATAGAACTAAAAATTTTTAAGAGACATTGGTTTCAAAGGTACAGGGCAGCACATGCTAATGGTTTGGATTAGGGGGGGGAAGACACATTTCAGATGGGCTACATAAATGTTTCTGTTAAATTAATGCAACACTGGTACTGTATTATTTGTTGTTTGTGATTAACTACCTATCTTTGCAAAAATAAAAGTTACAGTATTTTATGAAATCATTTCTGAAACACATACAAAGAAATTTGACACGACAATTTAGTATATACAGAATCACGGTTCACAACACATACCTTTCATTATGAATTCTCGTCCACGCAACAGACCTAATCTTGGATTCATCTCATCTCTAAATTTTGTAGATATCTGTAAAAATAAATAAATAAATAAATAAGCAGTAATTTTTATTCTCATCTTTCTATCTATCTATT
>KK114636.1:68029-104295 GCA_000611955.2 Stegodyphus mimosarum
ACTCATATAATTTTAATAACACTAACTTAAATGTACCATTTTCTCAGAGCATTTCTGCAATACATAAATACTCCCAAAATTTATATATTTTGATACTTAATAGGGGCTCATTCTCTGCTGCAAAATCAGCAGTCTAAAAATATACTTATTCATAAATTCATTATAGTCACTTGCTTTCTATGATACAAGACAGAACTTCAAAACTGTGTTTATAGTTGAATTATATTCATATAAATTGAACTCACAGTTTTACTAAGTTAAAGATATCCAAAGCAACATCTAAAAGCTTAACTATATAATCACAGAACTACACTGAATGATTTTAGTGAGTACGTTTCCTTTTATTTACCAAAAAAAAAAAAAAAACTTCCCTGGAAATGCCTCACTAAATATGTTTCTAATAAGGACATGTATTTAGGATGAAAAAACAATTCTCCTCCTCACACTTTAAAAAAGTTGAATTAATTTGTTTTGATTAATTTTAACAAAAGACAGAAAATCAAGCACTGTTATAAATTTTAATGTAACTTGAATTATGATAAATTGTTCCCCAAATAATAACTTTGTACTTGCAAATTATCCCATCAACCATGAAACTGTTGCCAAGCAGCTTGGTTTAGTGCCTGTTTTGGTTAAGCATGATTTAAAAACATACTGATAACATCTATGTTTGTTTAAAAATAACATCTATCTTTGTTTGATGAAACCCCAATTGATCCTTGATAAACCACATTTTGTTTGTAAGAACAAGGGCATAAATAAACTTTCATTGCTATATTTTCTGTTGCATTTTGGGGGGGGGGGGGATTAAAATTTGGGATGTGCCTTCTACAAAACAGCAAGAAGTGAATTTTTCAAAATTATAGGATCCTACTATCAAAAAAGTGTGTATAGATGAACATGATACAGTCGGCTGATTATGGCCAACAAAACAGGAACACATTGGAATAATTACTTGTTAAAAGTTCATACTCATAGCATACAGAGGATGCTTACATATTTTCAGAATGATTTTGGATCTGCTTAATTTACATTTAAAATGTAAAAAGTATTTTTTTTAATGTTTGATCTGATAGTCTTTTTTCCCAACTATAAGTCTGCATTGTGATTTCCATGATAGAAGGGATTTTCATACAATTTCCAAGAGTACTAATTTCTACTATTTTCCAGAGTCCATTTATTATGGTGTTTGCACTTAGTTATTTTCAAGAGAACAAAGGCACATTAGTCTGTAGGTGAAACATTAGTGGACTTCATAAGAATATACTGAAAAGGTATATATGCATTACCTGTCTCAGTCTTCCATTTTCCCCAAGGAATGCACTGATACTTTTCAAAGTATGACTTGTTGCTTTGCCTTTATGAAGTTTTACTCTATGAAAGTCACTGGGATAAAGGAATGGAATTTTTTCTGCAAATATCAGATGTAAAGGTTTGTCTTGACAATACTTAAATTGATTTTAACATTTTTCCCCCATTTTCCTTATTTTTAATTTCCCACTGCAAGAGAATCCTGCATCAAACATAAATTTCTTTCTAAAACTTTCTCTGCATTGACAGAAACCAGGTTTTATACATTTTTTTCTCTTTGTTCTTGATAATAAATAGACCTTTTTTGTTGCATTCATTTAGGTAAGCACATGCTTCATCAAGGGACATGATGTATTTCCATTTATCTCCTTGCTAAATAGTTTTCATGCGGGGTTCTGTATTGAGCCACATGCTCTGCCAACAGCAAGGGAAAATTATGTTTCTTAAGTTGTAAATTTTGGTTTATTATTTTGTTTAGTGCTTCTACAAATATATTTAATGACTCTGCAATTGATTTCTGCAGTATTGATTTTCTCTTTAACATCTATTTGCATTGATTTTATCTTTAACATCTATTTTTCAGAATAAATAACCAACAACCTAAATTCAGAAATTTCAGAACTAAGATAACTAACAACTTAAATTCAGAAACATTAGAAAGAGTATATAACCTGTCTTCGGTATTCATTTGGAGTCTTTTTTTTTTTTCCATATAAAAGTAATGATTGGTGGTTTTTCTCTTTTCAATTAACAATCTTGCTCATTTTGCACTTAGAAATTTTAATACCAAGAATTTCAAAATGCTTTTGTATTTTGAAATAGGAATACTTCTCTTCAGAAAGTGCAAAAGCATATCTTTCAATCCACAGCTTGTTTACATATGATATTTTGAAAGAACAACAAATTTAATAGCATATTTCTCAAATAAAATAATAAGCTGTTGCCAGACATTTTTATTCCAAATCATTTCTTTCTTTAATTCTTCATTCAAATCATTATAAAAATTTGTAAACACCTTTAAGACCTTAAAGTAAAATCAGAAAGCCTAAGAAAATAGCAGAAATCGATGAAAGCCTTTTTATGAAAAGTCAAAACGAAACGGATCAAATACTGATTGTTTATTAAATAGAGAGGCATCAGTTCCTTTAGAATTCCCCAGGAATGATTGGCACAAATTTGGTAGGATCTCTATCAAATTTTATGGTTTGATGATATCCAGCTTCCATGGTCAATGGGATAATACATAAGTACCAGAAACACACAGCTTACAATTCACTAAATAACTACTACGATTAGAAATGCATTGAATACATAAGTACCAGAAACACACAGCTTGCAATTCACTAAATAACTACTACCATTAGAAATGCATTAAATTGGCTGGAAAGTTTGTGCCAATTTTTGGTACGTGATTGTGGTGCTGGTTTAAAAAATGAATGGCTATCTTGACAGCAGAAAAGGAGCTACTGAAACTATGAAAAAAAAAAAAAAACATTAGAAATACACTCTACTTATGATGCACCTTAAATCTTAACAAATAGCAAGCAAAATATATATAATTGTAACTTCACTGGAGAAAATTCAGATATGTCCGATGACCAGTTCTCATCAAATGAATTATGTAACTGAATGATTTAAATTTAAGCTTGATATCTGTATCTTTTCACATCTGTTGCAATGAAAATTTGTATTATTATATTTATGCAAAAACTCTGGTAAGCTGATTATTACTTTAAAATAATATTCATATCTTTAATTTTAATTTTTCAGCGTCAGTATTCATTCTACCTTCTGTAGTCTCCCCCCAAATTAGTGCATAACTTTTCATTTGAATGGAAGGCTTCTAGATTTATTTGGAAATTTCTATGTTTTCCTACATTTTCAGTTTATTCCTGTTAAAATCAATTGATAGTTATAACCAGGTATAAAAATTTTTAAATCAGAGGAAAAGACTTGGTTTTCTGTCTAAGGAAATATGAGAAAGATGCTCATTGTATAAAAAAAATGTTCTAGATTTTTAAAGCATAGGAAGATATTTTCCTAAATGGAAAGAAAGATAAAAAAGCTTTTTGGTAATAAATAATTTTATGTTATAACACCTATTAAAAGCATGCAAATTCCTTGCTAATTTGCTTCAAACATTTGTTACTGTTCAAAAATTATTTTGTGACTTTTAAGATATAAAAGTATAGCTATGTCTCCTCAACATTCCAGAATTCTACCACATGGCTTCAACTAATATAAAAATTGACCATTTCTGCAGATTGTCATCATACTCTTTACCATAACCGATTAAACAAACTTATAAAATGTTGATTTTTTTGTGCAAAACATTTTTTTTTTTAAGTCAGAAGAATACAAATCAATATTTATGGTGCTACATGACTATACAGGGTGTTTATAAAGTCCCGGACCCATTCTGATGTTTAATAACTCATAAAATAATAAAGATAGATTAAAATTAATAACATAAATGGTTAGATAGACTTAAAAAGTTTCATGACCCTTGTCAATGAACTTCCACATGTGCCCCCTTCGTCGCAGGGAGAATATCAAGTCGATATTCAATTTCACGCCAGGTACCGGCAAGCATGTCAACATCCACAGAGGCTATTGCGTTTGTTATTCTGGCTTTTAGGTCATCATTGTTCAACACTCTCCTCCTGTAAACGTTTTCCTTTACAAATACCCAAAGGAAAAAGTCCAGCAGCGTTATATCAGGTGATCTGGGTGGCCAAGGAATTGGACCACCTCGCCCAATCCAACTTCCTGTAAAATGGTCATAACAGTTCTTCAGTGAAGCAATGCTGCGATTTTTGTATGCATTCTTCTTTGTCGTATTCCAAGTTCCAACAGTTTTTTATACACAAATTGTGATATTCTTGCCTTAACCACAGTTTTAAAATATGATCTTGTGGAATTTGCCAGCAATGGAAGAAACTGAAGTAAAATTTCCATGGGAATACAGAATTTTGCTGAAAATTTTCTAAAATGGGAACAACAAGGAAATGCCGCTATTGCTATTGAAATGCTGCTATTGCTCAATAGCCGCTATTGCTGAGTTCATGAAACTAAGTCTCTGCAATTTTCTGACATTTTTAAAGCAAAAACTGATCACTATGTACTTCAAGAGAAGAATAGAGAGGGAAAAAGAAAGAAAGATTTGAAGAAGAATGTATGAATTTAATTTTTTAATGTATTTTGTAATCCTTATTGAATAATTCTTTTAAATTGCTAAAATATGTTTCCTTTTCATATGTTGATAATGTTTACCGACTAATGATAAATATTGATAGTTTGGAAATCTTCCTGAGAAAAAAAAAGGGGAGGGGGACACAAAAACTGCCAACTTGTACCTGATAAGTAACTTTTACCTTTTCAGCTGCAAATCACCAAACTGCACTAAGGTGTGGTTGTGTTAATATGTAAGTACCCCACGAAAGAAAGATTTTACTTTATAAAGGAAACTTTTGAAAATTCATATCATCAGCCAACAAATTTCATTGAATTTGGAAAAACAATCACTCAGATAATCTTACTATATTGGTTATTATAAATTATGCTAGATAAGTAATAAATTTTAATACTACAAAGTAAAGTATTAAAAACTTCAAACCATTATTTTTATTAGATATGAGAAATTAAAAATACACTAATTCTAACAGAGAAATATTGGCCATATTTTTCATAAATGCATGGGAAGCATATTTAAAAAAAGTACAAATACAAAGCTATTATTTCATAGAGAACTAATTTACCTGCCTGGTAAAAACGCAGAGGCAGACTTCTGTAAGATATATGTAAATTTGAAAGCAAAAGCGTGACAACTTCTTCATGTGTCTGGAAAAATAAAGAAATAATAACATAAGCATAATGGAAGCTTCTTCAAACAACAAATGAAAAACATATTTTGTTAATATAGTCTCTTTAATATTAATCATACTTATTAATGAACTTACTGGTCCAAGGCAATATGAAAATGAATTTCTGTCATACAGTTTGAATAAACCAGCATTTTCCCAGCGACCTACAACATATTAAATAAAAAATAATTTTTTTAATTACTTTATTTTAATATCATTATAAGCATCATATAATCATATAATATCCCCCAAGCATATGTTAGCAACTGAAAGATTTGTGGTTAGAATCTCAATAAGGGTACAACAGATTTTTCAGATCTCCTGCTTCATAAAAATTTATAAAGTCTACAAAAGGGGTTTACAACATATTTTGACCAATGCACCACTTTCATCACTGCTAGAAGATCATCCTCCCCCATTTTCCAAAACTCTAACATATATATATATATAGAGAGAGAGAGAGATAGACAGATATAGATATATTTAGATGATTTTTCAATGTGTTTTATAAAGTAAACAACAGACAAGTACAGAGTGTAAAAAATGTTGATAAATACCAAAACTTGAAAAAAATAGTTTTTTATATTTATAAAACTAGATCTAAATATTTAATAGATGAATAAAAGGCTGATCATATTTCTCTCTGAAACTATGAGTTTTTGCTAAAGGGAGGGGGATTCATCTTTGGTTGAGAACCTCTGCTCTACAATAATATTTGAAATATAATGTTGTGGGCAATAATTCTTTGACACCTATTATATTTGATCAACTGAGTTTCTTTCTCTCCCCAATTGCCCCTTAAAGTGGGGGAAAATATTGCAAACTATCATATTCTATGCATTGTTCTTAAGATTTAAGTGGTAGGACGGATGACAAGCAGTTCAAAGATTGTAAGATCTGTCTCTGCTACTCCACATAAACTACTTCTAGATCCTACAATGAACCTGGTGAATTCTTGCATAGGCATGAATAAATACCATGAACCTGGCAAATTTTTGTACAGGCGTGAATAAATACCAGCTCAGAAGAAGGGTGAAAAGTAACCCTTTATTAATTCAAAGTTTAACAGAAAGGCACAATCTTCGTGCATTTACAAAACATCCTCAACTTGCTGAGGGAAACTTAAAGACTATAATTTAAGTTGAATCTAAATATAGAAGAGTGCTGGATTAGCATGCTAATTTGCACCTAAAAGGTTGACTCTCAAAAAACCTTATAGACATGATGATAATCTGAAATGGTCGAAAGGCTCACTGGCGTAACAGCGGGATAGCAATGAAACATGCACTGGCTAGAGAAAACATGCTCTGAATAAACTCAGAGTTTTCCCATTTAAATATTCCCTTCACTTAACTTTAAATTTACATTCTGGTGAGAAAATACAAGGGGAAGTTGAGAGGTTCAGGAAAGGTAGGTGTCAAAATTAAAATTAATTTGTTATGCAAAATAAGGGAAACCCTACAAGATCTGTGGCTGAAATCCAGATAAGAATATAACTGATTTCTTATTTTTTTCAGCTTTACAAATTTAGGTGCAAAGCAAAGTCCAAGGTCTTTACTTTTAATTGTCATAACAAGGCAATAATCTAAAACACTGATAAATATATCTAAGCTTGATACGAGGTTCGTACACATTTCTGCACATGGAAATTAAGTACTTTTAAGGACTTTTCAGGACATTAATGAAAGAAATTAAGTTGATAAAAGTTAAATAGTCCCAAACCCTTGACAGACATAAAACAAGTTATTGCTATATCTGAAAGTAACTAAAGTCCGTTAAAGTTTTAAATAAACCTCTTATTTTAAAAGATCTTTAAACATAAAGACATATTTTTATGTAAAATCAACTATAGCTTATGGTAATCCAATTAAACAGGAACAATCAAATTCAAACTAAAAATGTGGACTAGTAGTCAAAGAGTACACAATTTAATTTTAATCTAAGCTGGCTCAGTAACATGTTGTAACAAATTTGTAACTCGTCATAATGTAGTTATCGCGTAACAAATTCAAATATCGGCAGCAATAATGCAAAGACAAATAAATACAAGTTAACAGAGCTGGTAGGAACTAACGCAGCATGTAAGCAGAGTCCAGAAACAAATTCTGTTTTACAACCCCAAAACCTTAGTTTAAAAACTATCAAAGTGATTTTCATTCTGGTGAGGAAATGGAAAGGAAAAATTATAGCAAAGGATGAAATTATAAACAACTGTCTAATTTACATAATAATAACTGTTCATATCTTTGAAGAATAATTTTCTTTCTTTTTATGTACTTGGTTTCTTTCTTCAATACCTTTCCTCTTCATTTTAGAATTTTTGGATTTAATTAAAGATTTCAGTTATTCTAAAACATTAAATGCCTTTAGAACATATAGAAAAATGTACTAATTTTATTTCTTTAGTAATATGAACATTCAGAATAAATATGAAATGATATATGGTAAGGGCTGGCTACAGAGTCGGTGTAGCAGAATTTTTAAAATTTAATGATACACCAAGCAACAAAATCTATAAATGGCAAAATTTTAAAATTTAGGAAGACAGAAGGCAGCAGAATTAAGTAATCACAGAGATTCCATCAGGTGGGAAAATGCGTAGCACCAACTCTGTGTATGATGCACAAAGCCATAGCTAGGGTTTTCAGCACCTAGGGACAACTAAAGATTTTGTGCCCCCTTCTGTATGCCAAGAATGGAAAACATTTCATTCTAAAATTTTGCAACATCAATTTGGCACCCCATGGATGCTGCACCTGGGAACATATGTGCCCCCTTGCCCCACCCTAGCTACGCCACTGATGATGCATTGAGACATATAAGATGAATCTTTTAAATTGCCAGTTTTCAGCTTCTGCAATAATAGAAAAATTCTTTTCTATAAATGCCTGTACATGTGATACGATCAGAAGCATTTTTGATATTTTCCATGCTTGTGTCTATTGAAAAGTAGGTAAGACAAAGGGAAGATAAACATGTTAAGAAAAAGACTTCAAGAAGTAAAACATTCAAATATTACGTTTTCATTACTCTTCTGAAAATTCTCCAAAAAATAAAAGTTCATCATAAACTTTCTGTAAAATACATCCATTACATGTTAATACTATGAAGATATTTTTCTGCAATCTTCCACATTCGTGGGTCCATAAATCTGCCTTCAAATCCTAAAATTCTGAAGTTTCCAAGTTGCAATGTCTAAAATTCTAAGGAAAAATTACCCTTACTAATTCTGTAACAGCACAAAGCCAGAAATATGTTGAAAAAAAAATCAGAGGAAAAAAAGTGTAAAATTAATTTCATAGAGAAAATTGATGCATGTTGGGGCAATTACATGGTAAAAACTCTTATCATGAAAAAGTTAAAACGAGGGCATTTTTAATTAATTACATAGCTATTTTGCTTTTGTTGAACTGTTTTATAAAATGTGCTAAAGTGCAATTTAAGCATTTATTACCTTGTTTATTTTTCAGATTCAAAATATTGTGTAAGTCGCCAAAAATGGAAAGTAATGCCACTTTATAATATGATAGTAAAAAATTAAAATGTTTCATTTTAATGTTATTTCTTGAGTACAGTTTCAATATATTAGCATTTTTTTAATGAAATGATGAATTTTATAATGTTTTAAAAAAATTTCGTCGAAAATTTCCCCCATTTCCGAATTACAAATTTTCTATAAAAATTTATCTTAAAATCGTCAAAATGTTGATAAGTTGCTAAATTTTGAACCTTTTAATACAGAATTCGCATTCCCAAAAGCAAAAAGTTGTCTAAGAGCTCTTCATTAGAAAAAAATGAAATAATTTCTAAATGCTTATGTTTCACTTCATGCTCAGAAACTTGAGAATCCCACCGTATATTAGAAATAGGAACAAATTATAATCCATGAACCTGTTCACCCATTTAAAAGATAAATATGTATCAATGAATCGGCAAAAATACTTGCCCAAAATGTTAATTCACATTCAAAATAGCAGTCATAAAAACAGATAGAAATTTCATATGATTAAAATTAAGGATCTCCTGCCAAGTTTGACCAAAATTATGGACTTCTAAGAACCAAAAATCGATTCCAAAAAACCTAAGGACTTTTAAAGACTCTTACGGACCGTATGAACCCTGTTGATAGTATATCACTTCGCAAATGAAAAACAATATATTAAGCAGCAAATTTTAAAGTGGAGTTAAAAAAATTTCTAACATGTCGTGTTACTTTATTCTTGAACATTAACTTTTTAAATGTTTTTTTTTAATATTAAACAAATAAAAAAATATCCATAGCATTATGTAAGATATTCAACATTAAAAAAGAAAGTAATTGAACCAATTGCTTAGCAAGTACACTATCTAAACAAGATTGAAACTGGCAGTTTGCAATGACAAACATGTTTTCTAACCTAATCTGCTCAGTAAGTTTTCAGTTAAGGCACTTCAAAATAAGGTAATCTGTATGCCTAGCACTAAGAAATTTCCAGAATAGATAACACTTAATTTAGAAACTAGCCGGTTTTGCCTAAAAGGAAAAAACAAATTTTCAGTAGTAGGAAAAGACGAATTTTGAGTAGAATAACTAGATCTGCCCTTCAAAGGTATGACAAAACAAATCAAATTAGATTGCTGATGGACTGAGATATTTGGGGCTCTTATAAAGTGATATAATAAAGTAAACATTATCCAACTGACAGTTTAGAAAGATTTAACTATTTGTTAAGGAAACACACTATAAATAACATTCACTACTTCATTAAATTATGATAAATCTTTCATTTTGATTTTAAAAATAAAGTGATGCATTTAATTAAAACATATTTGTAATTAATAATTTAAACTCACCAGTTTTTTTCAGCACTGAATCTTGTATTAGAGTAGGAAATAACATCTTTTGAGCATTAATTCTGCTCATCATCGCATCAGCTAAATTAGAGAGTTTTTCTAAGGATCGCATAGTCAGAGGCTTGAAATAAAGTACACCTGGACAAAGTGGTTTGATAAAACCTTGGTTCAACATTAACTGTAAAAAAAGTTATAATGCATTTGCGGCATGAAACTAACACTCTATGAAAAAGATTCAGCATGAACATTATAAAATGATAAGGGTAAAAAAAAAAAACTTCTTGAATGCACCCTAAAGAAAGATTTTAACTAAGAAAAAGTGAAGCTAATGTTTATTTTTACACACTTTAAGTGTTATAAGATATTACGAAATACAGCATAAACAAAGATTACTTCATTTGAATCCAGTGGGGGGGGGGGATCTATGAATGCGAAAATCAAAAATACTCACCACAAATTTTCATAAAAACAAATTACAAAATCAACAATCAAGTTTTACAGCTTTATAGCATACAGAAAAAATGCAAAAGCATTTGCAGATGGGTTCTCTTAAAATAAACTTTTTAATAGATGCCTGAATATCATCTGTGCAATTTTTAAATAAAAATAAAATTTCAAAGAAAATTGAAGATACTCGAATAGAGGCCCTTATAAGCAAATGAAAGTACAGTTAATGAATGACAACATAAAAAACTAATTTCAAAATAATTTTAAGCAATCCAATGTTAGTAGTTAAAATCTATAATTGGAAAGTGTAAGGTAATTTTCCAATATATTCAACAATAGCAGCAAAATACATTTTTGATTATATTATAGCAAACATAAATAAGCGTGATAACACAAAGAATAAAATACTTTTATGACAGACAGGACAAATGCAATGATCTGCAAAATAGCAGTTTCAAGAAACTTTTCGAAAAATACATTGAACCATCAATTTTATCTTTTCATTATGTCTTTCACTGAGAAAACATATATACACATATTTCTAGCAGAAAAATAGAAGGTATTAAGTTTTCAGTCACAAAATTGTCAGTGAAATTGTTGCATGATCATAAATTTTCCCACTGAAAATTTATTTTTTGTTAAATGAAATAGATTCAGAGCATGGACACTTTTTGATATAAGATCATATTCAATGATTAAATGGAATAAAGGACTTTATCAACCTTCTAATATTTAATACGAGGTTAAAAAAAGTTTCTTTTGTTTCAGAAACAAAGAATTAGATACTACTATTTAAAATAATCTCAGATTAATTAATGAATCAAGTAACTTTCATGAATATTTAACATGACCATTGAAACAGCTCACTTGCACTATCATTAGTTGAGAAAATCATGGTAACTTATGTATTTTAAGAAAATTCCTGTCTGGCCACATAGTGCACATCACCTGTGCCAAGGGTAAATTAATTATAGTACTACTTGAAACCACCAAAATTTGCCAATTACATATGACTTTGATTTAAAAAAAAAAAACTTTTTGAATCCTAAAACATTACTATTATTAATATTTGCATACTAAAGCACCATTCTTTTCAACATTCAATAGTATTACAACACCAGTTAAGTCTAAATAAATTCCTTTTTTAATTACATGAAAAGTGTATATAATACCAAAAGTGACTGTTACTGTATCTCAAGTATTTATATTTACTGACATAAGACATTTATAACAAATTATCAACACAAATATAATTAGTTAGAAGTATAACTTAAAAATCAATATTACATGCATAAAAACATACATTTACAACAGAAATAAAATATTTACAATGCATTCCATCTAAGTAATAAACTAAATTAGAAATGAAATTCACTGACTTTTCAATGCAATGCTAGCTTTCAAACACTAGATTACTTCCTCCATTAAATGTGTAAAAATTAAGGTCATGCATGACACAGCTTTATTGTTTTAAAAAGTGTTATAAATAAATTCTGGAATGAAAATTACTGGTACAAAATGGCAATGGGGGAGCAGTTATCTATTCTATTAAATAATACATAATTACCTAACAATCACACGGTAATGTTAGGACAGTTCATAAATTCTGAAAGGTCGAAAAAGCAGTTTTTCCTTTTAAGAAGTTAACAGAATTTTGATGAAAAACTTTTAATACAAACATATATAACACAAATTAAATGTAATGTCTGATTAGAATTGAAGACAACAACAACAAAAATCACTGATATACAGATAAGGAAAGTATACTTCTCATGTGAGGGAGGAAAAAAAGACATTTAAAGTATAGAAACAAAATACTACTAGAAAAATACTAATAAAAATATTAGCACAAAACTAGATTTGTTGTTTTAATTCTACAATTTGCAAGTCATTGCATTTTCTATAAAAACCTCTGCTCAATTTTTTGTTACATCAAAATTTAATCTATGCCTGTGCTTTCCTTCTGTACAGTAATATCTTTTTATCGTGCACTATCATGCAGCTTTTGGTCTTTGAGTGCTTGATGATGTGCGCCATGAGCAGATCTAGCATATTGTAAGATATCAGGAGTTATATTCATCACACCTCCGTTTACTTTTATGGCATCCTAAACAGTTCACATTGCTGTTGAAGAATTTTCCTGAAGGTTTTCTACCAATGTACCATTATTAAGTGAGAAATCAGTTTTTACTGTGGCATCACCATATGATAAAATTAGAATTAGTTCTACAACATTCTTCAAAATCTGAAATATAAAGTCCTTATAAAAGTGACTTTCTGAAAGACAATCTGATTGGAGCTGCAAAAACTGGCTTAATGCCAGCTGCTCATGTGATACATAATTCTCCAAGAAAGTGCTCTGCTTCCAACGCTGGTACAAAAATTGCTTTTCTGGGGATTGCCGTTTAAATTCCTGACTTTTCAAAATTGGCTAAAATATTTAAATTCCCAGACTTCTTTGGTCAATTTTTGAATTCCCTGACTTACTGGCTTTCCAGGAAGCTTAACAATCCTGTTTCTTTTACAATTGATAGTAACATGGTTAATATTTTAGACAGAAAAAAATCTAATGTCACCAGTCCATGACCTCAAGTAAACTGTCACTCCTAGTTGATCATTCGTAAACAAAACCTAATTTTTTATTTCAATAAATAGAAAAGTCTGTAATATGAATGGACTATTTTAATATGTAGCCAGGTTTAAAAACTGGTTTTTATAAGTTTATGCCAATGTAATCAAATGTTTGCTCTTTTTTTTTTAAAAAAATATATTATATTTATTGAGCAGTTAAATAACACATAATTTAATTAGTTTTTTCTTAAAGAATATTATTAAGGGTTTATACTTAAAATAAATATTTTAAGATGAATACTACCATTTTATTTTTTTTTCTATGTTATATTTATAGTACAGATGAATGGGAGGGAGATGACTGCCCCAGACCTCTGTACAGCCGGGGGGGGTTGTCTCTGAAGAGCGTTAAGTACTCAAGTATCTGCACCTATATGCAGGAATACAAAAAAGGAGGATGAAGCTAGAGTAGGCTGCATTGAAAACATTAAAGTTTATTGTGGAAATGGACTTCTAGGTATCTGTCCCTAACTTATATTTGACACTAAAGATTTTTTTATAGTGTATGTTCTTATGAGAAAAGTAACATGGTTAATATTTTAGACAGAAAAAAATCTTATGTAAAGCTGAAGTTGTAAGAATTAAGTAAGACTTAATGGGTGGGCAATCCTTCCCAGTTAAAATGCAGTAGCTAAAAACATTAGTTTTGATGAAGTTATAAAAAAATTTCAGAAGTCAATGCTTACAATAAGCTTCTTTAAATATTTATTTGCTTGCTATATGTAAATTATTTTTTCTTTAGGTTTTTTGTTTTCCAAATCATTTTAACAATTTAATTTTAATTAAATGTTAATTTTATATTTGTCTTGACACTACATAGTGATCATTCTAATAGGAATATTGCTATCCCAGGCCTTGATAGCTGTAGGTCTACCACTGTTGTGTAGACTTGTAAACAAAAGTCATCACACGCATACTGATATGGACATAGACTTCACTATAAAAATAGTAAAAACTTGTTGTGGGGACTCTAATTCATGCTTATTCATTGAAAACTCATTATCAGTTTTTTTGACCAAAAACATTATCTTCCTTACCTATATATACAGTTCGGCAGGAGGTAAAAATAGCGAAAAATACAAAAGACTGACTGATATCTCAAAGAAATTATTGCTTGTTTTCCATCTGAAGGAAAGTTAAAAATGGCCAGCATTTTATAGGGGAAAAAAGTAACAAAGGAGGAATATCATCACATGTTCTACAGTAGAAGTGAAAATTAAATGTTATAAATTATAAATATGAAGCACACATAAAAAAATTATTGTTTCTTTTCTAACTGATTATAAATTACTAATGGTAACCACTTTAGAGGAAGAAAAACATTGACTCAAAATATTACATAAAAAACTTCACAATCAAAACAGTCTAAAAATTAAAAACATCGGATGTTAAAAATCCACCAATTAAGTTTGCCAGTTCTGGCAGCAATACTTTCTGATTAACTGTATCCCTGGTTTTTAACTTTCAGTGGAATTGCTATTTTTGGTGTATTTTTGAGTATACACAGACAATAAATAGCCCACGCATGTACATACATACCATGTATGTGATTGAGCACACATGGATTTTCACACTTTATAATTAACAGTTGTTTTGTTAAACAGCATCTTCCAGCTATAAAAATGTAAATATTGTCACACAGAAATTTTTTTCCTAGGCTCATAATATTTTTAGATCTTACGAAATGTTTCGTTTTATTATAATTTATGAATAAACAGTACTTATGGGCCATAAAGATAAGCAAACAAATATTTTTTGCTGATTCATAAACTGGGCAATAAGTTGGCAACATTTTACTGTGGTGGGGTTAATTAAAAAGTACCATAGTGACTACTCTTCCAGTTTTGTGAACAGAGATGAGCACTTTAACAAGGAACATGTCTTCATATATCAACAGATGTTTCAACTTACTTTGAAACTTTTACTTAAAGATGAAACAGCCTTTTCCTTAGGAACAGATTCAGGGTATCGAAATATTTGCGACATTCGTTGTGTTTTCTGAGAAAAACCAAGTACAGTTTGCAACATTTTTGAGCCACATCTAAAACAAAAATTTTAATATACTGCCCGATAATAATTCTATAAATAAATTATATTTTACAAACAACAGATGGAAATGAGTAATAAACAAAATCAGAAATAAATAAAATACATTCAAAGGCTAGAAACTGAAAATAAGGACATTTATAATAAGAAATATTAGTAGTACAGGATATTATATTCCCTGAAAAATATAAATAAGATTGAATAGTAAAAAAATTTTAAATATAAACTTTATTTCAAATTTAAAATTTTAAAAATAGGTACATAAATTAATCATGCTAAAACTAGCTCAGTATAACTTGTTACTAGTGTGGATCATAGACTTAGGATTACTTTACAAAATGAGGATTATCTAATAAATTACTATCAAAATATTTTTTTAAAATTAAGTTTGACCTCAGATATTTTTTCTACATGAAATAAAGTAATTATCATCCTGCATCAAAACTGAAGGAAAGCAATTTCAGCAAACAATTTGTTAAAGCTATGAATATATTTTTGCAGTACAAGAGGACATTTCTTTATATTTTCTGAGACTGCTAGATTTGGAATGCACAATAATCTAGTCTTACTATACAATGAGTTCAATTCCTCAGCTCTCAGAAGCCTACCAACAGCCAAGTGGATAACACAAATAAATCTAATCTGGGTTCAAATCCTGACAGATAGGATGGCTGCATGCTCATTTTTTTTTAATACATAACAGCCAATTTTCCTGCAAACTCCTCCACAAAAGTATTTGTTTCTTTAGGCAGACCAAAGCAACATGCTTTGTGATTATCTAGTAAATCAAAATGCTCAACTGTTTTCTAAAAGCTGCCAACTAGAAATTTGAGACAAAAATTAAGTATGGTTACAGGGTCTGTATTTGCAAAAGATCTCTATTCCTCCTCGTTCATATATTTCCATCCTAATTATGAATTTTTTTATCTCAGTTTTCTTGAAATGGCATAAATAAAAATGGTTATTTTTACACCAAAATCTATATTTTCCAGTCCTTTCATTGGAAAAATTCGTATTTGAATATAAAGAAGATGCACATGAAGCATTATTATTATGCTGTGATTTTCCATATTTTACCGAGTACTTACATGTTATTGCAACCATCTTAGTAAAAGTCGTAAAATTTTCAGAATGTGCCAAACTGTCACAACCATGCTCATGATGATCTTTCAGTCAAGCAATGTTACTATTTTTGCATGTGTTCTTTTTGTTGTAATACAATGGCTTTTCTAACCAAATCATGATATTTTATTCCTTAAACTTAATTTTAAAATATGCACTTGGAGAATTTGTTAGTGATGGAAGAAGTTCAATAAAATATCTTCAGAACACAGAATTTTGATGCAAAATCTCCAAAGGGAACAATGAGGAGATGCATTTGATAGGTAGTTAGTGCTGCTGAGGTTTGAGCAACGTCAAGTTTCTGTAATTCACTAATATTTTTTACAGTGGAAACAGAGTGCTGTGCACTCGAGGAATAGCGAAAAAAAAAATTACAGAAAAATTTTGACACGAATGTGTTTTATTTTTTAATTGATAATGTAATCCTTATTTAATAATTCAAATTTGTATTTTGAATTGCTAAATATGCTTTCTTTTCACATGTTGATTACTGACTTACAACTAAATATCAACAGTCTGAGAATCCTTCTAAAAAAAAATGGTGCAAAATCCACCAACTTGCACCTGATAAATAACTTTTACCTTTCCATCCATAAAAATTCACCAAATTGCACCAAGGTGGTCACGTTAATATGCAAGTACCTTTTAATAGCTACAAATCAATTGCTGTTCAAGTGAGTGAATCTCATTATCATATTTTCCTGGAAAAAAAAAAAGCAGATCTCCTTTTTAGGGATTACATCAATTTTTATTCCAAAAGATGCAATAGGGTTTATTATCAAGGAATATCTTATTTTTTTCATTCAGAACAATTAATATTCATAATACTCTACATTTATTTATATATTCACACACAAGAATCTATATTCGTTCTTTTATTTAAAAAAAAATTATAATTATTCAAGTATGGTGATATCGTTTTCTTTTGGAACATTATCACTGAACTGGCGTGAACTTCTTGTGACTCCATTTCCTATAGAATCACTAGCTCGAATATCTCATGTCTGGCAATAGCATGATGAGCTCCCTAAATGACCATTTTTCATCTCTTCATGTAAGTCCCAATCTCTTGCAGCTAGGCTTCACAAAGTTTCCATATCAATGTCTCTCCTTTCTATTTTTAATGTAGTCATTAATTACCTTGGCCAGATAGTTCTTGATGGCTTGTTTATCATAATATCAAGAATATGAAAATAGGCAGTCATTCCTGCAAGAATCAGTACTTGATCTATATTTTTTCTGCAAGGAAATTCTTTATAAGTCTTTAATTGATCACTAGTTGAATCTCCAATTTCTTTGACCACACTACATAACAAGTGACAATGTTAAATCAGCCCATTTTCATACTGTTGCTCATATGTATAGATTTTTTTTTTCTTTGGAGGAGCGGGGAACAAGTGGTTTAAGAATATAAATGCCTAAACCACATTCAAATTTATATTTCTTACAGTGATGATTACAAGCAAGACTTCTTTTTGCTCAGATGAATTGACAAAATACAAGTAACTGTACAAATTGAAAGACCTAATAAAATAAAAAAGTGAAAGAATAAATGTAAGTTAAAAAAAGTGACATCTCAAATCTTGTTACAGCCAGTTTAAACAGGTTATTTTGTTACCTGCATATCAAAATCCCAGAGTTATTTTCATTTACACATAAGACATTGCAAATAAAAACTGCTTCAAGATGGAACAATATTATAACATTAAATTTTATCACAAATTAGGTAAATCTACTACCGGAACACTAACAATGATTCGAACAGTATTTGGTGATGCATCATTATGACACTAGTGTATGAGTGGTACAACCACCACCTTGAAATATGGGTGAAGATGATTTGAAAATGAACCAGAGATAGGGTGCCCTTCAACTTCAAAGAAAGAGGAAAATGTGGTGAAAATTAATTCTTTGGTAAATGCTGATAGACCTTCAACAACTTAGATATGCAAAGAAATCTGCAGGTAATTTTAATTGAAAATCTGAAAATGAGGAAAGTTTGTGCTTAATTTATGCCTCCTATTTTGAGAAAACAGCAAGAAGAATACAGAAAAGGGAAGATTTGCAGACTATTACAAGACAGGACAATTTCTTGCAGTGTATAACAGAGGGAAATGAGATCTGGTATCTACAATAAGAACCAGAAACAAAAAGACAAATCGACAGTGGAAAGGACCACCTTCTCCCATTCAAGAAACAAAACAAAACAACACAAAAAAGCACAGATGAAAAAAATTAAAGACTACGGTGATGCAGATTGCATTTTTTTATTACGTAAGATTTATTCACCATAAATTTGTCCCTGAAAATCAAACAATTTATCAGTATTTTCAGAAAGAGATTTAAATGTGGGTGCAAAAACATTGTAGATGAATCAAAGATAGGGTCCCTCTCAACTTCAAAGAATGAGGAAAGTGTAGAGAAGATTTGTTCTTTGGCAAAAGCTGATATATGTGTAACAATTCAGCAACTTTCACATATGCTTGGGATAAGCAAAGAAAGTGGTCAGATAATTTCAGTCATAAATCTGAAAATGAGGAATATTTGTACTCGATTTGTGCCTTGGATTTTGATAGAACAGCAAAAAGAAAATAGAAAAACATGTTGTGAAAACAGAACAACAATTTCTTAAAGTGTATCATAGCATTAGGCTGAAATATGACCTAGAAACAAACAAAAAAATACAAAAAAAAAAAAAAAAAGGGAGGGGGAAAATGTCAAAATCAAAGCTGATGCTAATTGCACTTTTTTATTATGTAGCACAATTAAATGTGAATGAGCCTTTACTGGCTGGGTGTCGATACGGGTACTTGCATGTGTTTGAGCAGTTTAAGTCGTTAAGTTGGGTTGCCTAGAGTAAGGAAATCACACCAGCTGGCTTGCCTCGTGCTTTATTTAGTAGCCCTTATGATGAGTGAAAGAAGTACCACAGACTGCATGCCCAGTTCAGCGAAGCTACCCTTTCATAATCAAGAGTGAAGGTTTGGTGCAGCGAATTCAACCAAGGTTGCGAATCAAAGTCATCCTTGTTGTCCTTGCATCAGTATGGCAAAATAAAAACACTGCATGTGTTCGTGAGCTTATCGAACGGGATCGATGGTGCACAGTGCTTCAAATTTCAGAACTTGGTGTCAGCTATGGAAGTGTCCAATCAGTCAACAGAAAGCAGTTGAGTGTCAAAAAATCTCAGCTCGTTGAGTTCCCAACTTCATGATGATCAAAAACCAGCATGAATTCACATTTCTCAATTGCTTCAAACTTGTTTTAAAGAACAGGAAGCTTTTTTGCATAAAACTGTCACCTGTGACGAAATGTAGGTGCATCATTATACCCCCAATCAAAGTCTGCAAGCATGAAGTGGAGAAGGTAAAGAAAAGGAAAACCCATGAAAGCCAAAATTCGATTCTCTGCGGGGAAAGTGTTGGCCATAGTCTTTTGGGACTGAAGGATGTCCTACTGGTGGATTTCTTACACTGCTATCAGACTATCATGCAACTTACTACTGCAGTCTCTTGGATCAAGTTAGGCTTCAGTGTCGATACAAAAGACGAGATTGTCCGATCCGCCAAGTGTTGGTTCTCCACAACACCAGGCATGACACATTAAATGTAATGCAGCAGAAACTGGAGAAAATGCACTAGAAAATGCTTGTTCATCCAGCTTACAGTCCAAACTTATCACCATGTGATTTTCATATGTTGGATCCCTCAAAGAAGCACTTGGAGGCAAGCGAGTTGAGACCAATGATCAATGAAAATATTCATGCTCAACTGGTTAGATACTTGTCCAATTTCTTTCTCCGAGAATGGAATGGAAAACTTACCAACACATTGGGAAAAATGCATCATAAAGGGAGGAGATTATTTAGAAAAATAATTTATAGAAATGTAGATGTTTCCTATTAAAAAAAATTTGTTTAAACAAAAGGATCATTTATATTTGATTTATCCTCATATAAAGGACTTACTCATAATGAATTTGCCTTGAAAATCAATCAATTAATAAGTATTTCTATAAGGAGGTGCTTTTTTAATTAAGAAACATGATAAGATAAGGCAAGTTAGAAGGAAATTTTTTATCCCAGGCAATGGCTTCTTTCAGATGATAATGTTAGGCCCCCATACAGCATCGTCTGTACAACAGTATCTTGCTAATTATTCAGTTGCAGTGATAAATCACCCACCATATTCTCTCAATTTATTGCCAGCTAATTTTTTCCTTGAAGCTTATGACAGTCATGAAAAGACAAAGATCTGAAAACATCACAGATATTAAATCAAATGTTAGTTATTTTGTGAATGGTTAGTTCCAATGCCCACAAACAGTATTTTGATGGCCTGAAGAAACAATGGCAAAATTGAACAGACTTCTCTGCCAATTGTTTTGAAAGACATAAATTTATTTGTAGATTAGTAATCTTTTCCGAATTTTAACTGTCCGGTTTATTTATGAGTGTACCTTGTACACATGCACTTTTGTAACTAGTACAGCATGTGCAGACAGACAAGGCACCCTTTTGTTCAAGTCTTGTTTGAGATCCTTAACTTATAAATACTGCAATTTCATCCACTGCAATTATGTTGATGAGCTGTACAGTAAAAGAACAAATATCTGAATTCAACTAACTGGAATATTTAAAAATTTTAGGAATTTTTTCTTTTCTATTTTACAAAAAAAAGGGGGGGAGGAGAAAACATAACAAACAAGACTTGTAAAGCCATCTTAAAGTGCATATAGAATTACAACTCAGAATTTAAAAAAAAAAAAACTATTGCCAATGTGTATGATATAGCATTAACAATTATTCTTACATGTAGAAAATTATTACATCTAGCAATATATGCATAAATGCTAACAATGGCTAAATATATTTGTCAGAAAAATGTATGACTAAACTACACTTGTTAGGCCATATCATTTATTACATTATTTTTTAAGCTGATTTATTATCTGTACACCTTGTCAAGAATTAGTTAAACTATCAAACAGAGAGAGGAAGAAAACTTCTTCTTTCGAAATTATATCGTCCTGCTACAAAATTTTCTACTAGCTAAAAATGAAACCCAGATAGCAAATGATGACCTTATTTGTAAGAACAAAACGTGCCTACAAGATGTTGAAACATTCATGTTTCTATGGTGCTGTGTAAATAAGTTTCAAAGTATAGTAAAAGCCTCAATATCTGGTATTAAACTAACCAGAATATTTTAAAATTTTAGAAACCTTAATTTTTTTTTAATGAAATACTAAGATGAGATTCATAAAACCATCATAAGCTCATCTAGGACTATGACTTGGAATAAACAAACTGTAGCCAAACAATGTGATTTAGTGCTAATGATGGATAAGCATCACATCACAATAAAATTATCATGAATCTTGAAGGAAAGAGACTAAGTGGGTGGTCAGAGTGTGTAGTCCCCATATCAGGAATGAGATCCTCAAACTATAAACTTTACTATAACAATAAAACCTATCATGTTTACATCACATAATTATTTTTAATTTTTAAATTCAGACATTTCATGAGATTATGAAATCGACAACTTTTGCAAATAAGATCTAATACAGATCATAAAATCACTATATGCTATGATGCATTTAACCACAATGTACACTGCACCAAAAAAAAAGGGAGGGGACAGTTCTAATTCTCCTGTTCTACTGGGTCAATTAAAGAAATTCAAATTGCATTTTTCATGTCTCGAAAGCGCAACTTAGGACATATATTAGATTTATATATAACATTGTCTAACAGAGGTATTTTGACACAAAATGGGACTTTTTCTGAAATTTATGTCACATTTTATAGAAAGATTGTCCATTTAGTCTGCTGTTATATCCACATCCTTTGTAGTTCAGTTTTGCAAGTGTAATATACTAAAAAAGGGGTATGATAGTAGACCTAACCCATCGTCGTGCACCCTAGAAACATTTCTTAAAATGACTAAAAGGTCTTCTACATTGGCATGCAGCAACTAGTTGGTCTACATGTGGCCAACTAGTTGTTGAGCATTTTGCAGTGGAATTTAGGTGGTCTATCCCAAGCAAAATAATCGGAGTTAGAACCAGTTAACTACTGATCAAGTTGCATAACTGAGCCAAACTATTAAGGATTCTTTAGATAATAGAAACCTGATGACAGCAGTGTACATAGATTTCAAATCCACTTTTGACTCTGTTTGGAGGGAGAGGATGGTTTCTAAGCTTAAAAATCTCAGGGTAGGTTCTAAGATGCTGAGTTGGTTCCATAAGTTCTTGGGCCAGAGAAGCTGTAGGATATGTTATGGAAATGCTACCTCAAAATATTTTTTAATCCAAACTGGATTGTCGCAGGGTGCAGTTAGTAGCTGCTCCCTTTTTAACATCCACATTAATGATCCTATTGTATTGCTGAATTCAATTGGAGTCGAGTGCCTGCTGTTTACAGATGAGCTTGTTTTATGGGCCCAAGTAGCAAAAAAGAATGATAAATTCAAAATGATACGAATTGAAGAAAAATCATTGGATACTTTTCAAATTAGTTTCTTTGTTCTTCATTTGGTACTTGCATGTTACCACTAGGGATTGCAATTTCGGACCAAAAGTTCAATACCGGTATTCGGTATTTTTTAGATGTTGATACTAGAATACCGGTTTTAATATTGGTAGCAGGAATTTTAGAAAAAGAAAGAAAACACAGGTGTTTCTTTGTTTTATTTGCCAGTTTTATTAGCGAGAGTAAATATCACAAAAAATCATTGGTAACTTATAAAGACTCACAAAAAAAGTAAAGAAACAAGAACATCTTATGTATTTCAATTACAAAAAAGTGTAAATATCACTATTCAGTCTGTGGTACTATTACACATTTTTGAAATGTGACCTTAAAAAACATAATGCATCAATTGTACTGTCATTAAGCCTGGAATGTAATTTTGTGAAAAAGTTACCAGCTATCGCAAACACTCTTTTAGCACCTACGCTAGTTGGTGGTACTGTTAGCAATGCGTGATATCTTTTTTCCAAGTATTTACCTCTAAATCCCTCATCTTCAAATAAATTGATTTCTTGTCGGATGATTTTGGATATGACAGACTTCTGTACTGTATTTTCGTTTGTAGAAATTTTTTTTAGTTATCGCTAATTCTAATTTTTATTCACAAAACAATTCCTTTTCACTATCAATACTGACATTAGTGTCATCATCATCTTCGGTAACTGTACCAAATTCTTCTGAATGTGGATAGGTTTGTGGGTAAAAAATTTTAAGAAAATGTACTATAAACTTGATCAAATTTGATTTGGTTAGTGTCTTTTCTTCTTTTTCATTTTTAAAATCCTTATAATTATGTAAATACCGTAAGACATTTTCTATTTTGGTATGCCTTTTTACTATGCGATTTTTCAATGTAATATATAATTCTTCAGATAGTGATATGTGCTGTTCTTTCAGTGACTGCAACATGAAATTTATTGTTGCATTAGCTATTAATAAATTAGAATCTTTCTGACATAATGCCTCCACAGCCAGTTTTATTGGAAGAAGAGCTGATACAGTTATGAATATCAAGTCAAATTCAACATCGGAAAAATTAATTTGCAGGTTCAAGTCAATTATTGCTTTTTGGATTGGATTTTTCAGTTTCAAAAATCGTTCCATCATTAGGAGTAAACTGTTCCAACGTGTTTTAAAATCAAATATTAACATATGTTCTGTTTTATTTTCAGTTAGTATATATTTTTGTAATAAGACATTTTTCGTAAAGGAACATTTAAATATCTTAACAATTTTTCGAACTTTATTAATTATAGGAAGCAATTCTAGATGAGTTAATATTTCATCCTCATTAGCAATATCTTCTTCAACAATTATATTGCCATTATCTTTATTGTCAGTATCACTCTCACTCTCTTCAAAGTAGGAATCAGAAGTTTCTGTATCCACAGTATTTGGCTTCTTCTGTTCTTTTTTTTTTTTTTTTTTTTTTTTTTATATTACTCCTAATTGAATTCCATGTGCACAGCACAATTGCTGATTTGCACCAATCAACTTTCCAACTTTTTTCATAACCGTTGTGCCAGCAGTCATTATGGATACAATATCTTCTTTCAGGGATAATACATGTTTCCCTAATTTAGATTAAGCACTTCCACACATTTTTCAGATGGCATACTTCACAAGACATGTGCAAGTCCTATATTCCAATTTTTTTTTTCTGAATGAATATTTATATTTAAATAGCATTTATTTCTTACACTTGTTCATTCATAAAATGTAAATGTTTCACCATTTAATTTTAATCGTATTAACTCATGTTTCAAAGAACTGCAAACACCGTTACTGTAGATTATAACAGTTTTTATAGTGTTAATTGATGTTGGTAGATTTTTGAAACCTCTAGTGAACAGTGATTTTCTTAATTCAGTAGAAGTGCAAAATACTCGAAATGGCAAACCATCTAATGCTGTCATTTTACTTATAATTTCATCCAAATTATCTTTTTTTCAAAATCATCTAAAACCTCTGATGGCTTGGGCTTAGAAACTGTGCTTAAATTTGTATCTTCATTGCAATTAGGTTCTTTCCTCTTTAACAAATTTGCTTCCAAGTGCAGTTGTACTTCCTCCATTCACTTAAATAACTGTTGAAATTTTTTTACATTGTGCCACCATATTCTTTTCATCATACACTGCTCGACATTGAAAATGCAACACCAAGAAGGAGTGGTCAAAAATTTATGCAAATTTTAGAGTAGACGCATGTCACTGAGTTATGTGAATGATGTGAAATGCACAGTTCTCTGACGCATGTGAAGTAAAATATAAGGCAAGGAATATGCAGAATGAGCAATATTCATGTCGTTATTTTTGCCAGACGAATTATTGAAGAAAGTTCATTTTTGTCCCGGAGGATACGTGTAATGGGAGAGAATGCCAGGCCGCCGTCAACGAAGGCACTTCCAGCAGATAGACGATTTTACGAGGGGTATGGTGATCCGACTGAGAAGGGCGAGTTGGTCCTTAAGTCAAATCGCAGCTGATACCCACATGGATGAGAGCATGGTGCATCGGTTATGGCGAACAAGGTTGGAACAAGGGAATGTGGGAAGAAAAAGGGGTGCAGGTGCAACCAGAGTGACGTCAGCATGCGTGGATTGACACATTCGCCGACAAACTGTGGTGCTCTCGCAAGTCACTTGTACCATGATTCTGCAGCACATGCAAGATACCCTGGATGTTCCTGTGTTGACGAGGACCATTTCCCATCGATTGGTTTAACGTGGCCTGCACGCACGGCGTCCATTAAAAAGACTGCCATTGACCCCACAACATAGATGCCAACGTTTAGAATGGTGCCGGACTGGAGCGATGTGGATGACAGAATGGTGAAACGTCGTGTTCTCATATGAGTCACGCTTCTGTTTATCCAGTGACAGTCGTCGCATACGTGTGTGGCGTCGACGTGGAGACAGATCTAATCCAGCAGTAACTGTGCAATGTCCCACCGCACGACAATGTGGCATAATGGTTTGGGGCACTATCACCTACGATTCCAGGTCATTTCTAGTTCGTATTCAGGGCACTGTGACGGCCCAACGATACTTGGATAATGTACTGCAGCCGGTGGCAATCCTCTATCTTCAGGGGCTGCCTAATGCAATTTTTCAGCAGAATAATGCCCAAACACACAGTGCTCGCATCTGCCAACATGCTCTGCAAGGTATACAGATTCTTCCCTGGCCACAGTACTCTCCTGTTCTGCCACCAATCGAACATGTGTGGGAAGTGATTTGATGCCGTTTCCAGACTCTGCCCCTGCCTCATTCAGAAGACGAACTGTAGCAAATGGGTGAAAGGGAATGGACAGCCATCCCTCAGGACACCATCCACACTCTTATTGACTCTATGCCTAGGTGTGTTTCTTCGTGCATCGTTGTCCACGGTGGTCCTACATCCTACTCAGCCGACGCCGTTCTCGCTCTGTATTCTGACTATCATTTTGAAATGAAGATCACTTATTGCTGCTTGCTGTCTCTGTCTTTTTTCCAAATTTCATCACTTTTAGACCACTCCTTCTTGGTGTTGCATTTTCAAATGTTCTTTAAAGTTATTCTCATTCATTATTATGGGTTTATTAATCATGAGTATATAAAAAATCTGAAAAATATTTTGAACTCTAAAGTATGATATGCAAATACAATGTGAATAACAAACTCACTAATTTAAAAAATATCAAAATTTTTCAAAATATTACGCACTTTCTTTACAACTAAAATCTTGTTTTCACAGATACGAATCTCTGACTAGGAATCCTGCACGACTGCAGTATCGCTCTGAGCTGTAATAGGACAGGACAGTTTTGGCCCGCCTCCTTGGATGATTCACATATTGTATCACTTCTCAAGACTGTACGATGGAGCTTCATATTTACAGTCTAATTTATTTCACCCATTAAGGAGACATAGAAACAAAAATGTACACTATTTTGCTATGTTAGTGACCCCTGAACATAGAATGGAGACAACTTAAAAAATGTCTAGTAAATACCGCAAAAACGGTATTTAAACTTGTGAATACTGGTATTACAAAATTGTACAAATAGCTCAAAATACCAGTATTGCAATCCCTAGTTACCACAGCTACCTTAGCAGAAGTCACTAAATTTTCAGAATGTGCAAAACTCTGGCAGCCAATATCATAAGAATCTTTGCTCACCAGCAGCCGAGCAGTGAGGTTGCTGAGCTCTGGTACTTCGGTCCGAGGTTTGAATCCCACAGACAGTTGGCTGCATGGCTGTTTTCCCCATGTGTAATGTGTATACAAGTCAGTTTCCCTTGGAAAGTCCTCCACAATGGCATCCCTCCCCTTTGGCAGATAGCCCTTGAAGCTTTGCCTCAGTCACAAAAAACCTTAATTCAAGCAACATTGCCATTCTTGTATGTGTTCTTTTTGTTGTATTCCAATGATTTTTACAAACATATTGTGATATTTTTTTCCCCTTAATTTTAAAATATGCAGTTGTGGAATTTGCCAGCAATGGAAAAAATAGGTAAAATTTCTACAGGAATATAGTGTTGCTACAAAATCTCTAAAGGGTATGGTAGATAGCGGATGTTGCAGAGTCTCTACAATTCTCTGATTTTTTTAAAACAAAAACAAATCCCTTTGTAATTAAGAAGAATAGACAGGATAAAAATACAGAAAGATCTGGAGAAGAATGTAAGTGTTTTATTTTTTTAATATACCACATAATCCTTATATAATTTTGCATTTTAAATTGCTAAAATATGTTTTATATTCATATGGTGTTAATGTTTGCTAACTTATGATAAATATCAATAGTGTGGAAATCTTTTCGAAAAAAGTCGTGAGAACCACCAACTTGCACCTGATAAGCAACTTTTACCTTATCATCTGTAAAACATTGGTAAACTGCGCCGAGGTCATTGCACTAATATGTAAATCTCCCTCATTCAAATGAAATTTTACATCATTGTACCCATAATGGCCATTAAATGTTTTTTTGTATTTGTGTTTACATCTGCTAAATCCACTCAACAACTGTAAAAAAGGAGAAAAGATTGAAACCTGAAGAAAATACTTTTTTTGTGTGTGTGTGTGCCAAAAAAGAATTACTACAGTTTCAAATTTGTATAGGGTAAGAATGTATTTTCCTCACTGTAAAGTAGAGGATCTAGGAATTATGAATTGATATTTATAAATAAAGGTCATCAATTAAATAAAAAATAGGAAATTCTCATTAATTTACTTCAAACATTTCTTTCCGTTCGAAACCTGTTTTACTTTTTTAAAAATTATTCAAAAACAAACTCGTGGCTTTCGTAAACTCTAGTTGCGGCTCCCGAACTTTCTTGAGTTTTAACATGTGGCTCCTACAGACATGAAGTTTGGCCACCTCTGCCCCATGATCACCAAATATGAAATAACATACGGATTCTAAAAGAGTAGTATATGAAATTTACGGTTTCCAAGATCGCCATTTCACTTAATCAAGCAGCTGCAGAAATGTGCATTCAATAATTTCCAAATTTTTAAGCTTTTAGTTATTTTACTACACTAAGTTATATGACGAATGCAATTAAATAAGATAAAGCTCTCATTTCGCATTGTGAAACCAAAACAAAACAGATCAATTTGACATGTAAACGAAAGCTTACCGCGCTTCTTTCATATTTAAACCGGAAATGATAGATATTGTAAACAAATGTATGTGATATTATCCGCAGAACTAATCTTCAACATTCTATCTTCCTATTGGTTAAAACGTCTCGCGTACACAGGCGCCACTAGCTGCAGTAAAGATCATTATTATATCACCATTGTTATTGTATCGAGACAAAGAACGTCTATGTATGTACATCAAAGAATATACACAGTCCAGTCACATTAATGTGACCACCACGTACTTTCCATGTTAGAGTTAAATAACCAATCACAGAAGGCAGGTGGCAGCACAGTGCAGTTGAGCGTATATAAAGGGTGTGTGAGGGCTTCGGAAAACATTTCAATCGTTGGCGTAATGCAGAAACGAAGCGATTTATCCGACTTCCAAAAGGCCATGATCATTGGCTTTCGGGCCAAGGGTGGAAGCATTTCCGAAACGGCTGAGTTTGTGAACTGTTCGCGTGCCGCCGTGGTAAAAGTGTACCGTGCATGGCAAAATGGGACTGTCCAAAATCAGCGACGTGGCAAATGTGGTGCACCACGGGCCATAGATGACAGAGGCGAACGACGGTTGCGGAGATGCGTTCGGGCAGATAGACGGGCTACCGTTGAGCAACTGACCACCAAAATGAACCAAGGGGCTACCAAAAGTGTCTCCCAAAGTACTATTCAGCGAACATTGCTGCGTCTGGGCCTCCGAAGCAGACGCCTGGTTCGTGCACCTATGCTGACTGCTGTTCATCGACGGCGAAGGCTAGAATTTGCACGCCAGTACAGCAGCTGGACGTCCACTGAGTGGCGACAGGTTGCGTTTTCGGATGAATCGCGTTTTATGCTCCATCGGACAGATGGACGTTGGCGTATAAGGCGTGAAACCTCTGAAAGGAACCACCCTGCAACCATTGCCGGAACGGTCCAAGCTGGAGGCGGGAGCATTATGGTCTGGGGAATGTTTTCCTGGCATTCTCTAGGTTCACTGATCATTGTGGAAGGCACAATGGATCAATACAAGTACGCATCTGTCCTTGCGGACCATGTTCACCCCTACATGCGCATTGTTTTTCCTCAGGATGATGGCATCTTCCAGCAGGACAATGCGAGGTGCCATACAGCTGCCAGTGTACGTGCGTGGTTCGAAGAGCACCAGGATGAGTTTACCGTCCTCCCCTGGCCAGCAAACTCACCTGACTTAAACCCAATCGAGCATCTGTGGGACCATCTCGATCGAGTTGTTCGCGCCATGGATCCTCAACCGCGTAATCTAGCGCAGCTGGCCACGGCATTAGAGTCGGCATGGCTCAACATCCCAGAGAACACCTTCAGGGACCTATGTGACTCTCTTCCTGCACGTCTCGCAGCAGTCCGCTCTGCGAAAGGTGGTTATTCTGGCTTTTGACAGATGGTCACATTAATGTGACTGGACTGTGTATATTGTCTATGGCTGTACATCAAAGAATATACATAGAGGTTCTTTGTGTACATATTTTTTGCTTTAGATTTACGTCGCAAGGGAACCGCACAAATGGGGTGACCTTAATGAGTTTTTTCCTTTCCTCCATGGAATGGTGTACACACCAGGGTACCTAGGCGCAAGACCATATTCCTAATCAAACAGAGTTGTACTTTCCTAATCAATACCAAAAACATAAGCTAAATTAAAAATAATAACTTTTTTAAAGAATAAATGGACATTCTTTTTTAAGCTTGACGCCAAACAAGGTAGAAGTAGTTCATTATGGTAATCAGAATATGGTTGTCATAATCAAGTTTTCAATCAATATACTTAAATACCGGGAAGTTATTTTTTTAATACCTTCCATTATAGATATTAGAATTAAGCCATGTAAGGAAGACATAGATGTTCTCATATTCTTTATAAAATGTAGTCAATTTTAATGAATTTATCTCACCTGCATATATCACAAGCTGTAATGTTACAAGCATCAGCAATACATCATTACAGCATATTGAAGCAACATTTTACATAAAAGCAGGGCCAGCACTAGAGCATATGCAACCAGTGCGGCATTCCGAACTTTTACCCAAAATTGTTTGAATTTAGGAAAGAATTGGTCGGCAGAATTTGAATTCACAGCCTTTGCATCGGGCCTGTATAAAAGAATGTTTTTGTAAGAATTTATACTTAATTCTAGATTTTTATGGGAGATTGCTGAATTTTTTAGTTTAAACATTAAACTGTCATGTATATTTAGCCCTCGAAATTCACTAGCCATGTTAGTTTGAAGTACAGTAGTTTGTGCATTAGAATTAACCGGTCAGTTTCATATGTGAATCTTTTTGAGCTATAAATTTTAAAACTTCTTCAGATATACTATGTTGTTATAAAATTAAAGAAACAGAGTGATGGCTAAATGAATTTCGGACTTTAATAAGCAAAAATGCAGAGAAGCTTAACATACGTCTTATTGCTTAAATAGCAACTTTAGAATGAAAATGAAAAAAAGTGATGCTAGATGCATAAAACATAATAATGCAACAAAACAATGATGCCACTGAGCTGCACATAATATTAATTTTAAATGCTCGATTCTCATCAGCCTCCTTCGAGCATGAAAATTGTCATTGTTCATATAGGTTAACCATTACTTGTTGACTGTTTTTACACCAATCAGCTTCTTTTGAAAATGAAACTGAGGTGCTGGAAGTGTCTTCGTCAGAATGTCTGCTCGTTGCTCATCACTTCTGACATAGCCTAATTGAAAATGTCCCTTTGAGAACTCATCTTGCCCAAACTTGTACCTTTGATCAATGTGCTTTGTGCGCGCGTGGAACACTGGATTTTTGATGTACTTGATAGTACTCTGATTATCAATTTGTAGGATAGGCAATGAGACATTATTAGCTATCTCACTGAACAAGCCCTTCAACCATATCAGGTCTTTCGTGGCATCAGCTGCTGCCATGACCTGTGCCTCTGTCGTTGAATTGGATATGGCCTCCTGTAGCTTGCTTCGCCACGTAATTGCACCTCCGCCGTAGAAAGAAATAACACCTGTTCGAGACCTGCGTGTTTCTGTGCAGCTGTTGTTATCTGCGTCACTAAACAACATCAAACTTCTATAATCTTCATTATTGTACACAATGCCGTGTCCAATAGTATTGCGAAGGTATCTTAATGTTGTTTGTACGATTTCCCAATCACTCTCTGTGGGATTGTTCAGCTTTCGAGACACCAAACTCACCGTGTAAGCAATATCTGGTCGAGTACCCATCGCTAAGTACAGTAAACTGCCAACTACTGATCGGTATGGAATTTCACTGCTGAGAAGCTTTCCCTCCTTGATCTTGATCATGCCGTCGTCATTTGGCTGACCATAGTCGACCTTGAGACTCGACTTCTTTACTGGGATATGTGATGTCTTAGCATCTCCAAATCGCTCTAATATCTTTCTTGTAAATGCTTCTTGGTGCAAGAAGAATGAGCCATTTTTCAAACGTTCAACTTGTAGACCAAGGAAACAATTCAACGTCGTCACTCGAATGTTAAAATGTTGCTTGAACTCGTCCATAACTGTGAAGAATGCTGTTTTGTCTTGAACAGCGACAATGTCATCATCAACGTAAATCGCCATCAGCATCTTATGCCCACAATCATTTCGTATGAACAGGCAGTTGTCGGATTTACTTTGGATCATGCCATGTTTCTTTAGCACGTCAGTAAACTTGGCATTCCAACATTGTCCAGCTTGTTTCAATCCGTATAAAGGCTGTTCATTGAACACTACATTGGCACTTTTTATCGTATCATTCCTTGATGGTATGAAAATGCGATATCCATCGTCATCACAATAACCAACTAAATAGCCCTTTATAGACTTGTCATCTAATTTACCTCTGTGACATTTGGTACGTGTACAAATGCTGCTGATCCAAAAGCTCGAATTCTGTTGATTGCCGGCTTGCATCCAAACCATTCCTCAAACGGAGATTTTCCCGGGGTCTTACTTGGTCCGGTTCGATTGAGAACGTAAAGAGCTGTAGATGCTGCTTCTGCCCATAGGAACTGTGGTAGGCCTGAATCCTTAATCATAGTGGGAACTGCATTCATTATTGTACGATTCTCTCTTTCAACCAATCCGTTTTGTTCTGGTGTATATGGCATAGTGATTCGCAGCTTGATGCCTGCATCATCAGTCAGTTTAACCAATTTATCATTGTCAAACTCACGACCACGATCTGTAACCAGTTCCTTTACATTTATACCATCTTTGTTGGTCCGAACAAGAAACTGCTTAATTTTATCCACAGCCTCGTCTTTATGTCTCAGAAATTCTACATGTCGAAACTTAGAGTAATCGTCCTTAATCACTAACATGTACTTCTTTCCTCCTCTTGATAAGACTGGCGATTCGAGTAAGTCTGCATGTATTATCTCACCAGACTTTTTTGTTTTGTATCGTTTCCGTTTAAATGTTCGTCGACTTTGTTTACTACACCATCATGGCTCACAAAATAGTCCGTCGTCAATGAAATCTACATCATTTTGGCGCAGGTACTGTTTCACGTACTGCATTCCTTGATGCCCAAGTCGTCGATGCCAAAGTGATAACGGCATTTTGTCGTCGCCGTCATTGTCGTTTCAGGAAAAGGCGTAGTCATTTCGTTGTCAACCAAGTAGGCTGCAGCAGCAGAACCTCCTTGTGGCTTGACTGGTTTTGCACGTAGTTAAAAAGTCCATTTGATGAATATGGGGCCTCCAAAAGTATATTATCTGGGGTCTCCTTGCGAAAGAAACGACAAATCATATCGTCTGAATCACCAAAGTTCGAGATTTCTCGCTTCATTGCCTTTGAAGCTGATAACAAATTTTTACCAATTTCTGGTGCGTACAGACATCAGTGAGCTCAATATATTTTTGTACGTTTCCAACCGTCGCACACATGTCAATGTCCCCGCAGCCATATGCCGGTATTGTCTGTTTGTTACCGACTGTGATTTCTGCTGGTTTGTTAAAGTGACGGTACGTCTTGAAATACTCGGCTGAATTTGTAATGTGTGCTGTAGCTCCGTCGTCTTTAAGCCACACATTTCGGCCACAATCATCTTCTTGACAAGCAAACGCACTGCATTGAGTATTTTCAAAGAAGGTTTCTGTTTTGCCACTCGTCGTAGTCGGCATGTCAGGGAAAAGTGGGCAAAATTTACCAATATGCCCGGGTTTATTACAACGAAAACAGATACCATTGAAACCTTTTACACCATCACCAGTCTTACTAGGTTTGTTCATCGTTTTGACATTATTTGTTGTCAAGGATTGAGGTTGGCTGACCATCTGAGGTTTTTTACCACCCTTTTTCCATTTCTTTCCACTATGTTTTCCGTTATAATTAGCATTTGCGACGAATATTATCGTACTTTCGTTTCTAATCTCTTGATTTTTTCTTTGCAGCCGCATGTTGATCTGTTCGATAAGTTTTTCTGGTGACTTCTCCGTCTTTAGCATTGAATCCCACTGTGATTTGAACTCGAGATATTCGTCATCAGGAAGAATAGATAAGATTCGTAGTGCTAGCAAGTTCTGCGGCAACTTTCCTTTGCCACTCAACTCTTGCTCACGTTGAAGATCCACCTACAGTGTACGTAAACATGCAAGTGATTGCATTACATTTTCGTCTTTTTCGATCCGAAAGGTAAAAAACTGTTGCAAAAGAGTGTCCAATTTTACGCTTGATACCTTCTCAAAATTACTTAACAACTCATTCCATATCGCTAGTGCAGAATTACCATGCATACGGATCAAATTTAAGACATTCGGTGATACATTTGTTCGAATGATCACAGCAGCTTTCGCATTCACTTTTGCATACACTTTTGCAGCTTCGTTGTACTCGCGTATCGTCTTTTCATTCGCGTCTTCTGCCGGTGCTTTTGGCTCGACATGGTAATTATCAAAGATGCCCGCACAATCGTTGAGCACAAACAAAGAGTTTATTTCAAATTTCCAGTCAGTCCAGTTGGATAAACCTTCCAATTTGATACACTGAACAAAATTTTTAGCTTCCATATTACATTGTCATTAACCAGGAAATATGCAGCAAAAAAGAAAAAGCTATCGAACACTGTAGGTCTACCTACACATTGTTCAACTGGAAGTGTTGAAATCAAAAACGAAAGTCAAAATCCGTGATTCAAATACGTCAAAATAGCCATCGTTACTTTGCTTGCGTAGTTAAACGTTGCTAAAGCCCATAACCTGTTATAAAATTAACGAAACAGAGTGATGGCTAAATGAATTTCGGACTTTAATAAGCAAAAAATGCAGAGATGCTTAACATACGTCTTATTGCTTACATAGCAACTTTAGAATGAAAATGAAAAAAAAAAAAAAGTGATGCTAGATGCATAAAACATAATAATACAACAAAACAATGATGCCACTGAGCTGCACATAATATTAATTTTAAATGCTCGATTCTCAACATATGTAACTTACAAAAGTTTATATTTTGAATATATAAAATATGTACAGATAATAATTTGTTTTTATCTAGTATAAAATAAACAAAAATATATTATGTGAAACTCTTGATTTCACAGTTATTAGTGCAGTGAACCCAGTTGTGGAAATCTTTAAATTCCTTTTTTTGACATTTACAGTACACAAAATATGAGTTAAATATAGAGTTCATACTATCTGTAGGTTAATAGTCAGTTTCTAAATATTAAGTTTTAAAGAAGACAAAATTATATATTAATTTTAAACCGCACAGAATATTGGCATCACTATCCTCACTTAATTTAAAGGCATTTACAGTGTTCCTGAAACTTGAGTTTACCATTCTCAAAAACAAACCATTTATGTTTACTGTTGTGCTTGTAAGGCTGATAAAATTGAGACTTAAAAATATATATACTAATTTTATTTTTATTTTTGTAGAAGGACAATCTATTTAATATGATTTCCTTTACTCTTGCAGTACAGAGCGTTATTATTACAAATGATTTCCAAAATTTCAAAACACTGTATTTAACAAAGTACTGCAAACAATTTTAAATATAAAATCAAATAAAACTACTTAAAATCAAGAAAATCTTTAAAATTTTACATGCAAAGCCATAAATGTTTGACGTATGTTGTTCTGGTTACACAATATACACCTAAATGAGTATTCCAGTTCTGCCAACATGTACTGTAATGTTTTCACCTTTGTTCCATTAGAAATTTTAGGCCCTCTTGAGATTGTCTTTACACACACAATTAGTATTCTTAAACTGTCAATATCAACTTAGAATATTCTACAGGCTTAGTGGATTGTTTTGTTGCATTGTATTGAATCATCAGTGTACGTGTCACTGAAAGAGAGTTCAGATATATTTAAACTACATGCCTTAAATTTTCAACCATAAATTCAGTACTGGAGAAAACTGGCTTTCCGATATTCTCTGAACTGGAATATACAGATCTTTTTAAAGTCAGAAAAATTCCTCTGCCTGCATTCTTACGCAGAAGGCTGAATATTGAAATACCTGACCTTTTATGTATGGGAGAGGTGCTTTATTTTCATCAGCGTATAAAAATTAGCACAGAAGAAGTTTGGGATGCAGAACTACAAATTACAGAACAAAGTAATTTGAAGAAGTATAATCAAGTATGTTTAACAGCTTCTGCTTTTTAAGTACTGCTCACAGAACAGCTGACTTTGATGCACTGCCAGTAAATATATACAACAATTACAGAACAAATTATCTGCAGTACTTAAATATCCATGAATCCTAATTAAAATTTTTATTTAATTAGAATTCATTTAGTTCCAATCATGAAAGTGTAATTAGAAATTTCATTAGAAGCCAAAATAAATCTTGCATTTTGAGAAAAGTCAGAGT
>KK114636.1:104336-121496 GCA_000611955.2 Stegodyphus mimosarum
TTTCATCATTGTAAGAAGTTAAAAATAGACTGATTTTCAAAAAACCTTCATTTGGGAAAACTTGGAGTAAGATATAACCAAAGAACAATTAATAAAAATATAATGAATAAATTTTAAAATCTTTTAGTCTGTTCAATTTACCATTCAGTTAGGGCTCTCTTTATCCTACATTCATGCCAGGCTATGATGAAATCTCGCAGACTTTTTTTCTTTTTCTTTTTTTGATACATGGACACTTTTTTAAGGTTGAGAATTACATAACAAATAAAAGATATAACCAAAGAACAATTAATAAAAATATAATGAATAAATTTTAAAATCTTTTAGTCTGTTCAATTTACCATTCAGTTAGGGCTCTCTTTATCCTACATTCATGCCAGGCTATGATGAAATCTCGCAGACTTTTTTTCTTTTTCTTTTTTTGATACATGGACACTTTTTTAAGGTTGAGAATTACATAACAAATAAATTTTTAATTAAGACAGAAAAACTTCAAAATTATTTTAAAATTTGAAAAGACAAATTCTTAGCAGTGATATGAATAAATAAATACAAAAGCAATGAAAATTATAAAATACTTTTTATCATGCTATAAAACTTTAAAAAAAGTTTTTCCACAGAGGAATTTTTATGGATAAATAGCTTGTCTTCGTATTATGTTTAAAGAAAAATACAAAATGTAGTCAGTCATCATCACGGTTTGGTAACCTGAATGTAATCTTAGGCAAACAATCAGCACTTAGCAGTCTTATCCACTAAGTTGTTGTTAGCCACTAACAATGGGAGGGATACTGATCCATCAAAAATGCACTTACTGAGATTTTAGGACCACGGTACATTTCTTGCCAACTGCCAAATTAGCAGATGCTAATCTCAACACAAAATAACAGTAATGTTTCTGGAGCTGTTGCAAGTTTTATTGAAAAATTCTTTAGTAACAGATGCGGAATATTCTGATTAATAAAAAATATATGTTTTTGATACTTGCTTAGAGAAGATCAGCTACATCAAAGCCACATAGCAAACTTGAGAAAATTTTGAAATTTTAATAAATAAGCAAGTTTGAGCAATCAAGATTTTATTCATGCCACTTAAACATATGCATACATACATATAACACACATACAACACATATATAAATTTTGCTCTTTTCCAAAGGAAAGGCCATTTTCTCGGATTGTTTTTATCTGTAACAAGAACAGGAACAGAATTTGCAAAATGGAACTATTTACCTCAAAATCCTTTTTACGAGTCATGCCTTGGAATATCGAATATACAGAAATTTCATGTTAATTCACATGTTTATTAGATTATTAGTTTTCCAGAAATTATTTTCAAAATATTTTCCAATCTATAATCCAGAATTAAATATAAAGTTCTTGGCATTGATTCTTCCCGATGAAAAAAATTACACAGAACTGCTTGAAAACGATTATAAATAAACCACTGCATACTGCAGCATTAAAATACACAGAAATCAAATATCTAATATATAAATACTAATAAAACAACTATAAAAGTTAATATTTATTTGAAATGCAGATTTTTAATTTATGAAAATGCTCCTCCCTGCTTTTTTTAAGGATGCCCTACATTTAAAACTTTCAATACATAGTGTATTTTAAAGAAAATGAAAAACACACACTGTAAAGTATCAATGAAATATATAATTATACATGTACAATCTGTTACAAGAGATCTGTTACAGAATACAAGTTTTATTTACTTACACAGAAAAGAATAAATTGATAATACATTTAAAAAGACTTAAGTCTTTAAACATAAAAATCAATATAAGTGAGGAACTTAAAAGAGATAACAATACAAGAGAGGAACAATATAAATCTTGTTGACTAATTTTAAGAGTTACATAAGACTTGTGCATTTTTTAATCAGCTAGCAGCTTTAAAGCAAGCACAGAATATTTCCAAAATATCATCTAACAAGTATCCATGAATCCTAATTTTTATTTAATAATTTCATCCTTTTTCTGCTTTCAACTAGGAAATTAATACATTAGTTAATACTAGAACATCTAAAAAGTTCAAATTCCTTATACTTTCTGAGTTTTAGGGCATTTGTTGAAAATCCTAAATAAAAGCAGAATTTATAAGCATTCACATGAGCTTATTTCCATAAGTTTAAAACAAGAGTAATTAAAATTCTAAATTAAAAAAATCTACATTTTTAATTAACTTCAAATTGCAAAAAAAGGAGAAAATTAAACTTTAGTTTGCAAGTGATTTCAAATAAAAAGCATCATTGCATTTTAAGATAAAGAGAAAATTTATGACTTGAATCTTTTTCAGCAGAAGAATGAATTTCTCTTCATGATTAAACTTTGTAGTTATAAGTAATAATTAAATTAAATTGAATTTACAACTGAGTCTATCTTGAAAGAAATTAATAACACAGAAAAACAGTACAAAAAAGTAAGTCAGCATCATAGAAGAGGCACCATAATATTTAAGACCACAAAATGCATCTTTAGGATTCCAATTTTATAATAATAATGTGAAGAAAAGTTTAATATAATCAAAAATTGAACCCTTATTAAAAATTTTAATGTTAGTTGTTTACTATTTTTTTAAATCCAAAATATTATAGTATTAGGAGATTGCTTATAATATTCTTATAAATGAACATCTTTCAGTATAATCATCCCACTTCTTTTCCAAAACTCGAAAACCCTTTACACATTTGATTTAAATTCAGATTATTTTTTTATGTGTTTACAAGAAAAAGTACACAAAATATTGACAAATACCAAAACTTGAATAAACATAGTTTTTTATATTTATGAACTAAAATTAAATGTAAAAATAAATAAAAGGCTGTCTAATAAATAACTATAAATAAAAGGCTGTCTAATTAATAAATATAAATAAAAGGCTGACTACATTTCCTCCTCTGAAACTATGAAATTCCCTCCCTGGTATATATATTTTAAACTCATACAATAAAAGATTATAATGACGATAAACCATTTTATTATAATTTAAAGCATTTGAAAGAATCATCAAGAATAAAAGAGGACATAACATATCATTAACTGTTTCAAGACTGAAATAAGTAAAACATTAAAATTTATCCTTAAAATTTTCCTATACAAATGATAAAATAAAAACAAGTTGTTAATTTATACATATTTTCTTTAAAATTGCTTTTGGTTCCAAATATGACTGCACCTTTACCTGTGCAAGTAGAGTGCAAAAACCAAAACAGCACACACTGGAATTAAACCACTATATATATTTATTAGAAAGAAATATATGAAAATACTTATTTTTATGCCTTTCTAATACTAAATATTAAAAGCAGACTGTGTAAATTCATTTTGCAATACATATAACAAGAATCATTTTGATTTTCAGATTTGAGGCAAATAAAAAGTCATGTAAATAAAATATATTTTACACAAGATATTTACATAACTTTAGCCAAAGATTCACTTCATTTTCCAAACTTCTTTATGCAACTTTTAGTGAACAAATATAATTTTACAATCATAGATTCTACATAAATATATATTTATCTTAATACTGAAGTCTTAAAAATAGAAATCCATAAAGTAAAGCAAATATGTGACAAAATTTAAAATGTTTAATTATGGCATTTTGCTGAATATATAAATAAAAATATTTGTGGAAAAGTACAGAAATGTATGGCACAAACATTAAAAGAATGCAGCTATAATGTATACATAGTATATAAATATTATAGCTGCATCAACAGTCAAAAATGACTTAGATGATATAATAAATTTTCATGATTTTATTTTCAGGTGCTTTGTTTCAGCAATTGAAATGAAACTGAAAAATAAATAACACAAAAATATATACAATAAGTGCAATAATTGCTTAATATTTCAATAAAATATATGAAAAACAGACACAATGACTAAGTCATGATGAACATGAAAAAGTCAAAATAATTTAATATAACTAGATTATATTTATTTTAGTAAATATGGCACAATTATTATCATTTAATACAGGAAACAAACATTAAAACTGAATCTTGCAATAAAATAGTGGGAATCTCTGTAACAAATTAATTTTATAAATATACTAGTTTTTTAATGATCAAACAGCAAAGTTTTTATGGTTGAATGTCTACTATATAAAATGTTTTATGATTATATGTGCAGGTTATTATGAATACAAAGAGAGAATGTTAAAAAACTGAGTACAATAATGTCAAATAATAAGAGAGAAATTTAGACATAGTACAATAAATGGTACAATGGTACAACATTAAGAAATGTCATAATAATATAAGCAATAAATGCATATGGAAATATATTTGGAAATGATACAAAAGAATTATAAATAGAAATTATTAAAAATATGAATTTTCCTAAGTGAAATTTTAAAATACATCAAAACATTACAGAAAACCATTTGTAAAACATCAAATCAATTATAAGAGGAAAAAAAAAAAAAAAAAACTTTACAAACTATGTAAATTTCAGACTAGTAAATAAACCATTATTGATTAATCTACTTTATATCTTTTTACTTCCACTTAAAATTAAACATTTAACGTACTCAGGAAAATAAAATATAAATACCATTCTCATCAATAAACTGAAAGGAAATTTTATCACTAGTAAATGATCCCCTGAGTGTAAATGATTAAGTCACGCATAGCTCAAATTTGACAAATACCGCAGTATTTAATGTATTCGATTAACATATTTACAAATAGTTCCTGCTAATTTGCATTATACAAATTGCAAATTAATTTGCTTATCAGAGATAATAGTTTTAAGCATATTATTCCATAAAATATATTAGCTTTAAAATTAATGTAATGCAAGAATTAAACAGTACAAATACACAATACTAGATAAATGAATTTCATTGACTAATTACAAAAGATGTTGTTACTAGTAAAATTAACCACTGCTCTTAATTTAAATTTTTTAACAATTTATACACTTGTGAAATTCAATCACTGTGAAATACATACATTTTTTTTAACAATTTAGAATTTAATTAAATGCAGCTGAAACTATGTAATTTTATAGACAGGATAATACAAAAATAATAATAAAAAGAAATTAAGTCAAGAGAAGAAAATTACAGATAAATACTGACACAATTAATTCTTACCTTCTAATTAAGCAAATGTACCATATAAAATTCATCAGTCTATATAGAATAATACCGAGAAATGCACCTCTCACAAACTGATACAATAATACAACAGTCTTGTTATACGCTCTAAAAATAAATTTTTTAGTCCAACCATGTAAATAAATTTTTTAGTCCAACCATGTAAATAAATTTTTTAGTTCAACCAACATTTATTTGTGAACCTAATATAGATGAATGACTTCTCTTTCTTAGCTCAATAACTTTTTATTAGTGTTTGGTTTGTCGGTTTGAAATATACTTTCCAATACAATTAGTATTATTATATTAAAACAAAATCTGTTTTCTTAGCAATACTTAATTCTTGAAGGGTAGATACAATTACAATTATACATGTATTTTAAAGTTGTGAACATAAAACTGCGTTAAAAACCTTTTGAAACTCTTCAGTATGAACCGTTAAAATGTCTGAAAATTATCTGCCATAAATTAACCGCTTAAATGGAAGCATTTCTATGATAAGCTGGCTTATATACTTGTATTACACAATAAAAATTAAGAAACACATAAGCAATAAGCCGATTTTGCTACTGTGAATCAAAGCAGGATGAAACCATCAGTGTGTTTAATGGCTTATTCCTTTACCATCTGATTGGAAGAGGAATGCATTTTACATGATTTTTAAGTCTATTAGAATATAAAAAAGGGCACACAATTTAATAGAATCTATCTATGTATTACTGAACTGTTAGTCATGTGCAAATAATTATAAAAATTACTATGCAAATAATTATAAAAGCATTTAATGCAGAAAATGAAGTTACAGCATTAATAGATAATTAAGTCAGCACAGTCCTCTTGGTGTAGCCTGGCAATTTCCCTAAATGAAAAAAAAAAAAAAAAAATAACTGCAAAGAGTTACTTATTACAAACTTATGTATTTTATTGTTTTTATCCTGAAATTAATAAATCTACTTATAAATGGATTTTTTACTTTGGGGGGAGCAGAAATTTTACGATGAACACTTCAAGAATAAATTCAGAACAAATGTTTATGGTTTTGCAGCAAGATATTGTATTTCTTCAAAGATGTTAACCCAGTTTCTTTTGTTGCAGTTAAAACACATAAGAGTATATTTTAAAGCTGAATTTAAGACCAAAAGTATGAAGCTTTGTCAAAATACTGAAACTTACAATAAAACCACCCCTCCCCCCCAAACAAAAATCACCTACAAAATGGGAGCATTGATTCTTAAAACGAAGAATTGTCAAGGACACACTTGCCAGAGCTTGACATGTTCTAAAAACTGATGACTTCTCTCCTCTCTCATCTTCAGTATGGATAATTTAATGCATTTGCCATATTTATACACATATAAAAAAGAAAAACATTGAATTACACATTGATGATTGCATATGATGAAAAATTGATGAAATGAAATGGTTTGGAAATTTTCTATATATATAGTGATATTTATAAACTATTTTAACAAAATAAGTGGGATGATAGTACCCATCAGGATGAACAATATTTACAAAAAAGGGCCTAGTCTGCATTCCACCTGACTTTATTTCTGGTCTGTAGAGAAGCAGCACATATCGAAAACATCGCTGTAAAGCATTTGCCATATGCAGCTTACTAGTAAAAGAAACCAGCACCAATAGTTATAGATGTTTGGATAACAAATGAAAAAAAAAAAAAAAAAAAAAAAAAAAACAGCTGAAACAAAGGTTCTTTAAAAGCATCACATCCTCAAAGCTTCAGTTATAACCATGATAACATTACCTGAAATAACTTCATGAGAGCCATGGTGTACTAAGCAAATCAAAATGGATGCAATGTACAATGATTATACTGTAAATGATGTTTGATGCTTTTTATCATTCGAGCTTTAGCAGTACATGTTGACACCAAATGGCATGCAATGAGCTTGCTGGCTATACCAAAGAGCTATGGGACATAAGTAAAGTGTGTGGAAGAGTATATTTCGGAGAGATCTGCACTAGCTCTTTTTTCAAGTATGCAAGTGATGATTTCCAATATTGGTTTTTATAACAATGCAATATTGAATATTGTATATGACACATGCATGCATCTCTTCTACATGCAGAATTGTAGAATGATCATCTTTAAATTCAGATGACAATCCTCAGTAGCTATGAGGATGAGGAGTTTATAAAGTGGATGCTCTAGATGACAACTAACAATCTGCAGTTTTCTGCCTTGGGCAGTCTTCTGCCTATTCAGTGATAACGCTTTATTTGCCTGGAAAAGTATTTTTAGCACTCACAACAAATACATATGGGCTGAAATCAATCCCATTGTTACTATTTTTAAATTGCCAGGTGGATTCGCACCTGTCACAAGAATATCTGACCAGCACAGCATACTGTGTCTTTCTACAGCATGTGGCTGCTGGTCTGCTCTGCTCATCATGCAGAATAGCATGTGGTTTATAATGGCACCCCAGCATACTTTACCATCATAGTCCACCATTTCCTAAAAAAACCCTGGATGATGGACCTGTAGACAAAAGTCCACTCAATTTCTTCTGGGGACACATAAAATCATTAGCGTGTGAGACACTCATGGACTCTGTGAACGATCTGCAGCAGGCAAAATAAACTTGATAAGAGTATGTGCCAATCTTCCATTCATTGGTGTAAATTATGCAATGGTATCCTTGCATGCCACTTTTGAGTCTTTTTCTGATCTGAACAGGAGTGTGCAATTTATGATTTTATTAACTCTCTTTTTTTCTTTATTATTGAAAGTTCAATTTAAATATTTAACTGTTTGCTTTTCTGACACTCAGAGTTTAATATGGCCCTACATTCGATTGTAAATACTATTAGGTACTATCATGCTATTATTTTGATGAAAGTGTTTACAAACATTCTGCATTTCAAAAGGGCAAATACTGCTATGTGAGAGTTTTAAAAAAAGGTCTGTAAACAAGTCCTCTCAAATTTTTCCTTGGAAATCTTATTACATATCTATAAAAGTTAGCATACAAATTTAGAGCTTTCAAGAATATCTCATAGCATCATGATATTTTGTATGTTAACCTTTTTAGGTGGCTTATATAACTATAAATCTTATAAACTTAACTTTTTTTAAAAATAATCTCATGTAAAATTCTTTCCTTTTTTAGCATGGAATATGTTGCAGTAATAATTGATAGTATTTCACAATAAAATACATCAAGTAACAAATACCATCTCGAAAGATTTTAAAGTATATTACAGTGTAAAACGAATGCAATTTATGAATAATCTAAACTGAATTTCTTCATTACATGCATTTAGAACGTACTATATCAGTATAATAACAAACAAAAATAAATACATTTGGCATCAATAATAAAGAATTAAATAGTAACTCACACATTTGGCAATATATATATATATATATATTACATAATGTTATAATCAAATTCAGTGATGTTGCATCAGTGATGTTCACCCCAAAATTAATGGAAGAGTATCTAGTACAAGGTTAGCAAATATTTACAATCACAGAATCGGGAATTGTAATGGGTACCTCACACTGTCCTTTATTTTTTTACACAGTGAACCTTTAAACATTAAAAGTCTAACTGCATACTAATTAAAAAAAAAAAAAAGCACAAGCCACTCTCATAAAATTAAAAAATGGTAAATATGTTTCAGCACTGCATATACAAAGTGAAATTTTGAAAGTACACATTACATCTGATAATTTAATGATCAGCACTGCATGCCACCCAAATAAATAATATTTGGAGATATATTCATCTGGATAAAAAAACATTTATAGCACCACAAAAATGATTCTGATGATAAATACTTCCTAAAGAATTTTACAAAGAAATAATTCCCACACTATTTTTTTTTTCATCATCTCTGAAAATGATTAGAGCACAAGTAACAATCCCAGTTTTAAACTTTACAAAACATAACAATGAGCATTTCATCACTCAACATATGGAAGAAATTAGAGTATAATACTAATTAGAGGAAGCTAACATTTTTCAATATAATCCATCCACTCTAATGGTAAAAAAGATATAATTAACTTCGCAATGCATACATTTTATTAAATCTTCCTGTTTTGGGAAGGAAAAGGTAAACACAATACATATAAAGAAGTTTCGCATTATCTACAATTAAAACTACCATTTTTACTTGCTAGCTTTCTAGCACAAGGTTCTGAAAAATTTCAAAGTATTTCCCTTCTTCAAAACATTTAGAAAGTGAGCTCTCTAATCTCTATTTGTCTGTATAATTATATTTCCATCTTACTAATTGATTTGCTCATGGAAATTGAGTGCACAGGCACTAATTGATGAAGCAATAACAATGATGAACTTCACGAAAATGGAAATATCTGATGTTCTTAATGGTTCTGAAGACGATCTCATGTGAAGACAGACTGAAAAGTGATGACCTGCAAGCTGTAGTTGATGAAACAGATAACACTTGAAGTAGCATTAAACAATTTGAAGACATATTGAGATTAATAGTAGATAACAATGAGAATGGGAAAGACTCGAGATACAGGGAAGTAAATATGAAGATAGCTTATTAGATAGTGCAATGTTAATGTACGTTTCTTTTAAATAACTAATATTATGACAGTTATTGGTAGTTTATTTATGAATACTTTTAATTTGTTTTGTTATCGCTGTAACTGTTTCTGTCGGAAGTTAAATTATTCACAAAATTTTCCACTCTCGATTTTTTTATGATAAAGTAAGCAAATTACGAGTAAATATGATATATTAATTAATAACTATTAACATTTTCTGAAAACTGTTTTCAAAATAAACTTGCATTCAGTACCCATAGGCAAATTTATATCATAACGCAAGTCACAATCACAAGAGGGCCCCCAATTATTAATTAATTTTTAAAAACTAGTAAATATACTCTATGACAGTTCAAGTGAGATGGGCATTTTACATTATAAATTTGCCACTGTCAGTAACAGTAAAACTAGAAATATTAAAGTAGAATAATGTATTATTATTCATACATGTTTTTCATCTTACTGAAATGAATTCTCATTTATAGAATACACATTTCAAAATTCTAAGGTAATAAATTACAATATCTTAAAAAAATTACAGGAGTGAAAAAACTTTATATCATGTAATTTTACACATTTTAAAGAAAAGAACATCCAAACAAATAACACGGTCATAAAAGCTGTGAATTTTTTTGTTCGATTTCAGCTGTATATAATTACATGAAAATATATTAATTACATAAAATTTACAGTAAATTTGACACAGTTGCTGTAGCAGTTATTGTGTCAAAATTACTGTGGAAATTATTAAATACATAAAATTATCTAATGCATTTAACTCTCTCAGCAGTGCGGAATTTTAGATCTGTTATGAAGACCAGTATTTAAACAGTATCTATCAGCTAAATTTGTATAATTACTCATTTTAGTCTCTATTTTCATAAACTTACATTCATTAAGATGATATTTACATTATTAAAAAAGTAAGAAAGTAAAATATCATAAATTATAAGCTAATATGTACCAAGCGACAAAAAATCTGACCAGATAAGGCCAGTCACAGCGCTCAGAGAGTTAATGGCATTTATTAAATAATTCTTATATGGCATAAATTCATAGTCTGGGAAGGGAACTGCACCTAAAACTTTAAGATGAAACTCTAATAAAGTGGCAGTTAATAGTAGCAGAGAATTACAACAAAAACAGTCAATAATAGTTCATTTGTACTTTGCAGAACAGGTGACATTAGCATAGTAGTCTTAAATTAATATACAACTTGGAACTAAGCTACTGCATGCTAAATTTCATATATTATAACAAAACATACCTCAAAATACTGATTTTAGAAATGAGAAAGATGTTCATTATTATATTTAGACAACATTATGAGGCAGTAACGACATAAAAAATTTTCTACTTGATAGATTTTCTACGATTCTGATAAGTAAGTGATGTCTGAAGACGTGAATTTTTTCTCTTAAAATGCTCATTAAAATCTAAACGAAAGCTCAGAAATCGAAGGTTAGGGTCATCTTGATCATTTAACATAATCAGAAATTTTTGTACCATATCTTCATAAGAATGGGACAAAATTTTGAGTTCAGCTTTTGTAGTAGGAATATGCTTACTCTTCAAAACTGCTATAAGTTCATTATATTCTTTCTTTTGTTTTGCACATATACTCCAAGTCTCTGAATTAACATTAGAGTCGTTAAGCTCATCTTGATCATTTAATTTCTCTACAACTTCTTTTATATGATTCCAAAATAAGCTTTGGATTTTGTCAAAATCTATAATTAAATCATAAATAGCCTTTAACTGTGTGCGAAGAATTAAAGATTCTTCATCCAGCAATGCTCTTGTTAATAAAGTATCTAAGAAATTTTCATGTGCTGCAATGACCTGGTCCAAATCTTGTGCAGAGGATATTTTTAATAATAAATCAGCCCAACAACATTCCATAACTTCAAATGCCATATAGTATTCCATTTGCTGCACAAAATGTACCATCTGAGCTAAAGTAATGTGGCATTGATGCAGAACAGGAGTGACTTCTGGAATTCTTGTTTGCCATTTCAGGTAAGTTGCACGAGACTGAGAGATTTTATTCAGTATGAATTCCATGCGTTTAGCCCTCCATAAAGCAGTGAAAAGTCTCACATAAGAATTCATGCAATGAGGTGTAAAAACTGTTCCAATAGGACCTCCAGCATGATAATCCAATGTAAACACATCCCACCCTGTATCCCCTATTACAGATATATCTAATAATCTAACATCCAACCTTTGCAATACTTCTGGGTTATGAAATTGGGCATTAGTGGCCCTTATTGCACTTTCTAACACTCCAGTGATGTTATGAATGTATACATTTTTTACAGGTTTAGCTAAATCAGCATCTAAGAGATCCATCAAATGCCTGATGAAATCACCCTGTCCCAATAGGAAATAATTCCTCATAGCCAATAAATGGTCCATTAAATTATACTTTTCATGCAAAACTTGCAGGACTATTTTGCTAGTTCTAACATAATTCTTTTCTAATATACTTTCAAAATTTGCTCCTTTTTCATGAGAAAATAAAGATTCAGTGCTCATTAGTTCAAGTGCTTTTATGCGTCTTTGTTCATCTCGTACAAAAGTGTTGTCTTGGCATACCTGTCTTAGAAAGTTTATTGCTTTACCTGTTGAAAGAATTTTCCTTGCTTGCTCCATAGTTATGAATGATGGAATCATAGATTTATTCAAGCAATATTTTTCTTGCCACAGGCACACATCTGAAATTCCAATATTAGTAGCAACTAAGAATTCTCCAAAAGGATCTTCTAACTCACCACAAAATATCCAACTACTCAACATTTTAAAAAGTGGCTGAGTAGCAACTTGTAGCAAATATTGGATAAGTTCTCTGACATAATAGTCTCCATGCTGCAAATGTGAGTATAAAATAGATGCAAGAGCACCTCCTTTTTTCCCTCTACAAGCATCTACAACAGAAGCAAGTATTTTTAACTGCATGTGAGGTTCAAAAAGCCATACAGATAATTTATGTAAAGTTAGAGAATTTGAATTGCTATTTAAATGTTCTAAGCTAATTTCTTGCAGTAAAAATGCTTCCAATTCAGCAATTAATTTATAATAATCAATTAGTTTTGATTTTAGAGCAGCAACAAAACTCTGTGCAAGAAGTCCATGTGACTTTTCCCAACTTTCTGATGTACAATACTCATTAATACGATAATACATCCAACCCAGTTCCACAAACCGCAGTGTTAATCTTTTTATTGGGTTTGGAAAATCTTCTTTGAATGACACATTGAAATTATTTTTTTCAGGTTCCCAAAATATTAAATCTCCCCTAAGACCTTGAATTACGTATAATATATCCCGCAAAACAGGTCTTAAATTTTTTGTTAGTGAGTTGCCAGCATGATGCGAATTACATTCTTCAGTTGCTTTAGTTGTATTTAAATATTCTTGTTTTAAACTGGATGGAAGAATGTAATGTTTTTCTGTGCTAGTAGCAAACATAGCAGCCACTTGAGAAACCCTTGTTGGAATAGATTCTAAATTATCTTGATAAATATTTGGTTTATTCATATATTTAAGAAACCGCATATCTGTTACGGGATCTTTGTTCGGATTTTTTAGAAACTGCCCTGTTAAATCAACTGTATTTGGACAGGATTTGTTTATTTGTCTATTAATGATATCATGTACTTTTAATGATGGATCTGAATTCAGAGTTCCTAATTTTGGGCAACTAGCCACACACTGGCCCATGTCTAACTTTTCGCTACCAAATCCATATAAGCAATACAATAAATGTAATACACTTGCTTTATTTTTTAATACTGAGGTACTTTGGAGCTTACGATATAGTTCAACAAATGTTAAGGCATCTTTAAATCTTTCATCCAACATGAATTTCTTTTTTATTTTTTCGCATATTGTAAACTCATCGCTATCGAAGTTGATGAAAGAACAGTTCAATACTTGAAGAGCATTACGATATTCTAATTTGACTAAGTCAGCAGGCTTTCTACTGATATGACATACTAATTTCTGCACTAAGGAGGCTGATGTATGGTTCGTATGTGTTTGAGAGTTCATAGTGAAAGACTTTTTATTTCCAGTACGTAAACATCAATATAAAAAACGGCGTTAATGGAGGAATACGAATATTATTTACAATCGCACACATAAATACAGAATAAGAAAATGCTGAAAACAATTACACACACAACTGCAGAAACCCCATAGCGGCGTAAGATAATAACTCTGACATATTAATAATACATATGCTAGATGCTTGAAAACTGATATAGTTTAATATAAAAGTTTTAAAATAAACGTCTGCTACATTTTTTTTTCGGTAGGTACAGTTACAGTGCTTTCTACAATAATAGAACAAATTTTTCTTCGTTCATAATTATTCAAATACTTTCAGAAAAGTTTTATAAGGAAATTAGAATTTTCCCTTATGAAAGTTTCATATTTTATTTTAGAATTTGAATTTTTTACGGAAAAGAACATTTTTTTGGGCAAGACATGCATTAATGTAATGTTCATCATAATTAACTTTTAACAGCGGAAGAGAAGTGCTTTGTTTTTATTCGGATGGCATCAATCAATTTAACCGCAGTACCGGTTTTACATAAGCAGACGACCGTGGAATGTTGTAAAGTAAGCTGTAATCCTTGAGACAAAAAGCTGATTGGTTTATTGAAACCTCTTTTTTCCAAAATTAAGGACAGATTTTCCATAACTTGTTTAGGAATTTAATACTTATATTTCTTGATGGTAAAAAACTTCATTCACTGTTATTCTAAAAATTGATTAATTTGTAAGATTATGAATCCTGATGACAGCGCAAATAACGTAAGTATTCGATGACAGGAAACATGCAAACTAATTTGTTTCATACAATAATTAAGTTTTTATAAAGCATATTTTCAAATTCTTTCAGATATTATGATATATTTCTTCATATTATTCTCAAACAAAAGTAATTTTCTGAAATATAAAATAAATTATCTGTATTTGTGTATACTTTGCTTTTCAGCATCTTGAAGACGACGAATTTTTGTATTCTGCGGAAATACTTTCCAAGCTGGATTTCAAGAACAGCCATGTTGACTTTAATCCGCCAATATCAATATCTAACCCTGGAGAAAATCTAATTGTTAGACCTTTGTGCTTAAGTGATTATCACAAAGGTGAGTTTATTTTTATCTTGCCATATGTGACTTGTTTATTCCATTCTAAAAATGCTGTTTGAGGTTTCACTCTATTTAATTAGGGCTAAGTTCGCCTAGGCACCTTGGTGTGTACACCATTCCACAAAGGAAGTTTTCTTTCTTTCTTTTTTTTTTAAAAAAAAAAAAGAAAGGTATACAAATGCTTTCCAGCTTAAATGAAAAAATATTAAGTTCCAAAATATTATTCAAATGCTTTTAAAAATAAATATAATTACATGTAGAAACATTTAACTAGATGAATGTATGTTTTGAGTTCACCTTTAGGAATGAGGGATTTGTTTATTTTGCTGATTAAAAGTCTGATATGTTGGTGAATATAACATCTTATATTTCCCGTTATTAACTTTGATGACTTCAAAATTGCTTTGATTTTGGAGCTTGAAATTTGCATTGTGTTTTCTAGAGCTAGAAGCTACATTTTTTAAGCTTTTCAAGAGCTGAGGGTTGTTTTCCAAATGAACTTAAATATGTCATCAAGTAAAAAACTAATTAAATTGTACTTTCAGGTAGCATGTTAAATATATAAGAAGGGTAAAAGTTTACAATTGGGTGCCTCTTGCTTTTTTGATGCCAAGATCGGTGCCAGGAAGGCACAATTTCAAGATGGCAGCTACACAAAACCAAAATAAGAAGTCAAAGAATTTCACAAACTCGGTGTCATGATCAATATATTTTCACTTAAAAAAAAATTGGAGAATTGCACAAGCTAGGCATTGCACACTGCCTTAACTTTGTCCATGTACAGATCAACCTATTTCCACTTAAACAAAATCAGAAAACTAAAACAAAATATCATGGGGACCAGAAATAGGGTTTCATCACCAAAAGGGAACAAAATTTGTTGCTAATCAAAGGGGCACCCAATTCTACACTTGAGCCATAAAAAGCTTTATGGTGATATTTTGTGAAACAAAACATATGTGTGAAATCTGCCAGTTACTGCAGAAATTTTTCATGGAACACTAGTGAAAACATTGATTATTTTTCTGTTTAAAGTTCATTTTCAGCCAACACCAAGATTTAAATTTAGTCAAAAATTAACCTTAGGCTGGCATAGAGTTTGAAAATATATGATTAAAATTCTGTATCAAATTGCTGTTTTTCCTAGCTTTAAATCAAATAGTGGCATATGTTTCTTCCAGTCTAATTTCAAGACTAAAATACTTTCAAATGAAATAATCTTGCAGGATGTTATAAATACTGCATAGCTGCTATGAGATATATCCCGGTAGATTACTGAATGTCCTGACTGTTAAATTTTAAGGTAAATGTTTTTCCAACAATAAATGAAATTTATAAAATTATTTAACTTTAAATTTTGCCAATTCCATTCTCCCATTCCCGATGATTTTTAACATAATTTGATCTGAATTATCTTAATCTAATATAGACTGTAAAACTTTATGTGAATTAATGTTTAATCAGTTAATGCAACATAAAGACCAAGATCCAGACTCATTGGGACTTAGGTGAATTTGCATTTCAGAAATTTCTGGATTTTAGATCATGAGTTTAAATCTAGTAAGATAACATGTAGAAATTATAAAATGAAAATATGAAATAATTGTTTATAGTACAATAGTACCACAAACCTTAATTCCTTTAAGACCATAAACACTTATACAGGAGTAGCTGAACTTACTTTTGTATAAGTGTTTAAGGTCTTAAAGGAATCGAAATTTAGTCCTCCTCCCTCTGATAAAACTCATTATTTACTTGTTTGTTTTATTAAGCATTTCGGCCCAAATGCGCTTTAGCCCACTGCTTGGCGGCGATTGTTTTTGAATGAGCAATAAATGTGCCAACATGGGTAACTCCGTATATCCGCGAACATGGCTGACTGGGCATTTTGAAGCTACGGAAACATGTAGTTTTCGCGCATGCGTATTTCCTATTTTATAAAGAACGGTTTTATTGGTAATGTGAGATGACGTAGTGGTTTATTCAAAATTCTTACGTGTTAATTTAAGTAGTTATTTCAGTTGTCCTTGTATTCTTTGAATGCGGTGTTTTTGTGTTGAGTGTTTGCTATTTCCGTACCTTATATTTCGCTAAATACCGAGTCGGTATGGATTTAGCTGTGATGCTGAGAGAGGTGAGTGAATGTACATGTACATTTATTACTTTATTGGAAGTGCAAGTTGCTTAATTTTTATATTTTGTTGCCTTTTATTGAAATAATTTGGCTCAGCTGAAGAACAGAACGCTGGTATCGTTTGCAATTTATTTTATTTTGTTGATTTGTGCACATTGCCTACATTGTGCAATTCGCTGATGTTTTTTTTAAGTT
>KK114636.1:127482-138300 GCA_000611955.2 Stegodyphus mimosarum
AAATATTAAATCAAAATTCATCCCATAGTTCCCCCTCCCTATTCTAAAAATTGTAACTTTTCTGGACAGCATCATTTCTAGATCAATCCATCTTGTATGGCTTGCGTAATGCTGATGATGTTATTCAGAATCTAAACTCACAATTTCGAGAACTGAAACTTTTCTAACCAAAACCAAAACTTCCTTTGGATGAATCCCAAACCTGATGAAACAGTAGACTTAGATATAATGATATAGAAGCACTGGTAGCATAAAACATAGAATTTTGAATCCACAATGAACAGCAAATTCGGCAGCCAAGGCAGATTAAATATTCATCTTTATTTCAATTGGTATTTGCAGCCATGATGCAAATCATGCTTATTCAAGAATATATATTCATGCCTATTCAAGAATATATATTCAAAAATATATATATTTTTGATACTGTTGCGATAGAAAGAGAATAGTGAGGCAGTGTCTTAGCGAGAACAGAGGTCACAGTGAGGCAGTATCTTAGCGAGAACAGAGGTCACAGTGAGGCAGTATCTTAGCGAGAACAGAGGTAGAAGCAAAGTGAGCAGTTATTCCAATATGGCAGCTTATTAAGAGAAATGTTTCGGTTTGATTTAGCTACGCCATCAGCATTATGTAAGTCATATGATATGGACTGATCTAGAAATGATGCAATCCAGAAAAAGTGACAGGGCTAAGTAAAACCTAAACACTATGTCTCTGAAGCACTTCATTTGCATTTTCATTGCAACTGTAAATATTCTACAAACTTTCTCTTTCTTTTTTAACACTAATGATTTCTTCTCCAAAGGCTTTTCTCTGCCCAAGCCTTTTTCTATTTGAAGGGGAGGGGAAGACTATACAACATATAGAAATGAAATAAAATTACTAAACTTAATGGGAACCATTTGGAAATAGAACATCAAACTCATAAATTTTAATCAAATACATCCGCACTTCAAAGATATATTTTGTACCATTTTCCATTACTTCAGTTTGTTACATGACTCTTCCTGCAGTATCTGCATTGCTGTAAACTTTTGCCCACGCTGTTCAGAATTAACACAAAGACATTTTGGCTAAAAATATGACCACAGTGAGTATGCATTACTTTTTCCCGCCTGCTGCTGCTTGAATAAACCACGTCTCTTGCTTCGCCTTATCTGAAATGTAAACTGTACATATGGAAATTCTGAGGTGCATTTAGCATCTCTTGCGTTGTGCCAATTTAAGCAAAAATGTATTTCTGAATAATTGTTCCTGTGCAAAATAGAAATGATGTTCAATCGAAAAAGCCAGCTGTGATTTTTGCACCAGTCGTCATCGAAGCAACAGTCTTCTAGGTCATCACTAAAGAGTGAATTGGTTTCACCTTCTGCAAAAACTACACCATCACACATACATGTGTATATATGCATATATATATGTGTGTGTGTGTGTGTGTGTATATATACTCACCAGTATAGATGCAGGACCCAACTGGTCCCAACTCATTGGATACATAGATTGGTTGAATTCATTTCTGCTAGCCTGCAAAAACATTGTTGAAGCAGTCACTTCAGTATAGCTTTAAGAAACTCCCTATTAAGAACTTTAATAGAGTCTGGTTATATGTTTCCATATAAAAAATTTTCTCAGGATTTCAAGTTCCTCAGGATTACATAACACAGTAAAATCCTATCGAACAGGCACTTGTATACACAATAAAGTCCTACCTGACAGGCATTTATGTACACAATAAAGTCCTACCGAACAGGCACTTTGTTATTCATTCTTTTAACACTATTTTTTGCACTATGCTATTTTGTTGGACGCTCCACAATACAAGAAGTAATTAAGAGGCATACTTTCTTATTATTTTCCACATAATCATCAATTCTTGTTTTCACATTGCTGTCTGAGAACCTCATCCAAATAAATGCTCCTTCAATTTCTGAAAACGGAAATAGTTGCTGGGTGCTAAATTTGAGCTATATGGAGAGGGTGACTCCAGGCTTCCCACTTAAATTTTTGCAGCAATTCTTGAATTTGGCAAGCAGTATGGGGTCAGGCATTGTCATGCAGAACCATAACACCATCATTCAATATCCAGGCATCCCTCGGATGGCTTCGTGTAACCTTGCCAAAGTGACACAATAATGGTCAGCAGTAATGTATGGCTACACTCCATATACTCAATCAAGACAATGAATAACAGCACCACCAAGTGAGACCACCTTTCTAAGCGTTTTGTCATTTCAATTGCTCTGATGCATCTGTGAACTTACTCTATGTACCCGCACAACCACTGCTAGATAATTAATGCTATCTGTCTACAGTCTGGGGATAAATTATTCCCTCCACAATAATTGCTTTTCAAATGCCAATGCTTGAAACCTTCTTTTTAATCTACCTACATATTTATGCTAATAATATTCCACAAGCACCATATATGATGACAATCAATGACCCTTGAAAACAAAAAGAATCACTTTATATAGGATACTTAACACGGAAGCGCGCGCGTGCTCATCCGATTCTTGTTTTTTGAAGAAAATATTGTAATTCTTCAGAAAAAGTGTTACATTCTATGCCAATAATAAATTGTATGATCAAATTTAAAAACCATGCACATTAAAATTTTTGTTTCTTCAAATGCTTTTATGAAATAAAATTTCTTAAAGGAGTAGAAAATCGTATTATATATTAGAATAGGAAAAAAAAAATAGTATACTTTACTCTCGATTCTTATTTTCTTTATGAGCACTATAGACACAGAGAACAAATGCAACTACAAATGTTAGTAGCACATTGAAAAAACAGTTTTTGTGTATTTCAAGCACAAATTTTTCACGTTCGGTAAAGCGCGTTTTCGTTTGTGCTTTTTCGCTGGGCAAACACTGCATCTTTTTTTCTTTCTATCCTTTTTTCTTCCGTGATAATTTTTTCCCAATAAAACAATTTATTTCATTCTTACTCTCGTTTTTAAAATCTATATCACTGTCTGAATCAGCATATGAACTAAAAACTCATGATCACTTCCATCATCATTTTCTTCAATACATTCTTCTCCACTTCGTCAGTTGATACATCTAATAACTTTTACAAAATTTCTTCATTGTAAGGTTAATTACGCGACATATTTGCCATTTCCTATACTCTTACAAATCAACTATGTAATAGCAACACGAACAGGCATGCTATATCTAAAAGACTCGATGCGATCAAAATCAAAACTCCGAATCAAAGCCCCAGCAAAAAAACTATAGAAGCATAAAGAGGTTGACCTAATACATGACTACACTGAGCCTCAACAACTTGCGTGAAATCGGCATGTTTTGAGAAAGGTTTGTTTAATCACATGGGTTCACTAAGCCCAGTGTGCGCACTCACGGTTTAAGTACTTTCCTGCCCACTAATTTTGATAAAAAAACTTACCAAATAGTGTGATTTAATACCAGTAATGGATAAGCATGATGCTACAACACACTCATAAGGTTGATCCTTATACAGGCCTTGGTTTTATTATTAAGCTTCCAATTCTCTTCTGATTATGTGATCTCTTTAGCAAAAGTTCTTCCACACTTTTATACTGAAGACAGGTAATAGAAAATGAAGTAATGACCCCCTTTGTTTTTTTATTCAGAAAGATGGAAAAGTTGTAGATATTTTCCATTTTAAGCATTACATGATCAAAAATTTATCTCTGATGTAAAGATATGTATGCAAAATTTCATGTGAGGTCTATATTTTGTATAGATATGCTACATCTTGTTCTAAAATTGATGATTTTTAATATCAAACTGGCCTACATACAGTGCATGGTTGATACAAATTTGGAGCATTTAATTTAGTTACCTACCAGTGTATTTTAAATTCAGGAAGAAGCCAAAAATTTCAATATTTTCAATTCCATGCCTTTCAGATTAGGGATATTCAGTTTGTATTTCAATCAAGTTCATATGTACATTATTTAAGTCAGTTCAGTCTCTGAAAATTATTGAAACTGGATGTTTTTTAACTAAAAAAAATTCTATAGAAGTCACAATTAGCTGTTAAATATTTTGATCTTTAACATGTGTTAAACATTTTAATATATTGAACAATTTATGGAATTAAAAAAAATTACTTTGCCTGAAGCAAAATGTAGTCATCTGTGGTTTTTCATAGGATGTTTGATAAACCTAATAATAAACAATATTACCTGATCTGAGTACTATCACAATTACATTACCATATATATGTTATTCATATTAATTTGTTAATATAATTAAATGGGAATTTTTCTGCTCTTATAGGTTATTTAGAGCTTTTATCTCAACTAACAAGAGTTGGTGATGTTTCAGAAAAAACTTTCCGTGGTAAGGTGAATAATTATTTTTTTTTTTTTTGTTTTACCATTCTAAAAGTATATAGTTTTTTAAATAGTTTTAGTTTTTTAAAAAAATAGTTTTTTAGTTTCAAAATTGCATCCCCTAAAATATATGTTTACACACTTTCTTCTTCATGTTTCATTTATTATATTTTAATTTTAGGTATTATCCCAATAGGCGATCTACCATTCTTAACTGAGTAGTTACTTTAAGGATCAATAGGTGGCGCCACTAAAATTGTTTTTACACATTGTCTTCTGCCATTTTATTCAAATTTTCATGATCAGATTTATTATTATTTAATATTAAGGTAAAAGCTCAGAATACACTGCATAAACAAAATTGAGAAGGCGAAGCTGCATGACGTCCATAAATGGATGGGACTAAGGTTGTGAAGTCACAATGTATTCTTGCATTTACACTACAGATGAACTTTTTGATGATTTTACTTTCTATTTTCTTCTAAAAATAACAATAATGAATTGTTTATTATTGTAAATTAACATCCAATTCTTTATCTTAAATTTACATTTCTAAGAGTTTAGTTTAGATGTTACTAAAAATAAGTACAATAAATTGTTTATATTTAAAATTACCATGATACAGTAAGCGAGTTCTACCAATTATTAAAATGGTAAACAACGTCGCAGTCTCTTATGCTTGTATTTCATACAGCTTCAGTATTTTCAAAGATTTTTAAGCTTTAGCATTTATACAAATAAAAAAAGATTTTTTTCAAATTTAAATTCATGTTGTGTAACATTTTAATTTCATCATTTTTACAAATTACCTTATTGCTACGTAATGACATATTTCCTTCCATACCAGGAAGTAGACAATCTTCATTATTTTCTGAAAATTTTAAACCTTACATTAATAAAAAAGAAAAATATTTTTTATTGCATATGAACATCATACACAGCTTTCATATCAGTTTCTTAAATTCTTAAATCATGTCATATTCTCTGTAGGCATACTAGAATTCTACACATTAAATATATAAAAAAATCTTAATTTCTCACAATGAAAGAAAAATACTACAAATTTGGAGCACTAAAATCTTCACACACACACACACACACACAAATATTATCAATGAACTTGTATTGCGATGCAAACACAATTACGATAGCAAACACTACATATTAAAATAATGAGGTAAAAGTTACTTATAGGGACAAAGTTTACAGTTTTGCTACTGTTGAGTAGATCGTCCAATTATCAATATTTATCGTAAGTCGGAAAGCATTATGAACACATAAAATATAATGTCTAAAATATAATTTACAATTAAAATAACAACACAAATTTAAAATAAACAAATGATATATTAAACATTGCACATAAAATACGTTACGTTACTGCTCGGCATCACACACAACCTTGCTTTGCACATATGCAAAAATGGTGAAACAATCTGTATTCGCTTGAAAAACATCAAAGAATTGCACACACTCGGTGTCCATGTACACATCGATCTGTTTTCACTTTAAAAAAAATCCCAGAGTTGCACAAACTCAGCACTGCGCACAACCTTGGCATTGCACACTATATTGGCTTTGCCTATATAGTGTGCAATCGACCTATTTTCACTTAAAAAACAGAGAATTGCACAAACTCGGCATTGCGCACTTTCTTGGCTTTGCTCATGCACACAGCGATCTCTTTTCACTTAAAAAATCAGACATTGAATAAACTCTGCACTGCTCATATACTCAGAAATCTGCTTTCACTTAAATTTCAGAGAATTGCAGAAACTCTCGCATAACCAACTCCGTTGATTCGAGTTGTAAAGAAAATGCTTCCAGAAAAATGACACAGAACGAAAATAAAGATACCAGAATAAAATAATTACTGAACATGGAAACTGCCATATTTCACAAGCACTCGATATTTTACTAAGTCAATAATAATAAATGAAACTTACCCTCAGTCCTCTCCTGTTGAGGAATATTCCTTGATATTGTCAAGAGATGGCATTAGAAGTTCATCTGTTGGCTTACTTAACGCTTCCCCTTTGATGAAGCTATTCAGTACTCATAATAGATGTTTGAGTTAAAGATGTAACCAGTATTTTCTCTCTGTGTGGTGTATGTAATTAGTTAGTAATGTAAATTAAACGTATCCTATTATCTTAGAAGTCTCTCTTTTTTGAGATGAGTAGTGCCTTTGATGTGTGCAATTAATAAAAATATTCCCGGCTATACCTGTGGAGAAGAACGACTGAAAAGAATTTCGTCACAAAGTTGGTGCGTCCCCCGGGAGGGAGGAATTTGATTTATTTGAAATTTTGAAACTTACTAAGCGAAGCCTGCTCACGGTAAGTCTCTTTTCATAATTTGTTAAAATGGAACAGAAGACACTAAATAAGAATCAAGCACATATACATGCTTCTGTAACTCAAATTATTAAAAATGTGGATGAATATTTAAAAGAAGAAAAACAAGAAGAGTTAGAATATTGTTTGAAATTGTTAAATAGTAAAGAAACTGAACTACATGATTTAAATGAAAAAAATACAAAATTTGATTGAAGACGAATCAAAATTAGAGCCAGATATTAATACTTCTATGGAATATAATGATAAAATAATAATAACGATGTCTAAAGCCAACCGCTATTTAAAGAAATACAATACTCAAAATATCAACAGGAATTTAAATAATTCATCTACGGAAGTTGAAACCAAAGGACAGATTGAAGGTAATGTGAAATTACCCAAACTGTTAATTGACAAATTTTCCAGAGATTATAACAAATGGATGAATTTTTGGAATTCATTCAAGGTTACTATTCATGATAATGTTACGCTTTCAAAGATCGAAAAATTTAATTATTTGAAAACTTATTTATGCGGAAACGCAGCATCAGCCGTAGAAGGTAACTTGATCTCAGAGGCTAATTATGACTCTGCTATAGACATTCTTAAAAATAGATTCGGTCAAAGTGACTTTATTATCAATACACACATTTCTAATCTCTTAAATTTAAATCCCGTTCAAAGTTCAAATGAAGTAACAAAATTGTGAAAACTTAATGATACAATTAACATTCAAATTGGAAGCCTTTTAGCACTCGGTGTGAAACCAGAAACATATTCCAACATGTTTATTCCAATTTTGATGAAAATTGTCCCGAACGATATACCTTTAGAATTTCATCGTATAAATAATGGAAATCCTTCAACCTATGATTTAAACAAATTTGTAGACTTTTTCTGATTAGAAATAAAATTGCGAGAAAAAAATTAATTCTTTAATCTTTCCACGCAAGTCGAAATCGGAAATGAAAAGTATTAACAGATATCCACCGATGCTAAAACATAATAAAACTGTCACTACACATGAATTTATGGCAGCCACGGCATCAGATCGAAACTGCATTTTTTGTTTTCAAAACCATGACTTAGAATCCTGTTTATGCTTTACAGTTAATGAGAAGAGAGAAATTTTGAAGAAGCAAGGGTGTTGTTTTTTTGTACCTTGCACTTAAACACAGAATTTCAGAATGCTGGCAACGCCAAACTAAAGTTTGTAAAATTTGCAAAGGTCAAAATTCGGAAGCCATATGTTTTAAATACAATTCGATAGTTAAAAATGCAGCAAGTGATAAAAAGGATAATATGTCAATTTCGAAAAATAATACACAAACCAAGGAACAGAAAGAAGAAATTGTTTCAGCCATTTCACATAGTGTAAATAACATAATTCTTTTACAGACTTGTATGATAAAAGTTAAAATAGCAAAGAAAAGGTGTCTGCCAGACTTCTCTTGGATAGTGGAAGTACGAAAAGTTTTTGTGCTCACGAGTTAGCGAACAGATTAAACCTCAAAGTCATATGAAAAGAAAAATTGACTGTCTACACTTTTGGGAATACCTCACCCATCCAAAAAAATTTTGACGTAGTTAAATTAAGTTTAGAACATAGTTCTCCTGATTCTAGAATAGAAGTTGGATTATTAGTAACTGATCATGTATCAGGTACAGATATTCCTCCTCCTAAATCAGAAGAAATGAAGCAAAACAGATAATTAAAAAATTTGATACTGGCAGATTTTCCTGATTGTAAAAAACCCATTGCTATTCTAATTGGAGCAGATTATTATTGCAACATAGTAATGGGAGACATTAAATACTTGAGCAAAAATCTTGTTGCAGTGGAAACTATTTTTGGCTGGTGCCTACAAGGACGAAAAGGTGATGATGATGTCTCTTTAGCTTTCAGTGTACTTGTAGGGGACGATTAGATTTCCAAACAAGTAACAAATAACAAAATTTTGGGACTTGGAAAATTCAGGACTAATTAATAAGAGGGAAGACTTTGATTCAACTGAAAATGAAGTCATCGAATATTTTGAATCAAATATGATATATGAAAATTCTGGTTACAAAGTTAGATTGCCTTAAAAACATGATATATCAAATCTAAATAATAATTGAGAAATCGCGGAACAAAGATTTAATTGACTTACAAAACGATTTTTAAAGAATCCTAATTTATTTTTTAAATACAGGAACGTATTAAGAGATCAGTTTAAGCAAAATATTATCGAAACAGTTACAGAAATTTTAAAGGAAGAGAATGTCGTGTTTTACTTACCCAGGGTTCGTACGGTCCTTAAGAGTCCTTGAAAGTCCTTAGGTTTTTTAGAATTGATTTTTGGTCCTTAAAAGTCCTTAATTTCGTCCAAAATCAGTAGAAGGTCCTTAATTTTAATCATCTAAAATTTCGGTCCATTTATACGACTGCCATTTCAAGTGCAAATTAGCATTTTCGAGGAATATTTTTGGTGATTCACTAACAAATATGGTTATTGTTTGAATTTGTTCCTACTTCTAATATAAATGGTGCGATACTCGAGTTCCTAGTAGAGAAACAACCTTTCCTTTTTGACGATTTGAATTATTTTATTAAATGGTTCTAAATTTGGCTACTTATCAACATTTTGGCGATTTTAAGATCAATTTCTGTACAAAATGTTTAATTCGGAGATCTGTGAATTTTTCAACACTTTTGTTTAGAACACTGTAGCATTAATAAATTTCGTTAAAATAATGGTAATCTATTGAAACTATATTTAAGACATAACATTGAAATAAAACATTTTTTTTCCTGTTAAAATATAAAGTGATATTTCTTTTCATTTTGGCAACTTATTATTACAACATTTTGAATCCGAAAATAAACAAGCTAATAAACGCTGAAAAGCATAATTTACAAAACAGTTCTTAGCGAAAGCAAAATAGTTGTGTAATTATTTTAAAATGTCTTTTTTTTATTTTTTAAATGGTAAGAGTTTTTCCCCATGTAATTGTCTCTGAATATTCAGAACTTGTAGAATGTGCATCCGTTTCCTCTATAAAATTAATTTAACTTTTTTTTTTGTGTGTGTGTGAATTTTTTTTTTTCAAATACTTCTGGCTTTTCGCTGCCGCAGAATTGGTAATGGTAATCTTTCTTTCGGATTTTAGACATTGCACTTTGGAATTAGAAGGATTTGAAGGCAAGATTTATATATCTAAGATTCTAGAAGATTCCAGAAAAACGTGACAATCCCCCTTTTTTTTTCTTTTCCCTAACCAGAAGTATGGAAAATGTCAGTAATGCTTTTAATGTTGGCTCATGGACACGTATCTACAGAAAGGAATTTTCTTTTAAAAAAGAATTGAAAACTAACAATTAAAAAGATTATCATATGTATCTTATATATCTCAATGCATGACACGCAAGGCTGGCGTTAGGCATTTTTGTGCTTAATGAAATCATTGTGGGTTCTAAATTCTGCCCCCAGTGCCTTTCCAAAATTCTAAAAGTTTTGCTATTTCTATATTTTATTGCTCTGTGCATAACCAAAATTCTAAAAATTCTACCACACCGGCCCTGACCATATATCATTTCATATTTACTCTCTGTGTTCATATTATTTAAGGAATAAAATTAGCAGTATATATTTAAATACATGGGGTTTTTAGAATAACAGAAATCTCTAAATAAATCCAAAAATTCTGAAATGCAGAGGAAACTTATTGAGAAAAGAAACTGAGTGCATAAAGAGAAAGAAAATTATTCTTTAAACATATGTACAGCTAGTATTACATAAATTAACCATTTGTTTATAATTTCAGCCTGTACTATAGCTTCTCCCTTCTTTTTAAAATATATGTACAGTTAGTATTACATAAATTAGCCATTTGTTAAAATTTCAGCCTGTACTATAGCTTCTCCCTTCTTTTTCTCACCAGAATGTAAATCATTTAGATAGTATTTAAACTGAGGTTTTTGTATTGTAAGACAGAGAGTGGTTCTGGCTTCTGCTCGCACGCTACATTAGTTTCTGCCAGCTGTGATAATTTGTAATTAATTATTCAGCTTTGCGTTATCGTTACCGATATTTGAATCTGTTACAATTATGAGTTACTGAGCCAGCTTAGATTAAAATTAAATTGTGTTGTCTTTGAGTGCTAGTCCAC
>KK114636.1:150109-171559 GCA_000611955.2 Stegodyphus mimosarum
TTAAAAAACAAAACATTAAATAAACCAATGCATCTCAGTGAATCTGATCACCCCCATTTGCAAATGGATGGAGTTTTTTTCCCATCTCGCAGTGCAAGGATCTGTTTAAAGTAAGGAGATTACAGGAATTTATACCTCGGATTCCCAGCTATCAGTGCTTCAACACTAGTCGCAGATCCGGGTCATGATAATAAGAGCAGTTTTCATTGTTCCTATAATCATGCTTAAAGGAGCAATTTTCATTGCTCCTGCTGTAGCTGCAGATCTGATTCCGATGGAATCTTCATTATTTGCTTTCTAAAATCAGGCTTCTGCAAAGTCTTGATTATTTGTTCTTTTTGTTTCTTTGGAGCTGTTCCTGTGAGTTTCATTTCGATTCTTTGAAACTGTGTCATAGTATAGCTATGTATATTAGGTACTACCTTTTTATACAATACTACTGTAATAGTTATGTAAAATAATAAATTATATTTTTATTTATTTACTTATTTTACTAACGTCTTCTAACAAGAGTGGTGAATTTCTCTTTAATATACTTTAGAATTAGTATATATTTATAAACATAAATTTTTCCATCTAATGTATTTTTTTAAGGTTGCAAAACAAAATGTGGATCCTACCAAATAGAAGAACCTCGAGCGATATTTGGTATCATTTCGTCAAATTAGATAAAAAAAGGAAAATTATTATCAGAAATTTCCTGTTCTTTTGGGATCTACCTCAAATCTAAAAAATTATTTTTACACTGTGTTTTGCAGTAGTAAAAAAATATCAATGATAGTAATAAAATAATGCAATCTTTAACAGAAGTGAGTTTAGTTTTTATTATTTTTCAACTTTTAGCAATTTTTTATTCCACAATTTTATTGTTGTTCTACATGGAAAGATTTTTTAGGGAATCTCAAAAGTACAGTTGAAAGAAATCAGTGTAAGGAGTGAGAGGTTTGGTTCAGTTGATTCCAGCGATCCCATTCCTTGTTCAATTCTTTCTGCTTTTCTTCCATCTTTGCTCATCGCTCTTGATCCATGCCTGTTCCAAACACATTCATCAAGCCGTGAGTAGCGAATTGTTAAAAAGAATTAGTTCACTTCAAGGAATGGTTCTGATCTGATCCCTTAAATGAGGGGTTTTACCAATCTCTAGTTTGCACTAGCCATTTTACAGCTTGCTGTAGTTTCTATGCGCCCTAAATTCTGAAAATTCCGCAATCTCTTGATTTTGTTGTTTGGTGCTTGTCTAAATTGTAAAAATTTTGCTTCACCTAAATTCTGCTGCCTGATGTGACCGTAGCAGTTCTGGCACTGTTCCCGAGCTTATATGGATAATAATAAAAAATACCATCAGGAATATAAATTATCCAGTAAGTGTAAAATCAACTTTGTTTTGATGTAGAATATTTTGGTTTGAGATGTATGCCATGTAGAAAGTTGGTTATGTAGCCGAAAATTTTATGTAATATTACAAAAAAATATCAAATGTAAAAAAACTGTTGGTTGTCAGGAAGGTTTGAAGGGCTTGTAGCAACAAGGGCCCGGTTCCACTTTGTGGTCATGGGTCTTTTTTGTTTAAAAAAAAAATCCTTCATTGCATTGGAGTAAAAAGCCATTGTAGTAGATGTAAAAACATCATTTTTACTAGCACTTTTAATGAGGGCAAATGTTTAGAACATAAGTTAAAAAACTAATTTTTGATTTTTTAAAATTTTACAATAATTTAAAAATGGAGCTGAGCCTTTCTTACTGCAAGCCTTTCATTTGAGTTTTAAATCATTTTAGATATTGGATGTCCAGATTTCAGACTTTGTACTGTATAATTGCTAACTACTGAATCTCACACTACAGAAAATTGCTTGAGTACAGTATACTATTATAGTATTATGCTGAGGGAGTTTAGTCTAAAGGGATTAGTTCTCAAAAATAAAAAAACATTGGCATATTTAACAAATTGTGTAAAATCATTTTAAAATTCTGTAATTTGTCTCTTTTGATCACCTCACTGATTTTTGATCTGGTCATTGACTGTCTCACTTTTAGTTTAATGAATTTTCTCACTTAATGTTGTTCTAACTCTCTGAAAAATCCCACAGCAGATGTCTACTGTATTTTATATTTTTATTGTACGTGCATTTTAAGTAGCAAAAGCATAATACTTATATTATTAATTACTTGGTATTTATACATTTTTATTTGTACTTTTTATTATTCTTTAAATCAGAGCTCCTTCTTTTGAAGAAAAAAAGAATCATCTTTTCACTACATACTTAAAGCTTTATACAAAGATATATATAATAAATATAAAAATTCCACTTGCCTTTAATTGTTGTGTTAATTGCATTAATAGTAACTAATCCTTTTTTTTGCTCAACTGATGTAAATATTTTTAAGGCTATTAATTTGAGAAATCTATCATTCAGAAGCCTGGACTGAAATAAAATGAAAGAGTAGCCTTGGCAGAAGCAATTCATAATCAGATACTCGAAACAAACAAACCAAAAAAAAAAAGTAATACATTAAATATAATATTTAAAAACCAAAATAACATGAGTAAATTAAAATTATGCATATTAATGAACTATATACAGCATTTTTGATAATTTTAAGTAAAGATTTGTAGAGATATTAGGTTATTTCGAAGCAGGAGACGTGAAAAATGAGCAACGCCTTTGCCGGGAATCGAACCACAGACCTCTTGGTTACTTGTCGAGCGTGCTGACCACTACACCACGAAGGCATGCGAAGAAGGCAGGAGAAATACCTTATAGATTAATTTTTATTGATGACGGTTCATCATTTTTATTATGAATATAAGTAAAAGTTAAATCAAGAAAACAGAATGGCAAGTTCACTGCAAAATCTTTACAGATTATATTCATTTATTAGTTGGAATAGTTCCTGTAATTTTGATGTTTTATGTATATTCCAAAACTGTTACAAAATTAATTTTCAACTGTTTTCATATATAATATCGAACATTGTAACTATTTTTATTACATGCATACTGATATCCTCAGAGTAGTAAAAAGTAACTATTGCAGTGATGGCAAACCTATGGCACACATGCCACAGTTGGCACGCAGAGCCTCATCAGCCGACACTAACCAAAATACTACTTCCAAAATCAATAATCACAATAAAATGATACTATGTAATTTAAATAAGTGTTTTAGTCTGTTCTTGAATGTTTCACTTACTTATCACATAGCCCTAAGCCTAGATGTAAGATTTTCATATATCACCGTAGAAATGATATACATATTTATTGACCCAATTTATGATGTTTCAATTGTTTGGAACAATCATATTACTTGTTACATGGCAAAAAATACGCCAAAGGTGAAACAGCTAATGTTTGCTAAATGAATTCAAATTTATTGCAGACTGCCAATGAGTTTTAATACTTTCCTTGTTAAATACACTGGTGTGCAAAAATTAAGGATGAAGTCGAAAAATTAGCATATCAGCTGAACGAAGAGGCAGAGCGGACAGAAATACCAATCAGGAGATTAAGTAAGGTGATGTACGGTAGCACATGCACAGATATGCAGGTAGACATAATGGGGGAGTGTCTGAGTAGTATAAAGCATGTTGTCGGTGTAAGATCAGTATTTCTGGTAAAGAGATTACACGCCGTATAGCAGTTAAAATCACACCGAGTTTATGCCTCAGCGAGAAATGGTGATTAATCAATCTGTTAGACGACATCTGGATGGTTTTACCCGAGGTCGAATCATTGGGAAGTTGGAGGAAGGCCGCAGTGTGACAAGTGTGGCTGCAGAGTTCGGAATTAATCACAGCATCGTTTCACGACTTTGGAGACAATTTCAAACTACAGGAACAGCTATCCGGGGGTTTAGTAGTGGTCGTCCATGAGGAACCATACCCGCAGATGACCGGTATATTGCCTTACAGGCCAGAAGAAACAGGCGGCAGACAGCGTGAGAAATCGCTAGACACACGACACAGGCGACTGGACGACCGATATCGCATTTTACCATGGCCAGAAGACTGCACGGTGGTGGTCTGTTTGCACAACGCCCTGTACGGTGTATACCTCTAACGCCTGCCCATCGGAGAAGGCGTTCCCTGTGGTGCCGGGAACACCGGAATTGGAGAGACAATGAATGGGGATGAGTACTCTACAGATGAGAGCAGATTTAGTCTGAGTAGCGATTCCAGACACATACACATCTGGACAGAGCGGGGAACACGCAATAACCCCTTCAACATCATCAAAAGGGACTGTTTTGGTGGTCGCGGAGTTCTCGTTCGAGCAGACATAATGCTTGGTAGCCGGACCGACCTTCATATCTCCCAAGGAGGTTCGTCAGCTGGGACTGCTATTGTAATGAGGTTCTTCTTCCTTACATGCGTCTTTTCACAAGGGCTATGGGTCCTCAGTTCATCTTCATGCACAACAACGCTCCACCTCATCGCACAGTTACTGTCGAAGAGCTGTTGGAGAGTGAAGATATTGAACACATGGATTGGTCGGCAAGGTCTCTGGATCTAAATCCCGTCAAGCATGTACGGAACTTACTAGGGAGACCTGTGGCAGCACGTAACTTATCGCCAGTAAAGATTCCAAAACTGTGATTGGTGCTACAAGAGGAACGAGCAGCAGTGTCTCAACAGCTCATTAACAACCACATATCCAGCATGCACAAATGATGTGAAATCTGGCTAGCAGTCAGGGGAGATCATATCCCCTATTAAAGACCGGATGTTTCTTGCTGGACACCCATCACAGGGGTGTTTCGGCCTTCAGTCGCATTGTGCTCCATGCTACTTTTTCAATAAAGCTTCTTTTTATCCCTCTGATTTCTCTTTTAGTAAGTGTTGCTTACATTACTCACGTCCTTACGTGTTGGAGATCTTACGGTATTAAATGTGTTGATTTGGAAAGCTTTTGAACAAAGTTACATTGAAAAAACCGTCTCGTCCTTAATTTTTGCACACCAGTGTAGATTACAGTTTTCAGATCTAAGCATTTTGAAGTAACTTGTGGAGAGTTCTATTTTAATACTTTAAACAGAATGGCACATGGTCCCCAAAAGGTTTGCCACCACTGAACTGTTGGGTAGAAGTTTAATAATATTTAAATAACTGAATATTTTAAACATTCTAATTTATTTTTTCTCATTGCAGAATAGTCCTTACAATTCGGTTGTTAGCAGAATATATAGGATGCTATAAAATTACACTTGACTGTAAAGACAAAATGGTCAAATTTTACAATCAATTTGGATTTGTGTGTGAAAGTGGAAATAATAATATGATGACCATAAGATTTAAAGAATAATGTTGAATTTAAAATTCATGTTAGTGTTTTGATTGTAAAAAAATAACTTGTACAAAATAACTTAAAACGCACAAATATTTCTTTACAGAAAATATGTTTTAAGAAATAAAATATACTTTGTTATTTATGTGTTTTTTTATTATCACTACTTATCTTTTACTTACAACAATTTTCCCCAACTTTAAATAAATTTCATCACACTTATTTTGGAACATATTTATTGCTAATCCTGGCATAACATACAAGTTTATTTAAGATGCATGTTTGAGATAACATGACCACATATAGTGCATCCTTACACTTTTTCATGTAAAATAATTTATTAACCAGAAACATAGTATTTAGGCAAGCTGTACAGCTCATAAGCAGTTTTTTCCGTGTGTGTATGATCAATATGACAACCAATATAATCTATCTCTAATCTAAAAGGTCCAGAAACAGCTGCAGCTGTGATCCCCACACTGTTTACTTTATTTAGAGGTATGCAACATTGCTTGTCTTGTATTCGTCCTTTTGATGTCAAGAAAAATTTTGAAAATGGTATCTGAAATAAAATACAAAAATGTAAAATTTAGTTTTTTATAAGCTATATTTTTTTTGATTCTAATACATTAAGATGCAAAAAAAATTTCAAAATAGCTGCATAAAACGGCCATATGAATCATAATTTTTACTAATTTAAAATGAACAAAATTCAGTTCAAAATCAAATTTAGAAAATGCTTTATTTGGATCAGCATATCTTGAATAAAAGACAATGCTTTTATAATAAGACAATACTTTATTTAATAAAAAATATAACATAGTCATATATTGGATTTTATAAAGTACATCATCTTTTTGGTAGTCATCTTTGAAAATGATCAGTATTTGAGAATATAAACTAAATAAGTAACATTCACATCTGTCGTGGTCTGCTAGATCACTGGACCTGAATCCCATAGAATATGTGCGGGACATGTTGGAAGGATGGATAACAGGTTGAAGTGTGCCACAGGCATCCTCTACGAGCTCGGACATGCATTATTACAAGAATGGGTGCTAAAAGAGATTAACGACCTTATTGCTAGTTTGCATCGTCAAGCATGCATTTCAGCTAGAGGGTATCATACCTGTTATTAGCATGATGCTTCCATTGGTCTTTCGCAATTTGGTCATTTATTCATTGGGTCTTTCGCAATGTAATGCACGTAATAATTTTTGTATGTCTTTCCTTTGTTTGCTATGTGGTCTGATAATACCACACCAACCTCTTGGATCAATTTCACACATACATTAAGAACTTTTTGTTTTATTCCGTGTTTTGCCTTTGTTGCTTATTTTTTTAACAGGAATGTAATTAGATCAACAGTTTTTATTAACACAGCAAAATTACTTTAATGGAAAATGAGAGTTAATCTTGTCAATTATTAATTTTTTCACATCAAGGTGTAATTTATCATACAAGGTTGATTCAATAATTCAACACATTTTTAATGATTCTGATTTGATGATTATCTTAAATTATTTATACTAATTTTTTCATTTCCTATTTGCCCAGATAGTAATGCATAACAAGCTACTATTTAAATATGTTAAGCTTAATCGGCTTAATGTTAAGCTTAGTTTCCAATTTTGAAGTTATAAACAGTCAGTCCACATTTATTTCAAAACTGTCAGGTGCATGTAAGTGAATTTTTTGAAAATTTAAATATTAATGGGTGGCTTAAATTAAGATTTTTTAATAACTTTAGACTGAAGTATACAAAATAAAAATTTAAAGGGCTTAAATTTAGAAACATGATTAGAAGATACAGCAGATGCTGTTAGTGGTCTGTCACAAAAGGAACTGGCAGAAAATTACAATGAATAATAACAAGATGATTTATTTAATTTATTAAGTGCAAATTATTTTAGAAAAAAAGTGATTAAAAAAATCTTTACAAGTAAAAATTTGGCAAATAAAATAGCTGTGAGTGTTTTTTTTTTAATACTAGATGAAACTTATAATGTAAGGTTTCAGTAATTTTTTAGAGGCTAATGCTTTTATACACGTTTTATTATTCTATAGACAAATTAAAACTACTATAATTTAGAAAATGATAAGATGATTGATTTACTTGATGAAGCTCAAATTATTTTTGGGGAAAGAAAAAAAGAGGTTAAACTAGAAGCAATGATCAAATAAAATATTTAATTGGATGACTTTAAGAGCTGAATGTGCTAACATTATTAAAAAAATTATAACTTAAGAAAAAATTTATGACACTTTAATTAAACAGCAGAAAAACCGAAATTATACAGAAATGCAAAATTGAGAAAAATTAAAAAAATTATTAAATGTTTATAATTCAATTTTTCACAATAAAATAAAGCTAAAAGTGATCTCAAATGATTCTACTTTTGATCAGTCATAAAATGTTTCAGCACAAATGCAAGCTTTAAACAATGCAAGCTTTATATTTGTTGGGAGAAGGAAAATATAATCAGCCATTAAAAAATGAGGTTACTTGCACACTGGCATAAACTGCCTGGTGCAGGTTGACGATTTTTTTTTTAACAGCAGAAAAAGAATATTCACTCGTAATTTAAAAAATTTATTGTATATATATATATAGACAGTACCAATATCCAAGATCTAGCCTCATCGTGATTTCAATGATTCCGGATATTAGATCATCAGTTTAAATCTAATATGTAGAAATTAAAAACCTTTATGGAATAAATCTTTATGGACCTTTATGGAATACCATTAATGGAATCAATTAAAAAAAAACCCTCAATATTTATTTTAGAAGTCAAACAATAAAAATCAGCATTATATTAGCAAATTTTGGTTGTTTGACTTCTAAATTAATATTGTGTTATTTTACCTTAATATTTATTTGTTTGCTTTATTCAAGTCTGTAATTGCCATGTGGAGATTTCCACTAAATTGTCAGTCAAAAGTTTTTTGGTTTCAGCAACCTTTCTGTCACTTTCTTCACTATAAACGATATTTTCTGGATTTAGATCCATACTACATATTTCACTGTCCTTTAACTGACTGGTGATTGGGGTATTGTCATCACAATGAAAAATTTCTGTTTCATTTATTACCACTTCTCCACATTTTTTCGCTAATTCAATTAATTGGAAAATTTCGCTTTTCATTTTCAATATCGGTAAACCTTCAAATTCACAGCTATCAGACAGAAGCGAAGATAGGGTTTTCAGTGCCCGGGGACAACTGAAGATTTGTGCCCCTTTCAGTGTGCCAAGAATGAAAAACATTTCATTCTATTTGGTGGCCCCTGGATGCTGCACCTGGGGACAGATTTCCCTCCTTGCCCCTCCTTAGCTACGTCACTGCTATCATCATAAAGCTCTGCTGGCGTCTGCTATATACTATTGACAATGTATAATGAAATTTGTGACTAAGACTTGTTTTTCTGCTAAATTTTGTCGTGCTTTTATCGCAGCCTGACGAAGTTATGCCTGAATTATACATTAGTTATTTATATACTTACGCCTACGTTCCTATCCTTATAATATAATTCCCAAATATATTCTCACATACATGTTAAGTCTTAGCTAGGGGAGTTTGCACTAGACATTTGAGGCCTGGTACAGTCTCTATGTGTTCTAAATTCTGCTGCCACGCACCTCAAATTATAAATTTTTGCCTAAATTATAAAAGATTTTCCCACCTAATTTTGTTGTTTGGCACTTGTCTAAATTTTAAAAAATTTGTTTCCCCTAAATTCGGGAGCACGCTGCGGCCTCATCAGCTCTGGCGTCGGTTCTGGGGTAATGTGAATAACAAACAGTTCAGTTATTCTCAATCCGAATAGCACTAAATATCTTTTGACCTATCAGTACTCGGACGACATCGTTTGCAAAACTGAAATGCTATGTGTCAAATTCTTCGCATTACAATTTTCTTTTTGCTCAAGTGGCAAATGTAAAAGAGTTCGATATAAAAAATTAACATCAGATTTTTTTTTCCCCAAAGAAGAAACTCTTTATCATTTTACTCTTGTTCTTTCGCTATTTATATAAAGAAGTTTGTTCTCTACTGTATACTGTTAATACATTTGTCCTTAATCTATGAACCTATAAATTGGTGACAGCGTTCGTAATTGATTGATTGCAATTAAATGTCTACAAACGAGAATACTGAAACAGAATCTAAGAGATTTAAAAATTGGCAGGGAAATCTAAAAATTCCTTCTTTTTTGGAAACTCGACCCCCAAATATGGTTTCTTCAGATCGAAGCACAATTGCGCAACTCTTGAATCACAGCTGATCAACCTTAATGCCTACATAATCAATAACATATCAACCTACATAATCAAACAAAATATGATTATGTAGTCACAAGTCGCTGCGTATACTTAGGCGTCACTTCTAAATAACATTCTCCAAACCAATATAGAGTTGTTTTAAATAAATTTCCTTCCTTACTTAAAACCAACATAAAAATGATAAAATTTAAGAACATCATGCGCAGCATTTCATCGAAATCAAAGGAAACCCTATATTCTCTACAGTCAGAAGACCTTTTTCAAGAAAAGTTAATTGCTGCGAAAAAGGAATTTGATTATATGCTTCAAGAAGGTCTCTGCACACCACCCAAAAGTAGCTGGTTAAGTCCATTACATCTCCTTTAAAAAAATCCAATGACTGAAGCCATGCGGTGATTACCGTGCTTTTACTGCAAACATCGTAGCAGACCGTTACCCACTACCATTTTTAACGAACCGTACAAATATTCTGCATAGAAAAACGATTTTTTCAACCATACATTTGATAAAAGCCTATCGACAGATTCCTGTTCATGAAGCTGATATTCTGAAGACTGCCATTATATAACATCTTTTAGACTACTTGAATTTCCTTATATGACATTTGGTCTACGCAACAGCACGCAAACCTTCCATAGGTTTATGAATACTGTGCTGAGCGGCCTAGACTTTTGTGTTCTGCTCTCTCGATGATTCTCATTGCTCCTCCGGATGCAGAAACACACACAAAAAAATCTGGAATTAAGTCTTCAGAAGGCTTAATAACTACAGATTAAGCATAAACATTGCAAAATGTAAATTTGGTCAGAGCAAAGTTGAACTTTTAAGTTATGAAATATCAACAGAAGAAATTAAACCTCTTCTATCGAAAGTTGATACAATTAAACAATATCCTAAACCAGAATCCTTCACAAGCTTATGCAGATTTTTGGAAGTGGTGAACTTTTACCATCGCTTCATTCCAAACTGCAAACAACTGTTGATAGTTTTGCTTTAAAGGAGTAAAAAAACATGGTGTTATTAATATCAAAAGCGCATTGTTAGTTCACCCTAATCAAACGGCGCAGATCACCCTAACAACAGATGCATCTGATTCTGTTGTGGGCACTGTAATCCATCAACCATTATAATGGTGAAAAACAACCGCTAAGCTTTTTCTCTCAATCCCTATCATCAACGCAGAGAAACCAAAGTGCTTATGATCACGAATTACTTGCAATCCACCTAGCCACACAGCCTTTTAAACACATTCTGGATGGACGATCATTTCCTTATCTTCACTGATCATAAATCTATTAGCTTTGCCTTCCAACAGAATTTAGATAAAGCCTATCCAAGATAAGTATGGAAACTGAACTACATTGCTGAATTCATTACAGACACATTGTACATTTCTGGAGAAGAAAGCATTGTAGCAGACACACTATCGAGAATTGAAACTAGCCATTCTAGCTCCCATTGATTATACAATTATTGCAGATTGCCAGGATGATGAAAACCAAGATTCTCAAATCAAATTGAAGTTTCAAAATAGTACAAATTCCTATCCCGGATAGCAATAAGAAAATTTACTATGATAACTCCACATATTTACTATGATACCTCCAATAATATAATATTAAACGGCCATACATACCTAAAGAATTTCGCAAAAGAATATTTTTCTCTATACATAACTTATCCTGGAATTCGTGCAACAGTGAAGCTGGTGACAAAAAGATTCATTTGGCCTGGCATTAACAAAGACTGTGAACTAGAGCATGCTTGACATGCCAAAGTTCACATACCCAAGCCACTGCTGCTGAGTTCAGAGTTGCAAATGAACGTTTCAAGCACCTTAGCATTGATATTGTTGGCCTTTTACCATCTTAAAAAGGTTTTAGGTATCTGCTTACTATCATCGATAGATTCACTCGGTGGATCGAAGCTGTTCCTTTGGAAGATCAAACTGCAGATTCTATCGTAAATGCCCTTCTTGAGATTTGGGTTTGCAGATTTGAAATATCAGTGAAGACAACAGATGACCAAGATCGACAACTTGAAAACCAATTCTTCCAATCTTTGAGCAAATACATAGGTTTTCAAAGCTAACACCACCACAGCTTATTACTCACTATCTAATGGTTTAATCAAACGTAAACGTCGAACTTTGAAAAACAGCCTGAAATCCTACCTTCAAACGTTAACCTTTAGTTCTTGGCATTCGATCAATCATTAAAGATGATTAGCGTTGTTTTTCTACTGAACTTGTGTACGAAACATCGATCTGTTCAGAGCTTAATTTCTAAAATTAGAAGTGCCAGAGCCCTATGGAAGATTATCAGGAAGGAGGAACAAGAATAAATAAAATGACTAATAAAATGTGATTGATAATTAAAAATTGAATAATTAATTATTAGAATAATTAAAGATTAGAATAATTATATAATTAATGATTCGAGTAATAATATAATTAATGATTTGAGTAATAATATAATTAATGATTTGAGTAATAATATAATTAATGATTCGAGTAATAATATAATTAAAATTAAAATTTAACAAAATGTAAAGAGACAAATAAATATTTAATAAGTTATTAAATAAATGGTAAATAGTTAAATAATACAGAACTGGACCTTGGTTTATTTGGGGTTCCGGCTGGAATTACAATTTCATACAAAGCTTAGAAATAGCTCTACCAGTCAGTCCCCCTATTGAATTTAATCTTTGAATATAATGTACTACTTCAATTGATGATAGAAATAAAAACCATTCGTTTTCCAGAGACACCAATGCAAAATGTTAAAATGGTTAAAGCTTCACTAATGAGATTAAAGAGAATGCTATAAACAGTAACAGAGTATAGAGAAAATTTTAACAGTGAGTGTACAATTATGAAAACAGAGAAGAGTCTAGCATTTTCCCTGAACCCGTTTATGGAGAATAAGCTTTTGACATGTGGGTTGGGGTTTTTCTTCCCTTAACAATCTCCACTTCCATTCAAAGGTTTGTTTTCCAAGGAAAGAGAGGCATGCATTTAGAAGTAAGGGTCGATTTTTAATATAATTTTATTATTAAAAATAAAACTTTAGAGATTTAATTTCTGCTGAAACTGTTCTTCAGTTACATTAAGAACTGCCAAAGCCTTCTTATTTAGGGCTCCGGCACAATCTAAGCTCTAGATCTGTTTGCTTGGAGAATTTTTCAGTAAATCCCCAACTGCTAAGCATTCAGATTTTATGCAAAAATTTGCAAAGCCACATTCAAAATCTACACCCAACACTTAAAAATCAGTTATGGAAAAAATCCAATTTTTGCATATAAGAACTTAGCAATTTGTTCACATGTATTGACCTTTAATAACATGATTTCATCTTCATTTCAACCAACTTATCTTGGCCATATTTAGTTAAACATTGAAAATTTTCCGATTTGACAGTTTCAGGCAAAATTCGGAGAATATCGGTAGATAGACTCAAATGTTTAAAACTCAAAGATGAAATAACAGCAAATTTGTAGACATCTGAACCCGTTAACTCTAAAATCTCACAACCATTTCTTAATGTCAATGATCCTTCCAAAGATACTGACCGCAGAAATATAAGAACTGGTCGAAAAGTGAGATTTCCTGCATATCTAAAAAACTATGAGGTATAAAGCTTTCACTTGGAAAGGGGGTGCATGACAACATTGTTTGCAATACTGAAATACCATCTGTGAAATTCTTCACATAGGGATTTTATTTTTGCTCAAGTGGGAAAAGTAAAAGAGTTCAATATAAAAAAATAAACATTAAAATTTGTTTTCAATGAACACACTCGTTATCATTTTTACTCCTGTCCTCTCGCTAATAAATTAATTAAAGTAATTTTGTTCTCTACAGTGCAGCCAAGTTATTCACCCTACAAATTTATATTAATAAACGACTGTTTCTTCAACATGGAAGTCTAGTACTAAAGTGAAATTAAGAATTAGAACTCTCATCATTTTATTGTGAAAAAATATCAAATGCATAAAGCATACAAAAATAAGTAAACAAATACAACGATTTCTGGTTGTTGGGAAGTCTGAATTTTAGATCATTGTGGATACCGTCCAGATTTCAGACTTTGTATACAAGTAAAATAAAAAAATATAAATCAAAATTCTAAGTTTCATTTGAAATAGTCCATAAGCAATCTTTTTTAATTTGTCCTCTCTTGTCATAAAAACAGTAATTGCTTATGATAAATCTCTTTAAACTATGCCATTTTAAAATTAATCACAGCCATACTTTTCTTGCATATCTTACATAATATATCATTCTTACATAATAATTATACACAAGGCCAATAATACTTTCACGTTTGGGAACCAAAACTTATAAGCCAATGAGACATATTTTAAATCACTTTGAATCTAATTTTCATTTTGGTCACGTCAATTTTGCTTTCTGCTTTTCTCTCTAGATAAACTGCTGTTGCTGTTTCTTCCCATCTTACTATACTATCTTAAAAAATATAAAATTTATTCAAGAATAGTTATACGTAGCATAAAGTTTTTATGCATTAAAAGTATTTATTCACAGGAGGGGAGTAAAAAAAAAGGAACAGAAAAAAGAAAAAAGAAAAAGAGGGAAAAATATTAATTCGGTAAAATGCAACTGCAACATCCACATTATTTCATACAGAATACTGCATAAACATTTTAAATCAGGTATTTATCTTGAAAAATCAATCAATCAACTTGGTTACAAATGGGTTTTCTCTTTCTATTTTGATGGAAATTTCATGGTGATCACTTTAAAACAGACTCTAAGCAATTGTTGCCTTTATAGATTACGTGAAAAAATACTATATTCCTCCAGATACTGTACTGCAGTTTTATTTCACTGAAAACAAATTAAAATTGAAACAAAAAATAGCATGGTTATCAATAAACATTGAGGAACTTAGAATACAATAAAGAGAATGCATGCATATGAAAACGGCAACATTGCTCAATAAACCTGGAGAACTGTTATGCGCATGGTTGCTAGTTTGGTGCATTCCTGAAAATCTCGTGACTTACTGAATTCATGAGGTTTGAAAATTTTTGTGACTTTCATAACTGTTTAAGGTGATTATATAAACATTAAATATCAAAAATGGATGCAGAAGATTGAACTGATCAATATAATCAATATAAAACGTTTTGAAGAAATCCCATACACTAATTCATACACATTTCGAAAATTTTGTACTTACTGAATTCATGAACTCTGACAATTTTGTGATTTTCATAGCTGTTTAAGGCCATTATATAAACAATTAAATATCAAAAATGGATGCAGAAGATTGAACTGATTAATATAAAAGATTTTGAAGAAATCTTATACACTAATTCAATAATTCTGGATAACTTTAGAAGAAAAATTGACTATATGGTCAAGAGAGAGATAATAATAATAATAATAATAATAATAATAAATATATATCAGCAAAAAGAGGCCTAAGGACTTAATACTTATTCTTACAATGATATCAATTTATTTAAAAAAATGAAGTTTGGGTTAACTTTCTCAGCAGCTCACTTTTAACAGGCTATGTAATTTTCTGTGCCCTAAGACATATTGCCTGGTTATTTGAAATATTTCACTTCCTTTCTTTTATAACCTAGATGTCAGCGTGACAATATCATTGATAGTTATGAAAACACAAAGTAAAATAAACAATAATATTAAAGTACAACATTTTATCATAATGGAGAGAGATCTTTAAGATGGATCTAAAATGCCTGACAACTCATGAGATCAAAGAATGTTTCTAAGAAAAAACAATTGATTTAATTGAATAATAAAATTGATTCCAATCCAAGGGAAGTGAAATTTCCTAGGTCCAGTTTAAAAAAATTTAGTACAATTAAAACATATGTCAAAAATCTTAATCAAAGCTACCATAACTGAAAAATGGAAAAAAGAACTTGAAATTTTCTTACAAAAATATTGATCAGTTTTCATTGTTAGAGACTACTTGGGAAAAAAAAAATAAGTACTGTGCCCAGAAATGTTACTTGTGGCATTACAACTCTTTGTTATTAAGTGCAATTATATCGAATTAAAGGTATTTTAAATCTTGTCAAATAGGTGCATTATTATAAAACAAAGGATTTAAATTATTAACAAGAGTGCTTATTGCTTGGTATATTAACTATATACAGTTAAGGAGTATCATAACAGAGAAGTATGCATGATCAGTTCAATAACAAAAAAATTAGAAATTTTTCAAAAAATTTGATTTTTCTAATGTGCAGTTTTTAATTAAAAAATATTTATGTTGATATTATGAAAAATTTCACAATCCCATCCTAAGCACAACACACCAAAATAGAGTTAACACTCATACAAGTTAAAATGCAGCTCTTTTTATTATGCTGTGAAAAGGGGAAAGATCATTTTAAAAAACCATTATTTTACAGAAAATAATTTTTTCACATATGGTATAAGAATAAAAAAAAATATTCATACTTCAATAAAAAAGTAGGTTTAAATGTAAATGTTAGAATTATTGAAGATATTTTAGGGGCTAGAAATATTTTTTAGTGACTAGAAAAAAATAAACATAATAATATTACCCAATAGAATAGCTGCTGTATTTGTGCTTTGCATCATTACATTTAATATTTAAAATTGAGATTTTAAACAATTTTAAACAAAAACATTGCCTAAATATATTAATTATAAATATTTTTCCATTTACTATGCTATTAAAAGACAATATATTCTTGCGATAACAAGTATGGATCAAGGATCTGAACATTTTAAAAACTCTAGTACTTTGACAAGAAATATGAAGCCCCTTGGACATTTTCAAGCAGATCTCTCATGAACTACGATTTTGTTTATTTTCTTTATGTGAAGGCCTTGAGGTATTATGAATAGTTACTATGGATATTTACAAACAGTAATGAAACCATTACTCAAATCACAGGTATAAAAAATCCTACATGGTTGGCAATAATTCATTGATGTTGTAGCTGCTATTCATTGATGTTGTAGCTGCTATATTTCCTTCTATTATGATGGGGGAGGGGAATGTCATAATAGTTTTTAGTTATCTTATATGAAAAGAGGGTCTTTACATATTAACAAAACCACTTTAGCAGAAATTGGCAAATTTTCAGATTGTGCCAAACTGTGGTAACCATGTGCATAACAGTTCTTCAGTTTTTAACAAGCAGCACTGGTATTTTCCATTCTTTTTTTTTTAAGTCCTTTTTCTTTTTTGTATTTAAAGTTCCAAGGATTTTCAAAAATAAATATGATATTTTGTGTCTTATACTTGTTTTTAAAATATACACTGGAAGGTGCCTGCAGTGGAAGGTTGGCAGTAAAATTTCCTCAGGAATACATTTTATTACAAAACTGTTAAAGGAACAATTGCTTTAAATCTATTCTTACAGCAACTGCAACACAATTTCCACCAGAGCAAAAGAAACTAAACCGCTATAATAAATTATTTGGTACTTTCTGATTTTCTACACCCCATGAAAAGTTGTTAATGTATTGAAACTTCAGTGAGCCAGAAAAAAAAAAAAAGTTTCAGAATAGGCATTTTTTTAACCTTTTGTGTGTTACCCTTATTTATTAAATATCATGTTCTTCGCACTTAAACCATAAAATTCAGTTCAACAGCAATATCGAAAAATAATTTTAAAAATGAATACATCTTTAGAATTTTTGGTACACAGTTCCTCGCTCTTTAGATAAAAAGATTCTTCCCCCACAGAATGTTGCCATTGCTTGCTTTTAAATCATTTGAGTTTGTTCCTCAAAACTTCATTAAAGTTTTATAAAATATGAAATAGATAATAAAACAAATTCCCAATTTGGGCTTCCAGATGCGCATATTCAGGTGGAAACATATGTTATTCAAAATTGAATGCTCTAGGTACCATTGTTTTATCACATTTGGAGAAATATACATACATTTATGCAGATTCTTCATTATTTACTTTCTTTAAATATAATACAGAGTTGCAATATTTGGTCGCAACAGTTTGAAAAGTGATTCAGACTTTTAATGTTTCCAATGCAAAATTGCAAAAAGAAAACAATAGTCCTTCAGGAACAAAGCCCCTTTGGACTAAAAAAAATTGTATAACTATCTTTATTGTTTTATTCATAAATAACAATGATAATAAAAATGTGATAAAATGAAATAATGGATAAATATAATGCAATCAAATCCATATTACTCAAATGTGTGTAATAGATTAATTACTGTCACACACATTTTCAAAAATACACTACAAACACTACTGAATGTAAAAACTGGGCATACAAATAATATGAAAATACCAACCCCGCTTTCTTTTCAGTTATAAGTCATTTCTCCAATAGACAAGCACCAGAAGGAGTGCATAAATATAGTAAATAATTTAAGAATATAATAAACCAAATTTAATATGCATTTCATAAAATTTGCTAATAAGATACTGACCCGTATAACTTGCCAATATGGACCACCACGAGTATGAAATGTATATGTGAACATATCAAACCAAGTAACATCAAAGTACATTCCTAGACCTAAATTAATAGCATAGTTCCGACCATCTCCTCTTACTCGTAATTCTAAGTGTGTAAAACTTGACCATAAATAAGTATCATCACGCAGAAATGATCTCTGAAAAGAAAGATTTTTATTATATAAATGCACATAACTGAAATAAAGAAAGTGTTTTAATATTTCCTATTTAAACTTTTTTGGTATAGCCTAATATCAATGCAAGTAATTAAAATCTCAATACAAATATTCAATACAAATGTTTTATATCAGCTAATATTATGCCATAATACATATAAATTATTTGTATAAGCATTTTCATGATTCTGCTGCAACTTGCTTTTGATTTGTTAAGGTGTTACATGAAACATTCCACCTAGTGGTGGTAAGAAATGGTGAATATTTTATCCAAATTTTGCAAATGTTAGAACTAGGATCATCTTCCTTTCCATCTTTTTCCTTTGAAGACACTTACCTCCAAAATTTCCTTCAATGATTGCCTCTGAAGTTATTCCTTTTCTTTTTACTTGAGCTCATTTCTAAACAATATTCACAATTGTTTGTGGAGGACCTAAATGTTCATAACTCACGACACCATCATCACGCAAGATGTTTACTTTTCAGATAACTTTTCTACTAATTGATTAGCTTGTGATGAGAGGCATTTGTGATTGGAGGTTTTACTGTATTTGTATTACAACTTAGTAAATACTACATGCTGCTTAAAGAGTAATGTAGTACGTCCTCTAGCATGATTATGTGAAATTTTAGGCTTCAAATTTCTCCAAGGACATTTTGTGACTGAAAAATCACGAAATGCCAAATTTCTTTGAATTTTCAAAGTTTACCTCCTTTACTATCCTGTAAATTTCACCTTTTATTTTCCTCACATGAAATCATCATCTTAATGATAATACACTGATAGCCTGGTCAGATTTTTTTAACCCAGTAATAATAACATATGATATCAAAATAAGTATAATAAATAAACTGAGAACTCACTAGTTCCTTTATACAGATTTCATATGATTTTTAACTCAATTGATAAAACCATTCTAAGCAATAAAAAACATCCATACTAAATTATGCCTACATTTTTTTAACTAACTTAAATTTATTAATTTTATGTAATTTTATCTGTACAATCAGGAAACTGATCAAGGACTTTACAGACTGCTTTTGTTATATGAAAGCATATATATATATAATTTATGAACCAATTTGATATTTTCTTTTCCTTTTTATTGCATCTTTAAAAAAGGTTTTAGGAAGTTCCATTTGTTTATTTTACTGAAGATCTATTCTTTATCAATAACATGTGAAAATTACTAAACTTGCCTGAATAATTAAAATTAAACTTGCCTGAATATCTAAAATTAAAAACACTGAAATTCTATAGAATGCTGTCAAAAACAGGAACAAAAATTAATAAATAAAATAGCAGATAAAGCAATAAATAATGAATAATTAAGTAAAATATAAAGAAATAAAAATATTAATAAATTAAGTTAAAAATATGAAAATCAAATGAAAATGAGTAAATTAATAATAAATTAAAATCAATACAATTATTTCATTTAATAATGAAATAATTAAACAAATAAAAGACATAATTACAAAGCATGACACAGAGGATAAAAAGCAGGTTTTCTTTTTCTTTTTGCTTTTCACCAGATATTTACTTCTCATTACGAATAGCCAAACTGATCAGTCATTTAGTCACCTCATCACGGAGAATGTTTCATAGTGTACATTATAAGAAGTGGTCTGATATCACATTCTTGAGAAGCTGAAAGGACACATAAATAACCAAGCTTTGTATGTTCCTCACATCCTCATCTTGGAATTCAGACTAGCAGTCATCATTCACAAACCATTCCACAGTCCAGAAGAACAACAAAGCTAAAGTAAATATTGTTATCCGTATTCACTGCACAGAAGTATAAGTGCACTTTTATTTAAATTCTAATCCACATAATGATATTTTGATTAAATGAATACAACCCATTCCTTGTCCTGATGGGTACCCATTTGGACAAGGAGGATTGGTGAAGTTTTCCTACACACGTTTCTTTTCCCAGGAATATTGAGTCATTCATTCTGTAGCAAGTATCAGTATCAGTTTTACTAACTGCAAATGTGACATTCATATTTTTAGTTAACATCGCAATTGAGTTGTACGATAAAGCTTTTCTTAGCTCCAGAGTACTTTGGCTAGATACTAATGACACATTAAAATTTTTAAATTCATAATTTACAACTAACCATTGCAAAGCAAACTTTTTTGGTACTTTTCTGTTATTGGGTCCGGATTGACAAAAGTATGTATTTATGCATGTATGTACATATATTATGTGTGCATGTGTATACATACAAATACATTTCTGAATCCGGTCCTGATAACAGAAAAGTATCAGTTTTTTTTTAAGCATCATAAACTATTAGCTGGTTTTATTGCATTATGTAATTTGCACATGCCTCATGCTTTTACCTTATATATGGCCACTAAGTTTATCACTTTAAAGCAATTTTATTTTTCACAGCGTAATCAAAATCTAAATATCAGTAGAATTAAGCCTCTTACATTTTCGTCATGCTTCCCCTCCCCAAGAAAAGCTTTTGTTATCATTTGGCATTTTGACAGAAGCCCAGAAATAAGAATAAACATCTTTAAATAAGCCAGTTTTTAAACAACTTTGCACAAAACTAAGAACTTCTAAATTTAAACCTATAGTACAATGCTAACTCTGAAGCAGAAAACTCTCTTTTGAGTAAAAATAAATGCATACTAAAAATGCCCACAGCATAATAATAAACAGCACCAAATTCAATGCCAAGAAAGGAAAACTTACTTCTTTCAGCTGGTGCAACAAGCATAACACATGCAGATATGGAAAAATTTGGCCATTCTTTCATGTTACAGGAGGACAGGAGAGAAAAGCTTTCTCCCTGCGCCTTAGTAACATGCATCATAGTGTTAATGGTGCTGGTATTTGGAAAGCAGGCAGAGACAGAAAACTGACACAATAGTACAGTGCACACACAGAAATTAATTTTCAAGGGTGCATATCATCATTCCCAAGAAAGAAGCACTTTCTTAGGTTTAGAACTACCACATGGTAAAAACTAAAGAATATGCTATATCAATCTTATTTCTCCTATTTAAAACTGTTCAAGGATTGATATAATTTTTTATTAAGTTATAAAAATTACAAATATAAAGAACATTTAAGAAAAATAATAAAGATATCATGAAAAAAAAATCCTACTAACCAAAATTGGTGCCATTTAACTGGAAAATTGCTAAAAATTGATAAAAATCATTTCATGATCGAAAAAACAGTCACAAGTTAAAAAATGGTTAGAAAGGTGCAAGTAT
>KK114636.1:186046-232963 GCA_000611955.2 Stegodyphus mimosarum
AATATGGGCATCTGGAAGCCCTAATTTTGAATTTGAAATTTGCTTTATTATGGATTTTATGTTTTGTAACATTTCAACGAATTTCTGATTAACAAACTAAATGATTTCAAAGCGAGCAATGGCAACACTGTACGGAAAAAGAAAAACATTTTTATCTCCAGCGCACGAGACTTACGGAAATTCTAAAGATATGTTCATTTTAAAATGATTTTGCGATATTGATTTTGAACTGAATTTTATGGTTTGAGTACGTAGTACATGATATTTAATAAAAAAAGGTAGCACACGAAACGTTAAAAAAACGCGCCTTTGGACGTAATTTAAAATCTGAAATCTTTCAGATTTTTTTTTATTGTTAATTACATTACCAGAAAAAAACTAAGCAAACTGTAAACAGTATAGATTTTAATTAGTTTTTTTTTTTTTTTAAATGAGCAATGGACTCGAACCTGGACTTCTGGAATACGTGCCGAGTGTACCTTACACTACGAAGGCATGCTGGAAAGAAGGAGAAAATACCTTATGAAGCTAAATCCCATAACAAATCTTCATTCTTGAGTAGCAAGCTTTCACTGAACAGTTCATTGTTTTCTTCCATATATTTGAAAACACACACTCTTAAATTCCAGAACCTCGCGAGTACACTTCCTTTGGAAAGCCAGCGTAATATGCAATAAAGGATTAGCTCGCCATTATTTTCAGTTTCTTCCGGAAAAAGTTCACGAAATCATCGTTGATTTAGAGCTTGAACACGTATTTTAACTTAACAACTTAAACAACTTTTAAATTGTTGATAATTCTACAAATCTTGCATGCAGATTTACTAAAGACATAAAAACCTTAGCAGGAAGATAAGAACAACATAATTCAATCATTTTTAAAGTCAAAAATGCGCAAAAAACAAGAACGACCAACATATAAGAATGAAAAAAACTGAGCTGCTTGAGCCGAGTAACAGACTGGGTATACATATATTTATATACTTTTGGTGCAGCCGATTGCAACCAAAATAGGAGGTGCACATCTACATGTTATAGCAGTTCTATATACAAAATTTCAACGTTCTGAGGCTATTTGTTTTTGAGTTATGCTAGATACATACATAGGTGTTTACGTGCGCACGGACGCCACAAAAAAATCTCTTCAGAATCCATTTTTAAATCAGTTTTATAATTTTTTGGGAAAAAAGAGTTCTTTATTCTGTCCTTACGTACGGATGTCATTAAAAAACTTCGTTAATTTGCATTCGATAGCGGTCAAAATAGATATTTTCGTTGAAATATGATACCCGAAATTTTTTGCGATTACAATACTTTCTTTTTACTTCTTACAAGGAAGTAGAAAATCTAGGAAAACAACGGCTAAAATTTTACACATATGTGGTTTTAAGAAGCATTCATGCAGATGGAAAGAGAGCATGATTAATTTCAACAATTTCCTTATACTACAATATTTCAAAATGTAATTCCTTCTTCAGCACCTTTTGTTTTAGTAGCCAGATAAAATATATTTCATCCAAGGACGTTTTAAGACTTCATGAGGCCTGGGCTTCTATGCAAACGGGGTAGGCTGCATCTGCGTCCATTTTATTTCATTAAATGTAAGGTTTAATAAAAGCAATCCTTAACAAAATAAAGTTTTATTAGAAAATTCTTTTCCTAGATTTTAAATTCGCAAAATCATTGATTATCTCTTCAAAATCAACTGTTAGTAATATTTCATTTCAGACGTAAATGATTCAAACGAAATTGAGTTATACAATTTCTCAATTCATTTTTGACCAGTTTAGTTTTGAAAATTAACGCCCACCATTCGCGTTAATAATCATCATCGACAAGAAAATTCTCATTACGATTTCAACATTTGGGAACACAATGTGTAAGGTTTTAGTTAAACTAACCAAGTTTATTTTAATTTAAATCTTTTCTATCTCCTCTCTGCTTCAACTTCCTGTCAGAAGAAGCGCTCGTTTTTAGCTTATGCTAATTTTTTGAAGTTCAGCCAAGCACTATTTAAGCCGGAGGTAGAAACCTCTCGGTGTGTGAGAGCTTTGCCTCAGATCCCGGTCACGCTGCTCAACGTTCGCCTGACCAGCTAGCAGTTTAAATTTATAAGCCATAGTGCTTACTACGTGATTGCTTTGTAAAATAAATTAAAGTGCGGTAGTATTTAGTATATCTTGCTACGCACCCTTTTCGGTAGAGGACAACTTCCGCGAATTGCTCTGCGAAGCAAAGTTTAATTTAAGTTCTATTTTAATTTATTTAAATTTATTTGATTGTTAAGTTTGACCAAAGTGTGGTCTGTTACGTTCTGTATCTCTCCCGAATTGGGAGGTTTGTATTTAATAGTGATTGAATAAAAGAGGATTTCAAATCCCTTCACGTGCAGTTATTCTCCAGCCCAGCAGTTACATCAGAACATAGCGTACCTTCCGCTCCCTGTTCCAGTTCAGGACTTAGAACGTAAGGATAAGAACCCTGGTAAATATTTCACAATGTCTGCAAAGAACACACACAGAAGGCTAAGTCCTGATAAATGTCTATTTCATATTGTCATATTTGTCTATCGTAATATTTGTCATATATGTCTATTGTCATATTTGTCTTTCATTATAACGTTGTATGTACAGAGTATGTTGATACCAGTCCCAGTCTCCTCAGCCAACAGCTATTCTTCATCGTCATCCACATTTGTAAAATTATATTTCCTATGAATCTTCCATTTTTCATGTTGTAAGGATTATCCTAAGTTTATTAACAGTTATTTTAAGTTATGCCTCTTTCCTATTCATTCTAATTTCAGCTTTCAATTTCCTACCAGAAGGTAATTTTAGAAACGCAGTGAATGGAAATGAGTGAGAGTACTATTAAGTCGATGTTTCGCCGACTTCGAGAGAGAGAGAGAGTCTGATTTTCCTGACTAGCGTGGGTTTGCCATTTGGCTGTATTCTCTGTTAGCTGCTACGCTCGGCTATACATTGGGCCCTTGCTTGGCTTATAATAAATGCTTGCTAATAAATATTTCGGGGCCAACTACTTAGAATTCTGATAGCTTCGGCTGTATCTTTTAGATAGGTTTAGTTAAGCTTAGTTTAATTTAATTTTATAATTATTTAAGGTCAAGCCCAAGTGGAGGCTTTGTGTAAATTCCGAGTTAGGAACTGATTGTAAATATTCTGAGAAGTAAAGGGTAGTTAACCCTTCTTAAGTCTTACGTGTTTATTCACACACTCAAGCGATTATTCGTTTGTTAGTGTTTGTGGAGTTCTGAGATTGAACATTGGAATTAAATAACTGAAACACCACAATGTCTTCTCTTTGTTACTTCTTTAGTTTTTCGCTGTCAGTTATTAGATATGATTTGAAATGTTTGTAAGGTTTTAGTTAAACTAACCAAGTTTTATTTTAATTTAAATCTTTCTATCTCTTCTCTGTTTCAGCTTCCCGTCAGAAGAAGCGCGCGTTCTCAGCTTATGCTAATTTTGAAGTACAGCCAAGTACTATTTAGACCAGAGGTAGAAACCTCTTAGTGTGAGAGAGCTTTAGTCTCAGATCACGGTCATTCTGCTCGACGTTCGCCTGACCAGCTAGTAGCTAAAATTATAAGCCATAGTGCTTACTACGTGATTGCATATTGCAATAAATTGAAGTGCGCTAGTATTAGTAGTTCTTGCTGCGCACCAGTTAGTTAGAGGCCAAACTCCGCGAATCTGCTCTGCGAGCAAAGTTTAATTTAAAGTCTATTTAGGTTTAGTTAAATTTATTTGATTTGTTAAGTTAGGCCCAAGTGTGGTCTTTTACTTTCTGTATCCCTCCCGAGTTGGGAAGTGTGTAAATAATAGTGATTTAATAAAAGAGGATTTTAAATCCCTTTCAAGTGCAGTTATTCGCCAATATAGTATCTACACCAGAACATAGCGTATTTTCCGCTCCCTGTTCCAGTTCAGGACTTGAGAAGAAGAACCCTTGTAAGCACTTCACCATGTTTTCAAAGAACATTCACAGAACACTCAGTCCTGATAGTGGCGCCGAACAAAAAGAAGAGGATGGCCTCAAAGACAAGAAGACGAACCTGAGATACCTGCTGTACCTGTCCAGAATCCTGAGATAGCACCTCCTGGCCTAGAAGTATTTGGCTACATCGTACAACCATGAGAGCAGCCATGAAGCCAGCGGCAAGTTTTGACGGCAAGACAACCGTAATCAATTTCCTGGAAAAGCTAGACTCCCACTTCATGCTATATCCAGTTCACGAATTTCAGAAAGTCGCTCTTGTTACCAGCGCTTTAAAGGGCCAAGCGCTAAGTTGGTTCAAGTGCATTGGAAAGAATCCCTTGGAAGAACCAGGAAGCCCCACATATACGTATGAAACTTTCAAGAATTCCTTGGGGAAAGCATTTCCTGTAGTACGAGACCGAGCCAGACTGGAAGCGGAACTTTTTAGCCGATATCAAGAAAAAATAGAAGATTTGTCTAATTTTATTTTGAGAAAAATTCAAGTTTTCAAGCTTTTGTATGGAAGTCGCCCGGATCCTGAAATTATTCAAATTATACTTCCTAGGCTACTGCCCCAAGTTCAAGATTTCATCGAACTAAGAAACCCAACGACGTTAGATAGATTATTTGAGCTCGCGGTACAATTTGAAAGCCGAAGAACAGCCGACAACGAACGACGACGCCAATTTGAGCGAAGAAGTCAGTGGAGTTCGCCAAGACCCCAGCAAAAGCAAAATCAAAGTTACGGGAATAAGGCGAAGCAATGGCCGAAGAAAGATGTGTCTCCTAAAGCGAGCGGCGAACGAAGGGAATTTAATAGAAGAACAAGCAAAGATTCCGAGGGCAACCAGAAGAAAAAGAATTTAAACTAAGAGGGATTTCTTCGAGGAAGGTGAAGAAGTCCGAAGCAGCGCAAAACCCTTCCAAAATCAATTTAAACACCGTGGTCGTTAAGAATTTGAGTTTGCCGAAGATTGAAGTTCTAATCAACAACATACCGGCGACAGCCCTCTTGGATACAGGAGCCCAAAGCAGCTTCGTATCGGAAAGATTCTTTAAGAAGCACTTTCGACGTTACAGAATTTTTAGTGCAAGAGACACGGATGTCATAGCGGCCCAAGGAGAAAAATGTAGCTGTTTAGGAAAAGTACCATTGTTCGTGCGTATCAACAACGAACAGGTAAGAATCCTGTTTTATATTGTGCGTAACCTGCAGACTTGTATTATTCTAGGTGTGGACTTTTTTAGTTTGGCAGAAGCAAAAATTGATTTCAAAGGGGGAGAGTTGACGTTAAATATGAAGCCAATAGAAGCCAAGAATGATAAGCCCCCGCAGCTGGACTTGCAACATTTACCAGCAGAAGAAAAGGAAAAAATCCAGGGACTGGTAAGTGACTTTTCGAATTTATTTAGTGATGTACCGGGTTTCACACAGGTGGTGAACCACGACATTGACACGGGGGAGGCTGAACCAGTTAGGCAAAAGCCATTTAGATATGATAAGGTCAAGGAAGAAATAATCGAATATCATATTAAGGACATGTTAAAGAATAAAATCATCACGCCAATTTCTAGCAGTTACGCTAGCCCCGTTGTCCTGTGTAGGAAAAATAATGATTACCCGATTACGCACCCGAAGCGGTGGCGTTTTGCTATAGATTATCGCAAGTTAAATTCAGTTACAAAATATCCTGTATATCCGTTGCCGATAATTGAAGAAATTATTCGAAATATTTCGTCTACAAAATACATGACTACGTTAGATCTTACGAGTGGCTATTTTCAGATTGGGGTAAAACCCGAAGACGTACACAAAACCGCGTTCATAACTAAGTCTGGCACGTACGCATTTCTTAGAATGCCTTTTGGTTTATCCGGCGCGCCGGCAACGTTCCAAAGATGTATGGACATCGTCTTAAGACCAGTCCTTGGTAAAAGCACTTTCATATATTTAGACGATATTATAATTACGAGTAGTACTCTAGAACAACACTTACAAGATTTAAGAAAAGTATTTTCATTGTTAAACGAAGCTGGTTTAAAGATAAATGCGTCTAAATGTAAATTTGCCGCAAAAGAGTTACGTTATTTAGGATTTAAAATTTCCCAAAAGGGAATCGAAACGGATCAGTCAAAAATAGTAGCCATTAGAAATTATCCTGTTCCTAAAACAGCGAAGAAATTATCGTCGTTTCTCGGGATGTGTTCATATTACCGGGCTTTCATTAAAGACTTTGCAAAAATAGCTGAGCCACTGCTAAAGTTGAAAAGAAAAAAAGCTAGGTTTTCGTGGTCAGCAGAAGCCAACTTGGCGTTTCAAAAATTGAAAGACGCATTGACTCAAGCTCCCGTCTTAAAATTTCCAGAAGGGGATAAGGGATTAGAGATTTCAGCGGACGCTTCAGATTTCGCGATTGGTGCAGTGCTTTCCCAAAATGGTCAGCCCGTGGCTTTTTTCAGCCGAACATTAAATGAAACCCAAAGAAACTATTCCGCAACAGAGAGAGAAACTCTCGCAGTGTTAGCATCAGTACAGAAATTTCGTGTGTTCTTTGGAAGTTCTCCAGTAACTGTATATACCGACCACGCGGCGGTCACTAGACTCTATTCTGGAAAAAATTTATCACCCAGATTAATAAGGTGGGCTCTCAAATTACAGGAATATAACCTAATAATTAAACATACGCCGGGAAAAGAAAATGTTGTGGCAGATGCTTTAAGCAGAATTAACTTAGATGAAAATGGAAGTGTAATTAAGATAGCCATGTTAACATCCAAAGTATTAGATTCTCGTGAAACAGTAATAGCCGAACTCAAAAAAGATCCGGAGTTCAAAAATATATACAATTATTTGGCCGACCCTGAGAATTTCAATCATCCGGATATTGTGCCGATAAGAAATAGGGCCGAAAATTACGAATTAATTGACGGACTGTTATTCTATACGAAAGCTACTAATGAGAATCATGAATATAGACCGGTTATCCCAGCTAGCATGAGGTTGAATGTATTAGAAGAGTTGCATGATTGTGCCATTTCGGCTCATTTAGGTATAAGAAAAACTGTTCAGAGAGTTCGCGAGGCAGTTTTCTTTCCAGAACTGCAAAAGTTTACTAGGGCGTATGTCCAGTCGTGCCCAACATGTCAATTAAATAATTATGTTAATTTCCGCCCGGCCGGGTTCGTAAATAGTATTAAATGAGAATTCCCAAATCAAATAATAGGCATCGATTTACTGGGACCTTACCCTAGAAGTAAAGTTAACAAAAGCCGATATCTGTTAATTATAGTGGATCATTTTAGCAAATGGTTAGAGTTGATTTCGTTAAAACGCGCGTCTGCAAAAATTGTAGTAGATTCAATTCTAAATAAGTATATTTTAAAATACGGGGCGCCCCTAAAAGTTATTTCCGATAATGGTCCCCAGTTTGTAAGTAATATTTTTGAGGAAATGTGTGCAAAACTGGGCATACGTCATCTAAAGATGGTCCCGTGTCGTCCGCAGTCAAACATAGCGGAACGGGTAAATAGAAATGTAGTGAAAATAATTCGAAGTTATGTGAAAAACTATCACTCTACCTGGGATAGCCATATAAATGAATTTGCATTTGCCCTTAGACCGCCAAATACGATACGACACATAAAACACCCGCTGAACTGTTTCTTGGAAGAAAAATTTTAACACCCTTAGATAAACTTTTCTTTGTCCAGGAAAGGGCAGAAGAATTTAAAATAAGTGATATACAAAAGTTGATACGGGAAATATAGAAACGGCCCAGAGAAAACAAAAATTGTATTATGATGAAAAGAGAAGAGGGGTCAAGTACAATGTGGGAGATGAAGTTCTGAAAATAAAACATAACTTGTCAAATGCCCCAGAAGAAAAGGTGGGGAAATTCTTTCCGCGTTTTGAAGGCCCTTTCATAATTGAAAAAATTACACAGACAGTGGTTATATTAAAAACCAATGATGGACAAAGAGTCACAGCGAGTGTGGACCAAATCAAACCGTTCTATAATCGCAGCAAAATGGCTGTATTTAAAGATTTTTTTCAGGATCCGAGGCAATCGACTAGCCAGGAAGATGTACTTCAGCAAAAACAGCAGGAACCAGCTACAACGGCATCGAAAAGGCAGAAAAAGAAAGCTCCCCCTCAACAAAGTAGAAATAAGAACCAAAAATGTGGATTCAAAAGAAAGTCTCACGATGCAGGTGACCAGATCTACGAACGGACCTACGAGCATACCAAGAGAAGAAAGCAGAATGGGCAAGGAAAGCCCAATGTATCCAAAAGAACTGCGGAATCATCGGACAGGTGCCTGAGAAGCAAGAAACGTCGATTGCAGCCTGAGAATCAACGTCCCGAATACAGCAGGAACCAGGACCAGCAACGAACAAGGGCCCAGGAGAGAAGGGCCCAGTCCACCAAACGTCCAGCAGAGCAACCTCCTCTTCAGGGGAAATATCCGAGGATACAACGACGGAATTTGAAAAGGAAAAGAGATGAGCAACCTCCCAAGGACCAAAAATTAAAATCCAGGAGACTGAACCAAGCTGCAACATACTCAACTTTCAAGCATTGGGCCAAGAAAAGGATGGATGACCATAACAAGATAAGTAGAATTTCGTATTCAAAAGTTTAGTTAATTTTAGAGTGCACTGCAAGTTGCAGGGTCGATTTTACCTGAAGCGAGGTTGAGTTTTACGCCAAGTGGGCGATAAGTTCTCATCGTGAAAGAAAAATGTTTTTGTTAAAAAGAATTTGTAATTCTTAAAGACTTAAAATTACTTAATGTTTGTAAAATAGATGCTTAAGCATTGTATATAGATTAATTTTGTAAAAGCAAAGAATTGCTGAAAAGAAAATGTTAACTAAATGATTTTGTATGACGCTTTGTCGAAAGACTTGTAAAATGTCTAGAATGAAAAATCGGAAAATTGAAGAACACGATTTAGTCTGTGGACTATTATTTCAATGTAATGTGATATTTCAAGAAAGTACCTTGAGAAAGGAATAGGAAGCACTTGCTGTAAGCTTAGAAATTTAACCTACATTTCTGTAAGCTTAGAAATTTAACCTCTATTTGCATTTCAGGATTGCTATGAAATTGTTAATGTGTTATGAAATGTAACAAATAATATTATGCTAGCAATGCACGTTAAGTGCAATATTAATGTGAATGTTGTGTGCAAACTGCGAATTTGTATGCATGAAAAGTTAAAGATTGAGTATGTTAGAATGCAAGTGTTAATTAGGCTCTCCACCAAATACACTTAAAGTGTTAGACATAAAGCTAGTGAGAACCTTAGGATTAGCTGGTTATAGGGCGTCTTTTCAGGTCTCGTATGTCAAGTTCTAACTAATGTTAGTCGATCGTAGGTGGAAGAGTTGAACACCCCCGAACACAGAAAACCCGCAATGGCGGTTTGCTTTGCATCCAACACCGGTGAGAGAGCATTGGGGGAAGAATTTAATTGTGCTTGAATGATAATGTGTGTGTGCGAATTTACACAGGTAAAAATAAGGAATTGTACCTATAACTTTTCTGCTATTATGTTGTACTAAAATTATTTTCCTTCCAGATTTTGCTGGAAGGAGTAAGACTGATGAAAGAAAAATGTTGAAGACTGTTGTTCAAGAAAATTTCTTCTGTAAATAAGTTTTCACAAGCAGATAGTTTAGAAGAGTGAAATTTTGACTATTTGTTTAGAATTGCGAGTTTCAACATGGTCCGTTTGGACCACAGTAGTTTAACTACCGCAATTCTGGCGGGAAGTATGTAAGGTTTTAGTTAAACTAACCAAGTTTTATTTTAATTTAAATCTTTCTATCTCTTCTCTGTTTCAACTTCCCGTCAGAAGAAGCGCGCGTTCTCAGCTTATGCTAATTTTGAAGTACAGCCAAGTACTATTTAGACCAGAGGTAGAAACCTCTTAGTGTGAGAGAGCTTTAGTCTCAAATCACGGTCATTCTGCTCGACGTTCGCCTGACCAGCTAGCAGCTAAAATTATAAGCCATAGTGCTTACTACGTGATTGCATATTGCAATAAATTGAAGTGCGCTAGTATTAGTAGTTCTTGCTACGCACCAGTTAGTTAGAGGCCAAACTCCGCGAATCTGCTCTGCGAGCAAAGTTTAATTTAAAGTCTATTTAGGTTTAGTTAAATTTATTTGATTTGTTAAGTTAGGCCCAAGTGCGGTCTTTTACTTTCTGTATCCCTCCCGAGTTGGGAAGTGTGTAAATAATAGTGATTTAATAAAAGAGAATTTCAAATCCCTTTCAAGTGCAGTTATTCGCCAATACAGTATCTACACCAGAACATAGCGTATTTTCCGCTTCCTGTCCCAGTTCAGGACTTGAGAAGAAGAACCCTTGTAAGCACTTCACCGTGTTTTCAAAGAACATACACAGAACACTCAGTCCTGATATGTTGACATTCCAAATTCAGTTCCTTCCCATGAACATCTTTATAATATAATTGCTATATTTTCTTCCATGCTATTTTAATTTCGCCTTCATCCAAATTACAAATATTTTCAAAACCGAAACAGTTCAAATACCTCCTCGCATTTTTTACTGAGGTTTTTATATTTGCAAATTAGACAGTCAATTATTGGTAAAAAGGTTTATACTTTAAATTTCTGTCTGTGATTGCCTTCAAAAGTTACGTCAGTGTTTTTATTTTCTTCAAAGAATGTTACCGTAGCGTTGTCTTACACGCTTATGAACACTTTCATACTCTTTTATAAAAGATATTCCATTGGCTTTTGACTCATAAAAATCAAGAGTCTCTTGTGGTTTTTATATACATCTTTAAAGATTTTAACAATTTTACTGTTTTTGACAAATCCGTATTTTTACTCTGGACGAATAAGTTCACTTTGTCAATATGAGTCAAAATATCTTTCCAAAAGAGTGTTTAAAAAGTAGTTTCCAATACATTCATATTTTTTACAATTTTTTTTTGCTAAAAGTCGAGTATCCCCTGTCTGTGATTCATCACTAATTACACAATCAAGGTTCATGAGAATTTCTGTATATCCTTCACGAAATCTTTAATTATATCTGCACGTACAGACCAAGGTGTTTTTGATTAGCTTTTAAATATATTTTTATTTTTATCAGAATTCAAATTTAAAGTCAGTATATCCGAACAATGGGTTGACGATGAGAAAAAATTGCAGAGATTTTGTACAAATTCGAAGTAAATCGTTACATTCTATTGCTTGAACGTCAACGTGGTACGTATAAAGCGTATTTAATTTTTTCTTGAAGTAGGGCTTACAGTCCTGAATACTTTTCAGACATGTTCGAGGCATTGTCATATGACTGACCTCTACAGTCACTGAGTGAAATGTAGTTATTTTTCAAAAATGAAACCAGAACATCCATCAGATACTCTGAAGTATGTCTATAAATATGAATAAACTGCAAAAAATTTCTCGATTGATGCCCCATTTTGGACATATCGTTAATAAATAGTAGTTTGTCAGTATTCGTGACATCCGGGGTAGAATCAAAGGAGACATATTAATACTTAGCTTTCTGCATTTCAGTGACGATAGTTGCCAGGTCTTTTGATGCCATGACTTCTATGAATTCCTCACAAATTGTAGCAGGTAGATAAGAGGGATTACCTCTCCTAGAACTGCCGTACTTTTTGATAAATTCATCCAAAAAATAGATCAAACTTACTTAGAAGTCCCAAATTTCCATTTTTAACTGAACCAATAGTTTAATTTAGAAGAAGGCAGTTCTAAAAGGCAGTCCTCTTGATGCAAAAAAACTTTTTAACAGCCACTATTCTCCTCAGCACTTCTTTCCAGTTGTAAGATCTCGCTGGCCTAACTTGTCAGAAACTGGGATAGTGATTGCTACTATATGTGAATTTACACAGTAACGTGAGAAGCGTTTAAAGCCCTTTTTATTTTATCTTTAAAATAACAAATGCATCTACTTGAAGCTCACAAACTGCGCCAAACCAGCGGTTAACTGAAACAAAACGTAAAACTGAAAGTAATGACTAGATGAACAAATATCAAAACACTACCGACGAGGCTCTGAGATCCTAAACTAACCGCGTTCTTAATTACCGCTGAGATTCAGCAAGATTACTGATTGAACAGTTGAAAGCTAGCACTTCTGCAAAGATAGGAACACAGGTCGACAAGCACCGATCTCAATTCTACCGAGCAACCTCACCTAACGTAACTTCAAAGCAAGACTCTCACAATCTGGTTTCGTCTACTATTTAGTTCAACTAGCTTCCCCTAAATTTGAATAAACTGGCGAGCTACTACAAGTTACATACTCTGGCACGGGCATTTTTAGGGAAAAATGAAGGCTAAACAGGAAAGATAACTTAAAATAAATGTTAGTTAAAATAAATATAAGCCCCACACAGTAATGACGTTTATCATTGAACTGTATCATAAATTGGCAATACACGACTGTAAACGACTGTGGTAGCTTATCATACATTTTCTGTGTTCAGGTGAGTTTTCATGCTGTGATGTAGCCGTATTTGCACGCCTCCAGTCATTGAATCCACTAGTGCTGAATGTAGAACTGGTAGATGAAAACAATTTACATACGAAACAGTGTACTTTTTCTTGTGACGGAGAATACAAACTATTCGCGGTCTATAACCTCACCATTATGTAATTCTTTTTTGAACAGCATCGCAGAAAAGTATCTTATTTTAGTTTTATTATTTCTTGCGTTGTATATACGTGCTGATTTTTCAAAATTATTATGTTTGGTTGAACAAACTGACAGACCTTTCTCAATTCAGTACGAATGTAAATTCTTGTCGATATAAGAAGGCCATAACCCTGGATCTGTACTTTCAGGAAAAATACTTGAAGCGTCCATGATCTCCTCAATTATTGTACTTATTTCAATAGATTTTATTGTTCGTTCTTGAGCTTTCTCGTTGTCGCTACATTTTAACTTCATTTGTATTATTGGATATATTGGTAGAAGTGGTAGAGGTAGATGTAGGTGCAAGATTTGTACTAATAAAAAACTGGTTCGGCTTCGGTAATTTATCAATAAATTTTGTTCTTTTCCATCAATTTCTTACGTTTCACAGCTCCACTTTCGAAACGTTTCATTCTGACTTGTTCTGAATCTGGAATAACTAAAATAAATGTTGAAAGTAATTGTGATGGTTTAAAGTAGATACTTAAGCTTTATTCTTACCTATAGATTTTAAGTAGACAATACTATACACTGTTAAATAAATGAGTAATGATGGTGTATGGCGGTAGGACTAAGCTTACACACGTACATGATATAATAATGCAGTCTTGCCACTGTTGCCAATTAACCCTTTCGGCCCCACCGGGACATATATGTCCCGCAAATGTTTCCAAATCACCCAATGGGAAAAACAAGCGTAAAATTTATTGCCGCGAGTGTCCCACTGGTTTCCTGTGATTACATCTACCTTTTAGTGTAATTTTTTCTCGATAGATGACACTAGTGCCCTGTGAGCTCTTTGTTTTATCGTAACAGTTTTGACAAGCGGGAAAGTTTGGACATTCTGGCAGCCATTTTAGGCGAAGATACATGAGTGGACACACGTGCTGTTTTCGTTGTATGTGATTTTCGTCTATTTTTGCCATATCAAGCAGTTTATTTGAAGTAAGTGAATTTTCATTGTAGATTTTGAAAAAAAATAATATTATGGGACATATATGTCCCAATGGTCTGTTTTATTGGGACATTATTGTCCCAGTGGTTATTGAAATATATCTATGCCTCATTCTCAAAGTGGTCATTTCTGTATTTTTAGGCATAGCAATATCATGAATCGCAGGAAGGGATTGACAAAGGAAGAAATAATTAAATTATTGAATGAACCGGATTCAAGTGATGAATTGGACGATTCAGATATAGACAAGGAATATGTCCCTAGTTCCTCAGACAGTGATAGCTGTGAAGAATTGAGAGAAAATTCAGGAACATCAAGGGCACCGAAACGAAAGCTGTCATGTCTTGAGCATTCATCAGAACCCTCCGTTGACTCGGACTCTGATGATTTCTCACCCGATGAAGCGGAGCAGGTATCAAAATATAAGTGCAAGGCAAAAAATAAACATAAAAAAAAACTATTTCAAAACCTACTGATCCTGTCATTTGGTCAAATGTTGGTCCAAATTTTGAGCCACGGCTCCATGTATCTAAAGACCGTCCAACTGCAATACTGGCCAAAATCAACAGATCCTCTAATGAATTAGAATGTTTCTCATGTGTATTTCCACGAAGTCTTCTTATTTTTATTTCTCAATGTACCAACCAGCGCCTTGAAATACTGAGACATGAAAAAAAAGTAGATATTCCTGACACAGACCCTTCAGAAATTATGCTTGTGTTGGGAGTTATGCTTGTCATGTCGTATAATCAAGTACCGAACTTTTCAGATTATTGGTCCAGCAATTCTTCATTGGGAAACGAAGCTATCAAAAATGCGATTTCCCGTAACAGATGCCTATTGCTCTTTGCAAAAATGTACTTCAATGATCCAGAAAAAGATGCGAATGCTCCAAAGACATATTATATGGATGAAGTGGTGGCATGTTTCAAAAAGACATTTATGCAAGCTCGCGAAGATAGTCCCTTTCAAAGCATCGATGAATCCATGGCTAAATTCAAAGGTCGTTCTAGCCTAAAGCAGTATTTACCCCTAAAGCCAATAAAACGGGGAATCAAAGTGTGGGAGAGATGTGATGCTGCTACGGGCTACACCTATGACTTCAATATATATTCTGGCAAAGACATGGATAATACAGATCATGAGGGTACAATACTTGGAGAAAGAGTTGTTCTAAAACTTTCCTCAACAATACGTAACCCAGATGTTACACTTACATTTGATAGATTTTTTACAAGTGTAAACTTATTGGATAACATATCCTTTCCTTCTGTTGGTACTTGTATTTCTCGTAGAAAAGACATGCCAAAATTCTCTGACGAAAAACTTCAAAAAGGTGATTCAGAATTTCTCCAGAATAGAAGAGGAACTCTTGCAGCAAGATGGCAAGATTCAAAGGAAGTTCTGATTCTGAGTAATTGCCACGGACCTGATGTCATACAAGTAAAACGTAAGCAGAAAGATGGAGAAAAAGTAATGACAAATTGTCCTACCGCTATTGCCGACTATAACAGATTTATGGGAGGAGTAGATTTGTCTGATCAAAAGATATGCCTATATGATTTTGACAGAAGATCTACAAAATGGTGGAAAAAAGTATTTTATAAACTTTTGATGACAGCTGTTGTGAATGCACACATATTGTTTCAAGAAACCAAACATAGGAAAATACCTCTCTTGCAATACATTGTCCCCCTAGCCGAATTAATGATTGCTCATGGCAAAGAAAATGCAATTGTCAAGAGGAAGAAATCAGGTCGACCGTCAAATGCAACAAAACTGATGTTGAATGTTGGAGATCATTTGCCATTAGAAGGGCCAACAAGAAGAAGATGTGCCCGCTGTGCCAAACAAAATAAAGAAACCCGAACAAAAACTGTTTGCGCCATGTGTAAAATTGCACTATGTAAAAACTGTTTTGCAATGTACCATACATAGAAATTTCATAAATAATGTTGTGTAGGTAGGTGTTTTCTGATAAAACTGTTTCAAAAGTATTGTGAAATTCATTTAGAACTAGAAAACTGAACTTTTCACTATGTTTTATATTGTCACTTCAACCCCAATGGGACACATGTGTCCCAACTAAAAAGACCAGTGGGACACATATGTCCCACCTCCAAAATGGCCCTTACAGTAAATTTTTGCTTATAATTGGGCAGAATATTGCTATTTCTACTTTATTTTACCTAATAAACCCCTAATTTATCTTTTTTTTAAAAGAAAAAACTGGTTGTGAAAGGGTTAACATAGAATTAGAAATTCCTAGTTTATTGGGGAAAATGTCCGAGAATAACATTCGCCGATTGCAATTATTCGCATCATGATCTTATTAAATCCTAGTCAAGAACGACAAGGTCCCTTTGAGGCCGAGGCCCTGGACCCGGGCCCAGTTCGCCCATGTCTTAAAATGTCTCTGATATCATTACTGCATTTTATTAAAATGATGATTTAACGCTGTCTGCTCCCAAGAGTTATTGGAAGCATGTGGCTTGGAAGAAAACTGTGCTTGATTGGAATGTTGAATATTTTGCTTCTTCGAAGGTCCAGTTGTCGAAAACGGCCTGTAAAGAAAAACAATGAAACAAATTAATAAACAGACGATTCTGTTTTCACTAGATGGCGCGCGATGAAATGTTATGACTTCATTTTTTTTGTTATTATTTTTTGGCAACAAGAATGAAAAAAAAATTGAACAGACGAGGTGTAAGATGTTGGATGTAATTTCGATTTAGTGTGTTTCTGTATATCTTAACGTTGGAATATTGGAAATTATCTTTAGGCAAGCTCATCCAAGCACGAATTTTAGAAGGAAGAAAGGTAAGTGAAACCTTTTCCCTTACTTTTAGAACTTAGAAGTTGAAAACAAGAAGTTAACGTTCTTAAAGTTTTACTAAACCAGTGGACAAAAAGAATTTTCCCAAGTGTTCTTCAACGACTTGAGTGTAGGCATTTTCAACCGGATTAATAAACTTACTCAGATTTTGGCCGGTCATGTGAATTTTGGAAGTTACTTCGTTTCAATATTGTTACTAGGGGACTCTGTGCTCGAGGCGATGCTGTGGAAGATGTGGAACATATTTTATTGCTTTGTAGGTTGCACTTGCCTGCCAGAAGTGTTTTTAAAGTGAGTTTAGGGCAGCTCTCTATTTGCTGGCCTCCTGTTTTCTGTCATCTTGTTAGGAGGTCTCAGGCTTTCGCAGTCTTGCGCGACTTTATTTGATCTTTGAACTTTTATTATTATTATTTATATGATTGGATTTTTGTCTTTTATGTGACACTGTATTATTTTGCTTATTGTCTGTAAGATCTACTGTCTATCTTTTGTGTGAAATCTGGAAAGTAGTGACTGCACAGAAGAAGGGTTAAAACTGTCCTTTATTACACGCTTTAAATTACTTACAATGCGTCAACTCCACTTTAACACACTGCACCTCTTCTTGGGCGGTAACTGAAACAGTATGAGTAAAACTCAAAAACTGAAGATATTAACAAGTAGTAGAATAACGCTACAATGCTCAGACAAGCCTGTTTCCTAGCAGAGCGTTGATAAGTTTAGTGGCAGCAAAATAATATATGTTACGCCACGTTTAACCAGCAATAACTGCTAAGCCGAAGTTCACGCTACAACACGCACAGTGTGTTTTTAAAGTCCTCTTTACATAATTTTTCCAGTTTAATTAGTTTACATATATACATATAGCTAATCTGTGATCATCTAACGCGTGATAATTATATTGAAAAAAAAAGAACTTTATTTTTCTTTTTGTTATTTATAAGTCTTCGAAATTGTAAAATGGGAGGACATCCTTTAGAATTAAATAAAAAGAAGGAGAATGTTTTTATTTTTTTATTTAAATCCCAAAAGGGGATATTACTCTCGAAAGGGAATTTTGCTTCGGTTCACCTGTAAATATCTGAATCACTTTCCACATATGTAGCGATTTCTCTATCATATCTTCAAATATAGAGAACACTTTTCTGTTCTGTTAACTGAAGAAAAAAAAGCTCCGTTTCCAATCTTTCTTCTCCCATTGAATTTTGTAATCTTTATTAATGAACCATATTAAAAGTTAAATTCTACCTTTTGAGTGGGGAGCTAAAATCTGAAACCATCGGGATTTTTTTTAAACAACGAGATTAGATATTTGGTATTGGTATACATAAACATATTAAAAGGTGTAAAGTCATTAAATTTATTTTGAAGCAGGAGATGTGAAAAATGTGCAACGCCCTCGCCGGGACTCGAACCTGGACCTCTCGAATACGCGCTCAGTGTGCTACCGTTACACCACGAAGACATGCTGGAAGCAGGGGTAAAACGCCTTATAAGGGTGAGTTAATTAATGAAGGATGTTTAATGAAAGACATCATTTGTTAGCTAATAAAAGTAATTTTTTTTATTTCTTATGAAATTTTTTTTTCTCTGTTTGAAACATATTTCCTAAGCTCGTCGAGAAATCATCTAGCTCAATTCAACGTTTTTCCCTATATTACTGTTTTTTCGCATTCAGAAGCAGATCGCTTCCTGCGAGGGAAAACAGATCGATAGATCCTTCTTCTAATCCAGAGAAGTGTTTATTCCAAGATCATTGAAAAAATATCTCGACCATGCTCTACAGCAACAACACAATGATAAAACGTTCCGCGTAATTTCATTTGATTTCTTTCCGAAACCCGTTTAAACAGGACCTTGCAATCCTGCTGATGGTTCTAGGTCCACGTTATGAGAATCGAAATCGATGATGTAGGATCTATCTGTCGTAGCCGATGGCAGCAGCAGCAATCTTTTCCACTGAAACAGTAGAAATGTTTTCTTGAGTATAAGTAACTTGAGTATAAGTAAACTTTAATCAGCTAACAAAGCTTACCTATAGGCTATGTAAGTTGATTAAAATTTACTTAAACTAAAGTTATATAGCTTACCTTTAAGCATTCATTTTCTATTCATAAAGCTCAGTCAATCTGCATGAGTGATCATTTACTCATGACGCTCACTTGATGTGCATGGGTGATGATGAACCTCGATGTACTGATTTAATGATTCAGCACTTATTTTAAACACCGTGTTATAATTTCAAATACACTGCTGGTCACCTAAATTGCAACACCAAGAAAGACAAGAGATATCACAACAACATTTATTTAGTAGATAACATGTTGACCAAGTATCAAATGATTAAATTTTTAGACTTCTGTAAAGTGTGGTTTCTTCCAGAATCAGTAGCCAGAGTAGCCGCCATTGTTGGAGATCACCGCTGCCACACGCCTTGGCATTGATTCAAAGAGACTTTGGATGTGTTCTTGGGGTACAGCAGACCAAGCAGCTTCCACACGTTGCCAAAGATGATCTGATGTGACAGCTTGGGATGTAATCTGGGTCAATCGTTCAGCAACCATGGACCACATGTTTTCTATCGGCGAAAGATCCGGAGCATAGATATCATAGATATCCCCTGTTTGTCAAACCCACACTGAAACGAGAGTGTAAAGAATGTTATGTGATACATCCAGTGTAGCTATAACCATTTCACTTGTGAGAAGAGAAGCTTTTTATAATGTTCTGCTCCTATTTTTATGCAGCTAGATAGTTTTATGTTACGTTTCCTTTTTGAAATGTATGCTGTTATAACTTTTCAGTATTTTAACAGTAGTGATAATGTAGGCAGCCGGCTGTCTTACCTTTGGGTCTAGGTTTGAATCCTGGAAAAGGCATGTGTATTTGTAAGTGTAGCTTGGGATTACTCGAAATGCTGACAGAGGTTGCAGGTAAGGCAAAGATGGCTGCGAGACCATCAGTTCCATCTCTTGGGGTGTTTTCCTTCAAAATTAGCAGAGTTTCTGCTTTCTCATGGGTGTAGTTCAATCACCTTGCATAATGTACACTGCGAGGGGGTGGGAAATGGGACAGTTCTATATCTCCCGCTCTACTGGGCCGATTGACGAAATTCAAATTGCGTTTTTCATGCCTCAAAAGCACGACTTACGATATACACTGCTGGCTACCCAAATTGCAACACCAAGAAAGACAAGAGATATCACAACAAAATTTATTTAGTAGATAACATGTTGACCAAGTATCAAATGATTAAATTTATAGACTTCTGTAAAGTGTGGTTCCTTCCAAAATCAGTAGCCAGAGTAGCCACCATTGTTGGAGATCACTGCTGCCACACTCCTCGGCATTGATTCAAAGAGACTTTGGATGTGTTCTTGGGGTACAGCAGACCAAGCAGGTTCCACACGTTGCCAAAGTTGATGTGGTGTGGCAGCTTGGGATGTAATCTGGGTCAATCGTTCAGCAACCATGTACCACATGTTTTCTCTCGGTGAAAGATCTGGAGAGCGTCCCGGCCAGGGAAGCAATTCAATCTGGCGATTGACGAAGAACCCTTGGACAATGCGTGCCACGTGTGGTCGCGCATTATCCTGTTGAAATATGGCTGTGAGCAAGCCCTGAAGGTAAGAAAGGACAACTGGCTCCCACACCTCGGAGATGTAGCGCTGGCTGTTTAAAGTACCGGAAATGCGCACTAGAGGAGGGCGAGAATGATATCCAATACCGCCCCATACCATAATACCCGGTGCAGGACCAGTGTGGCGGTGCATAACGCAGCTGTTCAGCATCCTCTCTCCTCGGTGTCTCCAGACTTGAATCCGACCATCGTGGTGTTGCAGACAGAAGCGTGACTCGTCAGTAAAGACAACTTCATTCCATTCTGCCGTCCACATCCTTCTTTCATCGCACCATTGGCGGCGGAGACGTCTGTGGTTCTACGTCAAGGGTAGACGAAGCAGGGAACGCCTTGCGGACTGCTGGAAACAGCGTCGAATGGTACGCGCAGACAATGGATGATGCGTTATAGACTGAATGTGCTGCGCTATGGTTCGTGATGTGACTGTGCGATCCGTCACTGCCATGCGCACAATGTTCCTGTCACCAAGTAAAGTGGTGCATTGAGGTGGATACAATCGAACACGTCGGTCCGTCGTATCCTCCTGCATCCAACACTCACATATCTGCATTAGAGTTGTTTGGTTTCGTCCAACACGACTACGGATTTCCCTGAAACATAATCGACACTCTCGTTAGGCCACTATCCTTCCTCTGTCGAACTCGGATGCTTGATCAAAAGATGATCGCTCTTTATTACGAGGCATAATTGATGGTTTTTTGAAAAAACCACAAGAAAAAAAATTGCCGAACTTGAAATCGTCTCAAACTCCAAGCCTTAAATAGCGCTTTGAAGTGGCGCCGCAGGCGCGCGTGATGTGCGTCTGCGCTGAAATTCTAATCATTTGCATATCTCCCCTCCGTTAATGCATGTTGTAAATTTCATGTTATTTGCATGCTCCCTTCAGGCTGTTGCATTTACGGTGGCACAGCAGTCTATGTTGCCACATTTTGTACTGAGTATGATTATATTGCTTGAAAAATTGCTCAGTACTTCTCCACAGCAAGCATTCCTCTCCATATATAATTGGTTGTCAACAGGGCTTTGAACTCCGGCTTTTCTCTTCAACAGTATAAAACCTACATTTCAAAATAATATCATTCAAACAACATTAATTATGGCTCCGAATATAACGTGATCTGGAAATTTTAATTTTGGTAAGTAAAATATTGTGAACATTATATTTAATTCTTCAGTTAACTACAGGGTGATTATAATTAAAGTTGCGATTTCAAAATGCTCTAACTTTAAAACTATAGGTCAGAATGATTTGATATTTTACCAGAACAATCGTGTGGTAATGGAATTTTGTTCGGAGAAGGAAAAATAGTTTTAAAATATGCCGATAGATGGCGCTGCCAGGGTTCACACTGCTGTTGGTAGACAAATTACTAAGACGTAACATGTGTACTGCAGACATGGCTAAGATAAAAATGCAGAGCACTAATGACACACATAAAATTTTGTCTGAGTGCTCCATCATGACTCTGACGAAGAAGGATCGTGCTGTTCTCGTGAAGTTGTTTTTCTATTAGAATGGTGACTGTGCATTAACAGCTATTAGCAAGTTCCGAACGCTAAAAGGCATAAAATCCGGCCCAATGACCAAATATGGTCTGCGGAAAATGATAGAAAAATTCGAAGAGACCGGTTCATTTGACATGAATCGAGGTAGAGGACGAAAAAGAAAACCAATTGCGGCGGCGGCAATGGAAAGTGTGGCCACAGCGTTATAAGAATAGACAAACAGTGATGCACGGGGAATTGGCCGAATGTTGGATATGCCTATCAGTACAGTTCGTAAAGTCCGACGGAAGATCTTGCGCTGTTATGCGTATAACTCACGTGCAGCAGTTGCTACCTGCTGACCTGGAAACACGTGAATCGTTTGCACTACAATTTCTTGCCCAAATGGAAGTGGATAATGAATGGCCTTGGAACATTCTGTGGTCTGACGAAGCTCATTTCCATTTGCAAGGTTCTGTAAATACGCAAAATTGCAGGATATGGGCAATCGAGAATCCGTTCTGGCTACAGCCATTACATCTTCACTCTGAAAAGGTCACTGTGTGGTGCGGAATAACGGCAGCGTTTGTCGTCGGTCCGTTCTTCTTCGAGGAGATCACACCTGCGGGTCCCATTACCTGCACCGTTTCTGGCAAGCGGTATGAAGCACTTTTGCATAACCATGTCTTTCTGGCATTTCAGCAACGTCAATGCGTGGATCGCACAACATATCATGGAAGATGGCGCTCCTCCGCACACTGCTACTCGTGTGAAGCAGCTGCTGATCTCTCATTTCGAAGATGATAGAATCATAAGTCGTGGTCGTTACGCTCTCCCGACTTAAACTCGTGTGACTTTTGGCTTTACGGATATTTGAAGAATGTTGTTTACACTGGGCGGATTGTGAATCTGGCCGACTTGAAGGCAAGCATCATGCACCACATTTATAGCATCAGCACAGATACCTTCCGATCTGTTGTGGAACATGCAGTTTTGCGCTTCTAATTAGCAGCGGAAGAAGGAGGAGAGCATATTGAACAACTTATGCATTAATCATCCGTAAGGTGTTTGTTTCGTGAATCATCTCTTGTCACTATCGCTGTTTTCTCAGTAAATACGTATTCTTGGTTTTTTGTTAGTAAACTTGTCTTAAACCCTTGAAGTCTATTGTTTCCTTTCGGCTATACATCCACAACAGCAATTTTGCACACTTACAGCGTCATCTATCGGCATACTTTGAAAATATTTTTTTATCTCCCTCCAAACAAAATTCCATTACCTCAGCATTGTTTTGGTAAAATATCAAGTCATTCGGACCTATAGTTATAAAGTTAGAGCATTTTGAAATTGTAACTTTAATTATAATCACCCTGTATTTTTCGATTAATACTCACTCTATTCATAGCTAAGCTTATAAGGAATTTTTCCGGCCTGCTTAGCATGCCTTCGTAGTGTAGTAGTCAGCGCGCTCGACGCGTAACCGAGAGGTTTGTGGTTCGGTTGCCGGTTATGGTATTGCTCTTTTCTTCATCACTCCTGCTTCAAAAATACCTAATGTCTCTGTTACTGTGAAAGACCGAAATTGGAGAATGTCGACTTTCACCGGAGAATGTTAACATTCACCAAATACGTTGGTGAAAGATCGAATATAACATTGCATTCTTGTACATTCGGACCCTCACCGGTGTATGTCGACAATCACAGATATGTTCTGGTGTAGGTCGAAAAGAGAGGAGTAGACAAAGAGGCGACTGGCTGTTTCCTATAAATGCAGTTGTAAAAAAGCAAGGTCCTCTTCTGCAATTCAAAGTGTCTTAATAGTTTAAGTTGTTGCAATAAATAAGATTTGAATCACATAATTTAGTAAGTTTTTTATTACTATTATTTTATTTTCTCATTTTGAATGTACTGTGTGTTTTAAGTTCTTATGTTATTAAAATCTTATTTTAAATCTCAAGTGCGTTTTTTCGCGACTGAATTACGGAGAAGAAAATATAATATTATTATATGTTGAACATTCACCATTAGTAGATGGTGAATGTCAACATTTACCGGTGCAAGTCAGAAATAAGAGTATTTGGAAAATATTTCGGACATACACCAAGCGACTATGTGAATGCTGTCATTCACCGGTGAAATTCAACATTCTCCAGAATTCGGTGTTTCACCGTAACATCTCTACGAATTCTGTACTTAAAGTTGGAGCAAAATTATCAATTCGTTGTTAATCTTAGATAATAAAATTTAATTTTTTAAATTTTTATTGCCTAAAATTATTTTTATCCCCTAAAGCTTTATTTTTTAAACTAGGCTTTATTTGAAATTGCTAAATTAGACGACAGTAACAATATTTTTACAAAAAATGCACAAAAATGCATTATTTTTCCAGAGTATATTATACGTATTTCATCCTGTACAAATTCTTCAATCATAGTCATTCTTATATTTATCTTGCCTAAATGTGAAGAAAAGAAGCTACAGTTACAGTGCTACAGCTTTAGCTCTTTTTTAAAATCGTAAATTAATGGAAAATATTACAATAGTTTACAAATATGTAGCGAAAATTCAGAGTTGTAAACTTTTTTTACTAAAATAATTCTGAATTTTTTCGACATTTTGCAGTAGAAGTGCACCCTTAATACAATGTTTTATGCTATTTAATGAAAATAATAATATTATATTACACTACATGCTTACATACGTTATAGAAATTTGAAATAGGGTTTTGAATGTACGTAATATATTTTGCATGAATATGATAAATACTAAAATGTTCTTATTTCTAATATAGGAAACTTGAATCATAGCTAAGATTTTACATACAAGTTTACATGCAGCCGGAGTAACCGAATTCTTTTTGAACAACTGATTAAGTTTTGCTAGTATTGAGATGCCCTGTGTTATTGTATACGAAGTTAGAGAGTTAAAATCCATTTAATCATCGTAGAGTCGTTTAGTGAAATGGCGAATCATTTGTTTTACCTTCAATGATACTGTTCACAATGAACAAATACTTCGCTCATTTTGTGTAAGAGAAGTAATCAGGGACATTTTGCTTATTAAAAAATATTTTAGCCTAAGTTGTTGCTTTTTCGCGTCCCATTCATACAGCGACAGTTCATTGTTAAAGGAAAAATTCCGTTTCCATTCTTGTAGTTTTAGCACGAACTTTCAGAAGGTCGAACTCCTTTTTAAAGGACAAAACGTTGTTTGTCACGAGACGAACTAAAATGGCCGCGTTCGCATCAATGGGCCAATGGGGTAACCTTTATTTCTCATCGACCTTCGAAATGATATATGGTCCTTTATTTTTCTTTTTTTCGGATTTCGCCTCATCTTCAATTTACGATGCTGTAAAACAGTATACAGACATAATCCGGGCGTTTGACTGTAATACCTCGCACAATGCAAGGTAACAAGTAGAAGCATCTACTGTAATATGGAAAAGAGTAATTTACGAGCTAATCGAACAGATCACTTTGTTTCGTTGCATATGCGACTATTAAAAATCTAGAAACTTCATTGTTTTCTCAAAATAGTGTATGAAACATAACAATATAATAAGAGAAAGACAAACAAATTATTGATGATTTGTTTGTTTCCTTGTTAGCAAACTAAAATATGATGCACTTTTACCCTTGCTTTAGGCATTTCAAATGGCTATCATTATTTTTATAAATATGCACTTAATCCAATCTGAACTATGTAAGAAAATTTCTTGTATTTACTTGAAATTATGTTACTTTCAATAGAATTTCGTGTCATGAGTTTTGTTAGTGAAAATAAATATTTCTCAAAAATAAAATGGATAATAAATGTATTCTTTACTGGGTTGTATGATATGTATATTTTTGCCACTTTCTTCAACATTTTGATGATAACGCAGGAAATACATATAAAAACCAACAGCCTTATAACAATTCAGCGACGTTGATAAAAGAAGCAATGACAGTATTAAGGCATTATAAATTCAATTCAGCAACTTTCAAACTTAAGAAAAAAAGAGGTACCAGGAGCGTTTTTAGTAACAAAAAAGCAAACATTCCCAGCACTGGAAAATTAAAGTACAGGAATCTTCAAATTTTTAGTGCACTGGAATTTACTCTTTTATATTAAATTAACGCATTTTAATTTCCTTTTTACTTCGTACAAGGAAGTAAAAATGGCAATTCGTTAGGCTTAACTACCCACTTAAACAATTAAATTGTTGATAATTCTACAACTGTTGCATGCAGCTTAATTAAAGGCATAGAAACCACATAATTCAATCATTTTAAAGCAAAAAATGCTCAATTTACCAACCTATAAAAATAGAAAATAAGCTCACCGAGCCAAGTAATAGAATATATATGTATGTACGATTGGTGGAGCCGATTGAAACGAAAAAGGGAAGCGCGCAACTGCATGTTATATCAGTCCCATAAGTAAAATTGCAACGTTCTACCGCCACTCATTCTTGAGTTATGCAAGATACACATATACGTACGTACAGATGTCAAGAAAAAGTTTTTTTCTGAATCCGTTTTAAATCCATTTTACTATTCTGTTTGGGCGAAAACAGCCTTTTATTGTCTCCGTACCTACAAATGTCAAACAAAACCATCGTTAAAATGGTTTCGAGAACGGCCGAAATGGGTATTTTCGTTGAAATATGAAACCCGAAATTTTTCGTGATTACAATACTTCCTTTATTTTGTACAAAGAAGTAAAAACGGGCAGCATCCTTCAGTCAGCTGCATAATTTTAAATGAATCGCTTAGAAAATTCCTACAGAATGGAAAGAAAATAATTTGACCACGGAATAGTTTTGATTGAAAGTTATTAGATAAAGTGAAGTACTTAAAAAGATTCAAAAGCTGAAAAAATTGAACAGAATTCGATTGAGGATAAAATTTTAAAATGAAACGATATAGATTTCTTCTTATTTTGCGAGTGATAATATTTCTTTTAAATCTGTAAAATAACTAATTGAATTACCTTTGTATTTACCTTAAATGAATGCAGGTAAAGAATGAGTATTTTGCTTAATAAATAACGTATCAATATAAGAAAAATTCCAGTATATGTAAATATTTAGAAATCTAATCAGGCAACGATCAATATTGTTGAATCGTACTAGGAATAAATTTAGTCAAATCTGATCAAAGCAAAAGAACGAAGTATATTCGGTAGATATGGCTTGTACAAAAACCATTTACTTTATTATGTATTTTAGAATATTAATAGAATAAGAATTGTTAAACTAATTGCGCTAAATAAAATTAAAGAAACAATTTTAGATTTATTTAGTGTATCGGAATGGCAACAAATATGGTCACCATGTGTTAGTTCTAATGAAGAGAAACTACTAAAACATTCACATGCTTTTCGGCTAAAGTTAAGTTGAATTTTGAATTCTGAACATAGGAGAAAAAATTTTTTCAGGATTTCCGCCATAGCGTTCGTTCCACGAGCAGGAACTCCTGCTGATCCACTGACCCAGCCCAGAAATTCTACAACTGTTTCAACTCACCGTTGTGTGAAAATTTAAACATTTGGGCGTCGTTTACCTTTTGTTTAACATAGAAACGTTAATGGAATGTTTCGAAAGATTCAGTTTCCTGTTGTTTTATTCAGCCCTTCATTTCTGTTACAGGGTTGTTGACAAACTAATAACCCGTGAAACGGTAAGCATTTTATGTGTACAAGCACAAAATAAAATTTTTAATAAAACGTCAAAGATTTCAGCTTCTTACCCTCGCTCAGAAAGATTCCGTTTTGGATTTCTAATGTGATATTTTCTCGAAAATTTACTGCATTTTATTCCGATAAACTTTGACTTACTATTTCCTTTATGTGAAGTTACTTCTGCTCCCCTCAGAAAATATTTAAATCTAAGATGTAGGAATTCGCTACGTGTTTTTATAGCCATATTTTTTATTCTTTGATGCCTGAAGCATTAAAAATCTTCAAACAAAAAGGGAAATGAATTAAATTTTTAAGTAAAATCTGCCATTAAAAATTATTTTTTAACATATGTTTCTATGGTACACTGCGAAAAAAAAGGGGGTGGGGACAGTTCTATATCTCCTGTGTTACTGGGCTGATTGTCGAAAGTCAACCTGCATTTTCATGTCTCGAAAGCGCGACTTAGGATATGTATTAGATTTATATATAGCAGTGTTCTAACATAGGTATTTTGACATAAAATTGGACTTTTTTTACAATGACATACCAATTGTTTTTCCACATTTCGATTCTACGACTCAAATTATGCCAAACTGCCAAGTTTTGTAGAAATACCAAGAGTAGTTTTTAAAATATTAGCTTTAAAAATTTTATCTTCTCAATGTTAATTGAATTGCCGCCCACTCGGTATAGTGGCTAGGGGAGTCGGATGCGATACTAGAGGGCCTGGGTTCGAATCCTGGAGAAGGCATGGCTGTAACTGTCCGTCCCTTCATAGGAGGCAAAGGTGGCCCACCCTTTAAGTGCCTCCATAATAAAGTGACCACCACACTTAGTAGGGCCCGCCATTGGAATAAAAAAAATGTTAATTGAATTTGATATGTATTTATTAATGTCTCTTTTTTTATTAAACTCACTTGATTCCTTCTTCCAGAATTCGAAATTTGGGCTTATTTCAAATATAATTCGCACATTTTCTATGATTTACTTTTAATTAAAATTTGTATTTTAAAATAATTTTTATAAAATTTTCGAAAAACATTTTGTATTATAACCTATAAAATTTTTTAACATTATTTTAAAGTAGATGTATTTCTAGGCACACTTGCAAAAAATTAGAGTTTTTTATTCAAAATTTCCTAAGATATAGCGAATTTACACATAGGCTTGTTTTGAAAATTGGCATATTCATTAGAAGCGATAATAACGTCAAATGTGGTTTATGCACAAATGTGGTTAAATTATTTGAAAGAAATGAACGTGACCTTTTTTCCGCTCCTGTACAATATGAAAAAAAGGAAAGGTAAATAGGTTGCTATAAATTAAGAAGTTCGCTAAGTGAATTACTCTTGACGCAAGCTGAAAAAAAATGCACCAATATAAATTTTTAAATTTCTCCGTAAATTTCGCACCAAATTTTATGAAATTTAATATTTAGTCATAATCTGAGTCATAGAATCGAAATATGGAAAAATACTGGCATGTTATTCCAGAGAAAGTCCGATTTTGTGTCAGAATACCTGTATTAGAACACAGCTACATATAAATCTAATATATATCCTAAGTCGCGCTTTCGGAACGTGAAAAACGCAATTTGAATTTCGTCAATCGGCCCAGTAGAATTTAAGATTAAAACTCTAACTACCCCTTTTTAGTCCAAAGGGGCTTTGGCTCAAAATATGGAAAAAAAGGATTACTATTGTTTTCGTTTTGCGATTTTGCGTTGGAAACATTAAAAGTATGAATCACTTTTCAAACTGTTGGCACAACAAAGTATTGCAGCCTTGTGTTATATTTAAAGAAATTAAATAATGAAGAATCTGCATAAATGTACATATATTTCTCCACATGTGATAAAATAAAAGTACCCAGAGCTATCTAATTTTGGATAATGTACGTTTCCACCCGAATATTCGCATCTCGAAGGCCGAATTTGGAATTTATTTTATTATCTATTTCATATTTTGTAAAACTTTAACGAATTTTTGATGAACAAACTCAAACGATTTAAAAGCGAGCAATGGTAACACTCTACGGGTAAAAAAACCCTTTTTATCTAAAGCGAGCGGAACTGTGTATCGGATATTCTAAAGATATATTCACTTTAAAATTATTTTGCGATATTGCTGTTGAACTGAATTTTATGGTTTAAGTGCGAAGAACATGATATTTAATAAATAAAGGTAACACACAAAAAGTTAAAAAACGTCCCTTTGGACGTAATTTAAAATCTGAAGCCCTTCAGTTTTTTTTTTGCTTGCAGTGTACTTTATATTAAGCCAGAAAGTATGTGAGAAAAGTTCAGTTTATTATTTTATTATCAGATTTACAAATAACGTTTCAAGTCTGAAAATCTGATGCATATCACCATTCCCGATATTACCTCTGAGCTTGTATTTAGTTTTAATCACGGCCACTGCTGAAAACGTTCTTCACGGTAAGTGCGACGAGATAGGGGAATCCAAGCTTTCAAAGACATTTGGGGTACAGAAACACACAGATAAGCTCTATTTCAGAATACTTTTGACATTTTCTCTCATTCCATTTTAATATATTCTTTTATTTCACTAGGCCATAAGTTGAAATTCAGAGATTATACTTCTGGATGCTGCTGCATTATAATAATCATCTGCAAATGTAGTAGATAAGATTATGCAAGTTTAGATTTTATAGTAGAATCTCATGAAATATCAATAGGGTATTCTTCTCTGCTGTTGTGAATGTTGGTGGAGGTGCTGAAGTGAAGACGGAGGATCTTTGATTCAGTTGTACTACTGAGACTAATAGTTTTTGAGAACTACTTATTAAGATAAGCAATTGTTGTTGTTTTTGTTGTCTTGGCCAGGAATTTCATGTCCAAAATGGTTACCAGAGCCTCAAGGAGGTTTGTTTTGAGGCTCTTTTTTTTATTATTTCTGCCCCAGTTTTGAGGGACAGCACCCCGGGAATAGGTAGTCCGAGGGTCTCCCATCTCTCTCACATAGCACCAGTCCGTAGGAGAGGACTTTCGGCTTGCCATATATTTAGAGTGCCCCTCTACCGCAAAAATACTATACAATTATAAACATCCATGCCTTTTCCGGAATTTGAACCGCGGTTGGCTTCCCTAGGCGGCAAAATAAGCAATTAGATGTGAGAAATGGGCTTTAAAGATAAACTTCTAACCTCCATCAAATCAGAAGTTATTTTCATTAAAAAATATTTTTAATGGAAAAAAGCAACAAACATCAGTTTCGAATTTAACATAGTTCAGTCCTATCCCTTTCAACTGTCCGGTTAGTTCGCTATTTCACTGTTTTCTGCATATTTTTCCTATTGTTTATTATATGCTACTAAAAGCGTTGTTGTTAAATAAAATGAAAGATTTTTCCTGAGTAGCTCCATTATCATTCACAAATTTTACAAGTGTTTAATGTACATAAAATGTGCTATTATGCCTTTATAGCAATGATGAGCACGGAGAACTGATTTAAAAGCCTCTTCTTTCTGTTAGTTAATTAAGGATGGATAACTAAGCATAGAATAACAGTATTAAAAATGTATCAAAATATAGTTTTAGTTTTATGAATAACTAAAAGTTATTGACAAAGTTATAGTTAGATTTTGATAATTTTATTAGGAAAACCTCAGCTGGTAGGTAATAAAAAACAGAACTGAAGGGAAAACCCCCCAGAAATGGGTTAGGTTAGGTTAGGTTATTCAATTATGGCAAAGCACACGAGGGCTATCTGCCTAAGGGGAGGGATGCCTTCGTGGAGATCTTTCTAAGGGAAACTGGCTCGTATACACGTTACACATGGGGAAAGCCACGAAAGCACCCATGCAGCCAGCCCGTTCGCGGGATTCGAGCCTCGGACCGAACTACCAGTGTTCAGCGTCTTTACCGCTTGGCCGCTGGTGGGCCCCCCAGAAATGGGAAAATATAATATGTAATATAGCTCATGCAGATTTCTTCTCTTTCGTAAATAATTCAAAATAAAAAAAGGCAATTTTTATTATCAGTTTTGCATTCAGGTTACTAAAAATAAATTAATGTCTTATCGAAATCGTTGGTTATGTTCTTATGACATAGCACGTACGGCAAAGCTGCCTTCCGTAAAGTTCACTTTCCATTGAAAAAAATGCATTAGGTGTAATTTAGATTAAGAAAGTACGTATAATTTAAACAAATCTAAATATTGTTGTAATTATATGAAAAATCGGAACCGCCCAAAAGGGTGGTTTTGTAACGTTTTGAGTGTTACCTTTATTTATTAAATAACGTGTTCTTCGCACTTAAGGAGCATAAAATTCAATTCAAAAGCAATATCACAAAATATTTAGAAACAGCAAAACAGCGTATCTTTAGAATTTCCAATACACAGTCTCGCGCTCTGGAGATAAAAATGTTTTTTTCCGCAAAGTGTTACCATTGCTCTCTCTGAAATCGTTGAGTTTGTTAATAAAAAAATTCGTTAAAGTTTTACAAAATTTGAAACAAATAATACACACTTTCGAAATTCAATAATCGAGCTTCCAAGTGTCCATATTCGGCTGGAGGATTACTTTATTCAAAATTTGATGGCTCTAGGTACCCTTGTTTTTAACATTGCGAGAAATATTTATGCATTGACGCATATTCTTCATTATTTAGTTTCTTTAAATATAATACGTGGCGATAATATTTGGTGGCAACAGTTTGAAAAGTGAACCAACGCAGAAAGTGAAACGACGCAAAATGCCGTTTTGACACTAAAAGCCTTTTTTGGTGTGAGCCTCTTTGGGCAAAAAAGTTTTAATTGAAAGGATTTTGTTACCGCATAATAAATAAGTAACACAATTATTATTTTAAAAGGCTGGTCAGTTTTTTTCTCGGGAGACAACTTTTGAAAGTTTCGCTAAAACAAGCGCCGAGTTTTTCAGTACCTATCATAAAGGTGTTCTCTTCTTTCTTCATCTGTGTTAATCTCTATTGCAAAATCTGACAGTTCCCGCGCCTCTTTTAGCAATGCATTTAGCTTCTGATAAGTTAAAGCTGCTCTACATCCTTTATTGTCACTACTTTCTTTGTCCGCTGATTTATTGGATCATCTAATTACCCATTCTTTATTTTTTGATTAATTTTTTTTACTTCTCCTTCTCACATATATGAAAAACCCTTCACTGCCAGATTTTTTTGCAATCTGTATGATTTTTTTGCCTTTATTTTGAACCGATGGAAAACGTTTAATTTTTGATAATTTCTGACCAGAGCTGACGCCAGCAAAGATTCAGTGTTGATGAGTATATGCTGAACCCCGTATGAGTAAAAATTTTAGAGTTAGACAGATTAAACGGAAACAATTAAAATAAAATTGCATACGAAATCCTTTTCCTCAAATCCACGCTCGGTAAGGATTTGCTGTACTTTAAATTTATTAATCTTTAAGGTAATGCATTGGATAAACACACTTTTTATCTGCACATATTTGTATTAAGTTTTTTTCTGTAGGAATAGTTTCCGAATAAAATGTAAAATTAATTTTTCATATTTTAATAAAGCAAAACCATAAATTAATTCTATAAAAACGTACAAAAACTACTGATCTATTATTTATCAATTTAGAAGTCAAACAACAAAAAATCAGCGTTATATTTTCAAATTTTCACAGGACTAGTTTCGATGGTTTTACCGAATCACCATCCTCGGCTGCAAAAGCGCAAATGAACGAGATAAGAACGAGAATTTCGCGTTAAGGAACATGAGGCATATGTTAGAAAAAAAGGAAACACAGAAGTCGTCTGTTGCCCAACATTGTTGGTCCGAAAATCACACTTTCAATTTTTCTGCAGCCAAAATTTTTCAAAAAAAAATCTTCCATTGGTGAACTGAATTTTCTAGAGGCATTTCACATTCAAAAACATCTTTCTGTTCTAGTTAACGACCCTAATTCCAATCCATGTTTGCCTTCAGCCTTTAAAGAAATTATGTTTTAATTCTGGATTCATAAACAGATGGTACCAGCAGCTTGTCTCCTGCCCAGGCTTTCTTATCTTATATAATCATTATATCTTATCTGGTTCATTTGCGCTTTTGCAGCTGAGGATGGTGGTTCGGTAAAACCATCGAAACTAGTCCTGTAAAAATTTGAAAATATAATGCTGATTTTTTGTTATTTGACTTCTAAATTAATATTTGTTCGGCATGTTATTGTATCTTAAGTATTATTTATCATTAAAATAATTATCCTTAACTTAAGTTCGAATTTCATTAAATGTTCTTCTATGAAAACAGCACATAACTTCGGCCATCGTTAAATTTTCATCCACAGCACAAAAAGAGAATAAAAAAAGTAATTACGTTAGCTTAAAAATATGAAACAGATTTCTTTCAGACAGCGAATAGAAATTCATCTCTTTTGATAGCATTAGAATTGCTACATTGGAAATACACATCAGGAAACTTAAAAACAAAATTCTACAGAAATGATAATTAAAAATATAACTGCCGCAAGGCAGTTTTTATATTTATTTCTAGAATCTAACGCAGATAACTGTTTTAGAGGTCACATATTAGAAGTAACTTTCTTTATTGTCTCTTTTAGAGTGTGCAGAAGTATAATAACATATTAGAAGTATAATAACAGATTTCTAACGCAGCTTGTGAAAGTGAAATTTAAATCCTTTCATAATTTAAGAAATAAATTACACTATTTACAAAATTTTGGTGCATTATTCTTGAATAAAAATGATGAGATATTTTTAAATAAATTTGATTAGAAAAGGCGTTAAATATACTGATTTATCTACTAACCGCAAATCATCTTTAATGTATTCAAAATGAATATTAGCAAATGCAGTTCATAAACTAAAAATTACATTTTTTCTTTTAATTTAACAAAATATTACAGAGAAGAGAATCTAAGTTATAAGAATTTAAAACAACGGAAGTCTATGGAATTTCTAAAATCAGAGAAATTATTATTTTAGTTCATTTTAGTTAAGTTATTTAGTTATTTTAGTTTATTCATTCAGAGAAATTATTATTTTAGCATTAGTTTCATTGTTTCTAGTTCCATGCTACGCCCATAAAAAACTGTTTTTTCTGTACGTAGTTTTTGCTTAGTATGAAACTTAAATATTTTTCATTAGATTAGAAAATATAAAGTAAAATTGTTTTAATTATTTTTTCTAATTTATAATTTTGGAAATTATTTTAAAATGCTTAAATGATTTTAACGAATTATAGAGACATTAGTATTTTTCAAAGCAGGAGATGTGAAAAATATGCAGTTCCCTCGCCAGCACTCGATCCTGGACCTCTCGAATGCGCACCGAGTGTAATAATGTGCTACCGTTACACCACGAAGGCATACGGAAAGACGAGTAAATACTTTCTAGAGTGATTAAAAATAAGAAATTTCAAAATCAATTCTAACTTAAGGAAAATCAAATGTAAAATCAATTTTAAAACACGACTGCATGGACATCAAAACGTATTTTATAGATATACTTAAGCGATCATCAACTACTTATGGAAGTATTCGGTATACCTGATTTTTGTTTCCGAACAATTTTTGTATAATAAAGTCTCCTTCTTCAAAGAATATTATTTTGTCTAAAAGCAGTAAAAAAAAAAAAAAAAAAAAAAGCATACATTTATGCAGATTTCTCATAAAACTTCAAATTTTTCAGGTTTTATATTACACCCAAAGTGACTTTTTCTGAAGTTTTATATGTTTCCTTTACTTATCATGTTCTTGGCACTTAAACCATAAAATTCAATTCAGCAGCAACATCCCAAAATATTTAAAAAGAGCATGTCTTTAGAATTTCCTATACACAGTCTCGCCCGATGGAAATAAAAAAATTTTTTTCGTGCAATATTGCCATTGCTCACTTTGAAATCATTGAGTTTCTTAAAGTTTTACAAAATATGTAAGAGATAACAAAACAAATTCCAAATTTGGGCTTCGAGTGGAGGACTACGATATTCAAAATTTGATGTCTCTAGGTACCGTTGATTTTTTACAATGCGAGAAACATACGTACATTCATCCAGATTCCTGATTATTTAATTTCTTTTCATATAATGCAGGGCTCTAATATATGATGGCAGCAATTTTAAAAGTGAAACTGCGTTTCTTACTGGATGACGCAAAATGCGAAAACAAAATTAATGGAAACAAGCAACAACGTTGTACAGAAAAAAAACATTTTTATCTCCAGCGTGCGAGACTGCGTATCGGAAATTCTAAAGATGTACTCATTTTAAAATTATTTTGCGATATTGCTGTTGAACTAAATTTTATGTTTTAAGTGCGAAGAACATGACATTTAATAAATAAAGGTAACCCACAAAACGTTAAATAAACGCCCCTTTGGTCGTAATGTAAAATCTGACATCTTTCAGGTTTTTCAAATATTATGTTCTTCGTACTTAAACCACAAAATTCAATTCAACAGCAATATCACAAAATAATTTAAAAACAAATTTGAAATTCCAAATTTGTGCTTGCAGATGCCCGTATTCGGGTGGTGACGTACGTTATTCAAAATTAAATGGCTCTAGGTACCGTTGTTTTATCATAAAGCGAGAAACATACGTACATTTATGAAGAGTCTTCATTATTTAATTTCTTTAAAATAATGCACGGTGATATTATTTGGTGGCAACAATTTGAAAACTGTACCACCGTTTATATTGGAAGGCCACGAAATGCCTAAACGAAATAAATAGCCCTACTGGCCCATTGGGTTGGGCTAATAGCCTCATTGGGCGAAAAAAAATTAAGATAAATTAATAAGAATAAAGAATAAGAATAAAGATAATTAAGAATAAAGATATAAAATTTTATCTTTATTCCCAGCACAGGATGGACTCCGAGCATAGGTCAGCCTAGTTCTTAATTTTTTTAAAAAAAGGAACAGTTTTATATCTCCCGTTCTACTGGGCCGATTGACGAAATTCAAATTGCGTTTCCGATGTCTCGAAAGCGCGACTTAGGCTATATATTAGAGTTATATATAGCATTGTTCTAGCGTAGGTATTTTGACTCAAAATCGGGTTTTTTTCTGAAATAACATACCAATTTGTTTTTCATATTTCGTTTCTACGCTCAAATTATAGTAATAATGCTTCTTTTCTGAACATATTAAACAAAAGTAATGTATTTCGATGCAGCTACATTTTTGTATAATTTCAGTTCTATAAAATATAAAAACAAGATTACGCATTTAATTTTAGGGTTTATGTGAAATTAATTTCATCATTTTATCTTGCTTGAAATACACTCATGCCCATAAATTAAGGATAATGCAAAATCAGGCAAAGGAAGAATTAAAAGCAAAACAAATTTGACTTATTTGTAAAGCTTATTTGTTAAACAAAAGAGCAAAAAAAGATGCTATATGTTTGATATTATTAAAAAAATTAGCGATTTTTTTTCCCTGGAGCAAATTACAAAAAAAAAACCTATTTACAAAAAACCAATACTACATGGTTGGTATGATTGTTAATACATTGTATGTCTCCCAGACGATGCAATACAGTCCGTACAACGCCTAGGCATGCTGAGTATCAAATTATCGATCTGATCTTGGGGGGATATTACACCACTCAAAAAGCAATGCTCTCCGAAGTTCCGGTAGACATGTAGGAGGAGGTTGACGACCTGCAACTCGTCGGCCAAGCATGTCCCACACGTGCTCTACTGGATTCAAGTCCGGTGAGAATGCTGGCTAGTCCGTACGGGTGATATCCTCCGATTGAAGGCATTCGCTTACGATGTTTGCACGGTGAGGACGGGCGTTGTCATCCATAAACACAAATTGTGCGACCATGGCGCCCCGAAACAAACGTACATGTTGTTCCAGAATGACGTCCCGATAGATTTGGCTTGTCATGGTTCCAATTTGAACATGCAGGTCAGTTCTGGAACCCAGAATAATTCCACCCCAAACGAGCACTCCTGCACCACCGTTAACGGTGTTGTTCAATGATGTTTTCTTGGTGGTAACGGGTACCTGGAGCTCTTCATATGAAAGTCTGGCGAGAATCAGACTGGAAGCTAAACTGGACTCATCGGAAAACATCACACAAGCCCAATGTTTCGGTGTCCACAATACATGCTCTCTACTCCAGGCTAACCGCAGGCCACAGTGAGTTGCAGTAAGTAGAACGCATCTGACAGGTCTACGAGCATGTAGACCAATCTGCCCTAAGCGTCTGTACACGGTCTGCCTTGAATTTGTCGTACCAGTGGCTGAAGAGAGCTGGCGAGACAGGTCTGAGGCTGTGCTCCGCCTGTTTCTTTTGGCAGTAACTGCCAAATACCGGTTCTCATTCGGCGTTGTAACTCTGGGGCGGCCTGTGCTGTAACGTCTACTCACATTACCATGATCTTGGAATCGTTGCCAAAGCCTGGAGATGACACTCTGGCAGTCCCAAGTTCGTCTGATACTTTCAGTTGGGTACCCCCACATTCCAGACGGCCGATAATTCTACCACGTAAAAAATCATCTAAATGCGTCTTTTATGTCATAACTATTCGGTTATTGCACTGAAATACTTACAAAGCGCCTGCGAACAATGTTACTTCTTTGCCTGTATTCCTTATATATCACTCTCTTACACTCTCGTCATTGTGATGTACCACTGGTGTCATCTGGTTACTTCCTGAAATTTGCATATGATTCTTGAAGATGTGTGTAGTGATTTTACAGGTGATATATTTATTTTAGAGTTCGATTTCCGCGTGACTCCGAATTATCCTTAATTTATGGACATGAGTGTAAAAAAGTATTATGTGATTGTGAAAATAACTGCTCTGTGTTTTGAATTATAGAAATAAAAGTATTTTATTCTTTTTTAGTATAAAGTTTGATGAAATAAAATAATACAAACGAAAAAAATAAAATTCAATAACTTTCTTTACCATAAATATATATTTGAATTACATAGAAAAATCATTCGAGAATTCAGAAAGCTGTGCACTCAATCAAGATAATTTGAGTTCTGTTGAATCAAATAACCCTTTTAAGTTGATAATGAGATGTGTCTTATATAATTTTGAAATGTAATATTACAAGTAACAGTTAATCTGTTTTAAGAGAGAAAACGAATGCAATATTTATATTTCATCTGGAAAACATTTTCAAAGTCGTTAGAAAGTCAGTAAAATTTTGTCAGAAATAAACTGCTACTATTAATTATGTTATTTGTCTGTTACTCTTATCTTCGTACAAAAACAAATTATTCTCTTATAATTCTTTTTTAATTTAACGAATAATTTCTCACAAATCTAAAAACTAAACTTGCCATACAGATAATAGTAAGATTTCAGAAACAACTAAATTAGTATCACCAAGCAATTGAGTAATTCAGTTAACTGTTTAAATAAAAGCTCAAACATTCATCTACATCTACGTACTTCCCAATTCCTTAAAGAACAAAGTGATGTGTTCATAAAATTAATCCTTTTCAATATATGCATATTTCTTATGCTTTCTTATTAATATTTATTATGAGGTTCAAAGTGAACACTCAGTTGAACCACCATTTTGTGAAATATTTCTTACTTAACCTTTTCCCCGACCTATTCTGATTCGGCCTTTTTTTTTTTTTTTAGCAATGTTTTCGCAAGATTCGAACGACGGATTATCCGACTACTAGCTGGACATGCTATTATTAACGCAATGTCTAGAATTCAGTGGGAGTACGCTATTAATTCCTCATCTTCTCTCACACTTAAAGGGCGACTGGGAAGACACGAACGAAATCCTGTCGACCAATCAGAGAATCACTAATTATCGTTCATAGCATTTCATTTGGGTCCTATTGTCGAGCTATCAGAATTTTTTGGAGTGATAAACATGGAAAATCGATTATGTCCTCGCCGGGATTCAAAGCATGCATCTTTCGCTTGCCCCAGGACGTGCTACAAGTTACACTTCTACAGTACGCATGGAAAAAGTTTCTTATAAATTTCTGAATGCATTATCTTCCACGGTTAAAATTTCCCAGTTTAGCTCTATAAGCTAATCATTATTACTTTCTTAAATTTTGACAACAATAAATGTTTTAAAAATTCCCAATTTAATAAAACTAAGTTTACAATTGGGAAAACCTGCAACAGTTTATGGCCTTTATTATGGATTCATTCAGATAAAAAACATGTAGGAGCAAAACATTTCTTGTTTTAATTTTTGAAATTTAAACTATTAGAATAATATATTTCGGAATACAAGATAATTCACTATAATTACTATAAAAAGAAATTAGGTTATTTTCAAAGGATATATTTCACAATAATTTTTGAAATTAGAAATAAAAAATAAGAACTTGCTTTGAGAAAAATAAACTGAATAATTTGCCTCAAGTTTACAAAATTGCAAATTATTTTTTAATTTCGATCAACCATGAAGGTTTAGTTAATTAGAAAAAATACAATGAAATTAAAAATTACTGATGCATGCAGACGCTTTACACCATACCAGAAGAATTCTAAAAATTTCGCAACGTCTTTTTGATTAGCTAAATAACAGCTATTTAAAATTTTTTGAAGTGAATTGAATTGCAGACACATTCAAGGCACAAATTTTATTGTTCCATTCCCGTCCTTTCACCACACATGTTAAAATGTCATTCCTCTCAGATATTTTTTAAAACATTTTATTTAATTATTGCATTTCAAGTAATACCTAATTAAAAACTGATCATTTTATCCTAGTATCCTGTAAAGATGGATAAAATTTAGGGTTTATCTTCTTTAATTAATATTCATTAGTTATATGATTACTGATACCTAAATTATTAGTATATTTAATTAAGGAAATTTTTTGTTTAATTATGGAATTAGTTAAATTTAGTTTAATTATTTTAAGTTAGTTTTAGTTTAGATTAATTATGGAAATTTTTTTGATGCTTTCACTTCACTTACGTGCTGCCGAAATTAAGCTTCTTTTCAGCAGTTTTCTGTTACATAAGTTCAATTTAGTTGTTTTCTGCAATGATCATTTTGTTACAATTTGTTTTAGTAGAACTGTAAGAATATCTTTTCGATAAAATGAAAATAAAACTGAAGAAACATAAGCAATTAGACAATAAATATGAAATGTGTTGTACTAATTTTCAAGCCTTTTTTATTTCACTTTTCTTGATCTTAATGAAGTCCAATCAACAATTTTTTTCCAACAGATCTGCTGCTTAATTCCTGCTCTACAAAGAGAACAAATATGTTTTAAAGTTTTTTTTTAAATTAGCGGAAAATTTTCATAATTTTGTATTGTTCTAAATTTGCAGAATCTTCGTTCGCTGTAACAATAGTAACTGGCAATCTAAAAATGTTCTTAATGCACTTTTCAAATCAGGGTACAAATGAGCTGAAATGTATTTCTGAACTATCTTTAAAAGATCTAATGTTGCTTTAGTGCTCAGAATTTCGTTCATAGCATTTAAATAATGATTTTGATTTAAAAGAATTCAAGTAATATATTTAAAACTAAAAATTCATGTCAAATTTTCTTGAGCATTCATATTATTTTGATGTTACATGATAAGTTATAGACTACGTATTTAAAAATACCTAAATTCAATAACATTATTTTTAACCACTTAGAAATTGGATATTGGAAGTTATCTTGTTTAATTTTTCATATCTCCATTTTAACTTTAAAATAAAACGTCTATCACTTCGTTCCCATCTGCCGTGCAAAAACGTATTTTTCTGACAAATTAATTCTTTTGCAGTTGGTTATTTGACAATTTGATTTATTAATATTCCTTTTCGCTTCTCTTCAAATTGTCATGAACTGCCATTGCTCAGTGATCATAACCCTCACTCAGCCTTTGATTACTGTAAGTACTATAGGGTAACTGTCTGTAACTAACAACTATAAGACTTTGGTTACTTTTATTTACTAATAAACTCAGCTGTCATCGAGTATTGCTGACTTTTGTTTTGTAACTTATTTTTTATTTTAATAAAATTGCTATTAAAGAAAATTTTTTATTTTCAGTATTTATTTTTTCAAGAAAATGGTTTACTACAGATAAATATAGTGGATGTTTTTTTGGGGGGGGGCGAAGTATTACCGGTATAGGTAAAAATTATTATTTTTGCTATATATGATATCAGCTGTCTTAGAAATAGCTGGAACAGGTTGTATTAATTCTTGTACAACATAATATAAAATTTTCAGCCTTTTTTTTCCTTAGACAATTGAAGCATAACTCAGGAAAAGAGAAATCATGCCTTATCTCTTTACGTTCCAAATTTGACAGAAAAATAAACTAAGATGTAGATTTATTTAAACTGTTTAATAATAACTGTAGTTATTCCACGAATAACGTAAATAAGACCAACTGCAGAATTCTGAAGAAAAAACAAACGCGAATAAAACAGAACAAAAGCTCGAACAAAAGCATCTCATTCAACGGCAAATCCAGTGATGAAAGACGGAGTAAAGAAAGTTCTATACGCAGAACAGAGCAAAAAACTGATAATACCGTTTCTCGTTTCCAGACATCATTGCTTGCTAATAATTAATCTCTTGATGCAATCAATGCGGTTTTTTTTCGTTAGTTTGCTGAAACAAATTCTAGGTAACCATTGCGCCTTTCAAGTTCAGTTCAGATCGTCGATTTCAGAAAGCTTGTTATGACAACAAGGAAAACCTGATGCATCTTCTCAGTATTTTCTAAGCTTGTGGTATCACACTGTTACGGTGCCAACAGTCTGCTATGAAGCATCAGCTTGGTGTACTACGTTAAATGCACATAAAATTAGAGAAATAATCAGCCTGCAAAGGTGAATATCTCTCATGATCACTAGAGTATAGGACTAGATCACTAGAGTACAGGACTGCGCCGACAAATGCAACACTCGTTCTTACAGACCTCAAATCCTATATTTAGTAGCTTAAGAACTAAGTGGCAAAAGTCTTAAGATTAAGAGTAGATGTCATCACATACAGCGCCATCTACCTGACTATGAAAAAAACAAGTTCCATCGTCAAAAACTCTATTCTGCATGATATAACTACGAGGCCTTTATGAGTGATAAAGCAGAAGGTGCAGCAAAACTATAATTTTGAAATTATACCATGGCTCAGAAACTGAGAACGGTACATCTAGTGCCTTATGCACGAAGATGGGGAAAACTATAGTTTTCGATGGCTAAATAGATTAAGAAACCTATATTTTGTTTTTTAGGCAGAATTATTTGCAATTCTCAAAGCAGCAAAGTGCGCTGTCAGTAAAACTTTAGAGCAGTTATATACATACATAGCATGTCTAGTATTGAAGCTATAAGTGGTGGCCCCTCTAAAAGTGAACTGGTATATGATATTGGAGAATTACTTCTCAATAGAACTACTCCCTTAGCGATGGTCTTATTACATTGCAATGGATCAAAGCTCAGGTTAGCACGAGGGAAATAAGAAGGCGCACATGTTGGCAAAAGTAGCAACAACATACACATTCCCAGTTGTTGAACATATTCTCAATCCGGAGTCAATACAGAAAAGAAAACTCAATGCGGACAACAGCTGCCAAAGGAAAAGGGATGCATGGACAACGGGACGTGTCACTCATGACTATTTTTCACTAGTCTCTTCAGGTCTAAATTCAGAAAGCTCCATGTTAACTCAACTGTACACTGACTACTACTCTACACCAGCCTATTTAAATAGGTTCGTCTTAAAGGCTCTAACTAGTGTTCCCGTGGTAAAATAGGCAATTTGAAACATTACTTATGCCAATGCACCTTACACAGGACATGCATATATCAAAACGCTCTGAAATTAATCTACATATCTGGAAAGCTTGACCAGTGGAAAAGAAAAAAGGTCTAAAGAAAGCTGTCGAGGTAATTGCTAATGCTGATCATATTTAGGCCTTTCGCGCAGCATATCACTTCTAACTCAGAACTGTCTATTGTGAAATATATATTGCTTAGTCACCCATTAACGTTTAATCTGTAGCGCACATATTTTATTCATATTGTTTAAACTCTTAATTTGTAAATAAAGTGTAAATATTTTCATGGAATATTATTTTGATACTTGCTATATTCTAACGTTTCTACAATACCTGGCATACTATGCGACTCTTTGAATTTGATGTAAATAATCCCATAATTTATGTAGTGAAACTTTAAGCTTATGATATACTGTTCACTTGTAACAATATAGGATTCGAATGTATTTCCTTAAAGAGCCTTGTATACTACGCAGCCTTAACAACAATTGTTTAAGTTACTTTGCTTGTCCTCCCAAGCCTCTGCCGTTGTGCATATATATTATATTTTCTCCTCCAGAGAACACCCACTAACAGCTTAAGCATAATAACAGACCTGATTTCCTCGTGGGGGTGCAGAGACAGAGATTCATTAATATAATTTGTTTTGCTTGCGAGTTTGAGTTGAGAAAAAAGAAAAATTGCTTGTGTATCCTTTCCCAGTGGGAATTCATTTATTTACTTTTTGTAAGGGAACTTTTTAAGTTTTAATTTTTAATTAGTGACAAACACTTTCTTATTTGAAAATTACTATACTAGATGTAGAACTTCACTATCCTATTCAACACTATCCTTCAAAACATTGCAAGTTGATTTATGTAATGATATATTCAGTTTTACTTCTTTCGTGCAGGTTTGTTGGTCATATTTAACAACTTCCGTGCGAATTTAGACACTTTTCTGGTAAAAGGCTTTTAAAATAATACAGTGAGTTATTCCCCAGGCCTTCTCATTTATGATAATCAGATGAAATCGGAACTTTATTCTCTGTTCTCACAGCTGGAGTTGTTGAATGTCTTTTAGTTTGTAAACAAGGGATGGATGGTTTTCTTTGTGCATTATGCTAACAGTGACTCCCTTGTTGATTGAATCTTCATCCCGCCGTTTCACTGTCACGTATAAATTCGAATTGAGTCCCTCAAAATCAGCAAAGCAAAACTTTCGTCCTTCTCTGGCGCTACTCATTTCCTCATCCGGAACGTGACACAACCAGCACCGTTGCGTCACGTGGTACGCGGCCGCCACCGCTTCCCGCGTTTATGTTTGATTTTTTATTATTTTCTTTTTTCAGATCGTTTTCACTTTTCTATCGTGCTGCGTTCATCCGAGTCATCTCCACTCAACTCGGCCGCACGCACAACTTCATTTTTGAGGATTTATGACTTTTCTGTTTTGCATACCGCATTCCTCCTCCTCGTGGTTTCTTGGAGAGAGATATTAGCCGGATGCAAGTATGCTGGAGGTACAATTGTGTACGGAGGGTGTACCAGTCTGTGGATTAAAACAAGTGGAACAGGTAAGAGTTCTTTTAATCATTGTAAGAGTTATTAACAAGTATTAAAAAGTCATTTAAAATTTTCAGGTTTAAACTCTTTGGGTTTCAGCTTTTATTTACTATTTTTTGAGAAGATATAATAATTTGTTTTAAAATAAAGCCGATATAAAATTATTTTTTAATGAATTTCTTAGGAGCACCTTCATTCTTTTGCAACATTAAAAATGTTTAATATCTGATACAATCACAAATTATTTTCTATTTCTGAAAAGCGAACTGGATCAAAGCATTTAATCTGAAATGGTTGTAGAACCTTTTCGTTTTGAAGCCAGGGTTTGTTTACTTAATAGGATTATAAGCTTTATCAGCTCTTTCTTTCTACAGATGGCTTCTTTTTCTAGTGCCTTTGACAAGAATTCTCTGGTGCGTGAATTTATACCACGGTACATATTGCAAAATTTTTATCATTTATTAGAATTAGCTTTTTAGAAGTTTTTAGTGTTCTCCTACAGATTTTCAAAATACTATAATTTAAGTTTTCTTGAAAATACTATATAGATTATTCTTTTGTTTCCAAAATGAATATTTTCTCGAATGCCTCTTTTTAATCTCCTTGTTTTAACAGCTGGATTACATAATTTAGCAATAATTAGAAAATATTTTCACGTTTGATCATATTACTGTGGCTTTAAGTTTTATCTTTCATGTACAATTTATCTTTTCTTTCCTTTTCAAATTTCATAAAAACAAATTCATGGTTCTTATATTTTTTGCTATTTCCTTTCTTATGGTTGTTTCAAATATTTTACAAGGAATTAAGCGAATTAAGTCCACTGTTGCTGTAAAATATTTTCTGCTTAATACTAAGCACGTTTTTTAAGAAAAAATGAATATTTTTAAAAATTGAAAAGTTAATATTTTTTACCCAGCAGCCAGAGTCAAGTGATTGTGTACTTCACGTGTTCCCAGAGCATATTAACATATTTTTTATTGCAGTTAACAGTACTTACTAAATAAGTCGTAAATTTCTGTCTGGAAACATATATTCGAAGTTTTAAATAATTCTCAAACTGCAACAATGCAGATTTAAAATAATTAGTATGAACTGAATTTAAATGAACTCTTACGTTTTCCTTTATACGAGTATTTTAAGATTTTGACTATAGTACTTTCTATATGTGATGCCCATTTAACCTTTTTGCTCAAGATTTTAGGTGGGCATGAAGACAAATCGCATTTTAAGTCTATTGAAATGTTATAAACTTTTATTCATTTTGATTTTGCAGTTATACGTTATATTTATTAAAAGCATTTTGTTCTTTGGCAGCGCAGGCTATTTGGGAATGTATTTTTGATCACGCGCTTGTCTATAATAATGTAATTTAATGTAACGCTATTGAATAATATGAAAGTCATTCGATGAAATTAAATTTGTCAACATTTTAATGCCCATCTAAACACGTTCAATTGAGGAACTCTTTTTAATGAAGACTATTCTGTTTGCTTAAATTGACATTAATTGTCATTAATCTGAATGATGGAAGACAATCTTCTCTCTCTCTCTCTTTTTTTTTGAAGTACGGTAGAACTTCTTAAGCAGAATTACTTCTTTGGGGAAACTATTTTTCGATTTTGCAACTACTACAAAAGGGTAAAACAAAATTTTAATAGAATGATTGATAAATTTTGAATGAAAAGAAAGAAAAGCAGAACATCGTTAGTGATGAATCATCATTAACGAAAGCGTTTCGTATTTCGATTACATTACTAATTCTTGTTTTGCATCGTCATCACCATTACAAGCCTAAGTGATTTTTAGGAACCATTACTCCAAAATGTGTTTCTTCCAAAGAACTATAAAGGGGTAAAAAATTACCATAAAATTTAGATTTAAATCATCTGCTATCTAATGAAAGCAACAGGTGTTATGTTACGATACGAAATGTTTAAAATATTTATTTAAAAACATTTGTGTGGGGGTACAAAATTAAGATTTCTACCTAACAAATAATGAACTTTATGGAAGAAAATGAGCTAACGTAGATTATACAAATTATCTGTATTTTCTCTCGGCTTTACTGTTCCAGTGACTTGATATTCAGGGTCTAATAAAACTTTTTATTATATATTCATAGCAAATTTTAACTAAAAGATCAAGTAGGTTAAATTTTTTATGCTAAAAATATCTGAGTAAACAGACATATGTATTTCTTAAAACATTGGTGAAGTAAATCATATTCCTGCTAAGTTCTTAAACTTCTAGACTTCTTTTAGAATTAACTTCAACCCTTTCTAAGAGTATATTTCTATCTTGTTTCTTTCCTTCTACAGCAAAAATGCTATTAATTTGATAATTTTATTAAAGAAAAAATGAAAGAG